>CM019170.2:1539039-1916861 GCA_009739505.2 Apolygus lucorum | reverse complement strand
CGATTTGATTATCCTCGTCAATATTGTTAGGAATTCTCGATTTCGGGAGAAATGAAATGATATAGGGCTGTTGATAGAGTTCGGTACCAGTTAGTGTTTCGATACTCCCATATACTCGATACTTGATATCGAATGAGTGTCGAAGTCTTGGTACTGATATCGATACGGGATCGTAACGTAAGTACTCGATACCAAGAGTATCATTCGATACTTCCTACTAAGAAGTAGGTATTTTTCCATACAAAAATAAATAGAATGATGATACTCGTATTTGTCAATGAAGTTGTCCCAAGTTACGATTCCCAACCTAATACCGAGTACATACCCGACCAAATGCCTCACTGTTCAATACCAGTCTAAAAGTACACCATATAATCGGGCGTGTTCATTGGCAATGCTAACATCTTCTTTATAAAAAAATTTTGCAATTTTTCAGCTTTTTCATAGATTTCATACTCCCAGAATTGATTTCCATAACATACGATGGTTCTACTTACGGAGTTAAAAATTTTATACTTGGCTGCCCTAGGGATCCGAACATTTTTGATGAATTTAGCCCACAATGTATTGAGCCCCATCTTCGCTGCACTCAGTTTTTTGGTTAGATGCGGTTTCATATTTAACTCTGCAGTAAGAATCGTACAGGGGCGTGGCGTCCATAAGGCCCCTCTGGGTCTAGCCCCGGCAAAATTTCTCTCGCTGTAAGCTAGATTTTTACTCAAAGTTGAAAAAACTCCCTTCAAAAGTGTTCTCCCCAAAGTAGAAAAAAATTCTCTAGCAGAAAGCTTTTTTTCCTCAAAATTCACTCATGATCCATGGAAGCATGGATCTTTTACGAGTGTAAAATAATTCTACGCTGACATGCAGTTATTATGTCAAGTATCCATGGTAAAACCCGAGGCCATGGAGTATCCACGCCTACTACTAGGTCCATGCCCAAGGGTGTATCTACAGCCAACAATTAGAGAGAAGAAGAAGTAAGTTGGAATCGATAGGTATCCAACAATCGATTGTCCACGAATTTCCAAGATCTGGGGCTAGACCTCAGAGTCGTCATGACAAGATGTTTTTTTATTTTTAGATTTGCCCCTTCTACGAATGCGCAGTAGTGTAATTTTAGTTATCCCCTCCCTTTCTCACCCCCTGCCCTGGAAGTCAAAATCACATTTCATACTACCAGAATTGATTTCCATAGTATACGATGGTTCTACTTACGGAGTTGAACATTTTATACTTGGCTGCCCTAGGGAGCCGAACATTTTTGATAAATTTAGCCCACAATGTATTGAGCCCTATCTTCGCTACACTCAGTTTTTTGGTTAGATGCGGTTTCATATTTAACTCTGCAGTAAGAATCGTTACGATTCAATCGTAACATTGTAAGAATACCATGATACTCGGGATAAGAATCTGAACAGTATACTGGGCTCAAAAAAATGGGGGGGGGGAGGTTATTTAATGACTGGGTTGACCAATAGAAAAACCTTGCTCTTCGCAGTTGGGCGATCTGTGCAGAAAAATAATAAACAGCTGTTCAATAATTTGAAGCGTTTTGGTATATTATTGAACCATAAATTTCAAAAGAATTGGGGTTTTCCCATTTCATTATGCAAATTGGGATTCTAGGTAGAATTTCAAGAATTAAAGAGTTACTCATGTTTCCGATATCTCATTGTGATCCTGAGAGAAACTTGCGTTCGATTCATTTTCTGGAGTTATCAAATCCTCTATCGCATTTGTGGCAAACAACATTCCGTGAAATCGGTGCGAAAGGAAAAGCAACAAGTAGGTAATAAGAAACGTGATATTGCTTAACATAAACGCGAGCACTAAAGAACAGTTTTATAGAGGAACTAGTGAGAAGAAGAGATGAATGTTGTGCAAGGCGAAGGGGAAATAATGAAACGCGCTCGCCTCCATCATTAGGACGTTACCAACGAGCTATCATTATGGTTTAAACGAAAGTTTCTCTCAGAAAGATAAACCGACGATTGTGATACAATATTCTTCCGGTACGCCAACTGAATGATTGGTTGAATTTCTTCAGAACCGAACTATTTTTCGCCATACGATTATTATTATACAGGTCGGTAGGTTCTTCCATGTGTTCCACGAGAATGATCTGGTGGTTGTTTCTCTCATTGACTATGTGGACAGAAATTTAACCCTTGAGAATCCGAGACATATTTAATTAAATAATAACTGTAAAGAAACTATTGTTTCTATCTTTACTATCTTGCGTTTCCTAAATAAGAATTCGGTACTAGCTTTAGAATTTGATTAAATTTGGTTCGGAGATTTGGAAGGAAATTTTTGTACTTATAAATCACAAGTGTTACCGTGGAACTTCCACACAAGCCAGTGATTTATAGTGTACTGGAGTGAAAGGAATAAAGCAGGTGTTACCAGAGAGAATTTCCCTGCACAAGCAAGCTATGAAGGTTGAGGTACTATCAATAGGTGTTACCAGGGACGGATCCCTGCTCAAGCAAATTGAGTAGGGGAGAAATGGGGTGTGAGCATGGGTCGAGAAAAACTGTTTACTGTTATTTTTAATCTAATTTAGACCTCATTCTGAGAATTTTGACTCCAACCGCGACCTTCTAGCGTGAGAAGACCTTTTTCCATGATTTTTCAAAGTTTCGAATATTTATGACGTCACAGTGGGCTGGGGGATCCCGCCCAGGTGGGAAGGGCGCGTGACGTCATAACAATTCGAAACTTTGAAAAATCGTAGAAAAAGATCTACTCATCCAAAAAGAGAACGGCTGGTGTCAAAATCTCAGAATGAGGTCTATTTTCGATCAAAAATCTAAAAAAAAAGTAATACGCTATACAATATCAATATATTGTTAGTTTGTCTATGTGGATTAGGTTGGATTGCATGGATTCTCAATTCGTCAACTTCAAAGTCGGTAATGGCCACATTGATTCATTTTCAAATTGAAATCATTTTTTAGAGGGAGCCTTTTCATTGAATTTTTTTCAACGAGTTAATTAATAATTGTTTACTAATAATGTATAGTAGGTCGAGAATTTAAAAATAAAATATGATTCCTATTCCTAACAAGTACATATAATTAAAAATTAATGAAAATAATTAATAATAGATCAATAGATATAAATTTATTGATCAAATGGTGAATCTCGGCTGACGGAATTAACACCAAAGCCGTTAAATAGGGTGTGCGCCTGGGTAGGAAAAACTGTTTGTTGTTATTCTTAATCTAAGGTAGACCTCATTCTGAGAATTTTGGTACCAACCGCGACCTTCTAGCGTGAGTAGATCTGTTCCTATGATTTTTCAAAGTTTCGACCGTTTATGACGTCACAGTGGGCTGGGGGGTCCCGCCCAGGCGAGAGGGGAGCGTGACGTCATAAACGGTCGAAACTTTGAAAAATCATAGAAACAGATCTACTCACGCTAGAAGGTCGCGGTTGGCGCCAAAATTCTCAGTATGTAGTCTACTTTCGATTAAAAATCTAAAAAAAATCAAGGCGCACCCCCCATTGTTAAATGGTAGAAATGTCGCTGTTCGGGTAAATAAAAATCTGTTTTTATTCATTCATGCATATTGGCCACCTTAAGTAGCTCCTAGGATCAAACACAAGACCCTCAATGGAACTGTTTTTTTTTTTGTTTTTTTTTTGCAGACAGAAAATCTTCAAAATCCACAGGTGGAGTTGGATCTCGTTAGGTACCTTGAAGGGTTTGCGTCGCCTAGGTTATGTGGGATTCAAACCCACTAAAAAAAACACCTCCTATTCTCCCAAGTTGTGCTATGTTTGCCTGGAAGAGACGCCGCTGTCTTCCACAAAAAGCACTTGGTGCCCTCAGACACTTAATACACAGGCGACCAAAAAACGTACATTTTCGGCATGATTTTGCCTCAATTTGCTCTTACTTCCTAATTTACGAATAAACAAACAGTGTAGAAAATATGAACGTTTAAAATAACCCGGAAGGATGACGTCAACCAGCAATAGTTCATGTACGACCGCTTGAAGTGCTGAGATCGTGAAATTTATAGTCATCAGATCCAACATTTCACAAAACCAGTAAAGATCAAAATCGAAAAACTGAAGAAAAAATAGAAAAATTAAGATGAGGTAAATTAGATTTACCCTGTTTTTGTTTGATAACTTTCCTCTTTTTTTCGGCAGGCAGGTGAGAAAATCTTTAAGATCCACAGGTGGAGTTGGATCTCGTAAGATACCTTGAAGGATCCGCGACTTCAAGGTTATGTGGGATTCAAACCCACTAAAAAACACCTCCTATTCTCCCAAGTTGGAAGCTCAGCCTGGAACCGTTTAACACGTCACTTCAGGCTGAGTCCTGGGGCCTTTCATCAGTTCTGGATAGCGGATGGACCAGGTGTTCCCTTCTGTCTCTCTCCCGTTCTAACAATGTCTTCCTTGTCAGGATACTCTCTGTGTACACTTCCATAAGACTCCACTTCCTTTCACCTTCTGGTATCTTGCTGACAGCTTCTGGTGTTGTACTTGGCGGAACTAGCCCCAGCTCTGCTAACAGCTGATTTCTTTCAGCCGCCCATTTGTTGCATTTGAAATAGGTGTGCAGCCCATCATTATCTTCTTTCTTATGGTAATACAGACAAATGGATGTTACTTATGTGTTCCTGGAACATTCGTAATGGTGACGAAAAATTCCTGGAATAACCCATCTCTAAACCAGCGTGGATCTAGTCGAGATGTTGCAAACTCTTTCAAGTATTCCATCCGTATCTCGAATTTTGCACAATTACCGTAATTTATGAGTCCCGCCAGCGGCGGGCGCACCGCAGACGGACGCTGCAAAACTTCTCAAGTTCATGACTCATTCTGACTGCCGCGGTTTAAACTCGGAAACTCGCCGACCGGTCAGGTCGGATTTACGCACAAATTATGCAAATATTTTTTTTTTCCTGAGGAATAATTATTTACTCCGAGCTCCGGACAGGCGCTGCCGCTTCCGAGGATCTGCAGTCGATGATGAAACGTTTTGAGGAATTCCGACTTGATGAGGTTGACATTCTCCATTGATCGGAAATATCTCCTTTAGTCACGGTTTTAGATTTGGATTCGCAAGAATATTACGTTCCACCGGGTATTTTTGATGACACAACCTTTCGGGAAATCATATTTTGTGAAAGTTTGAGGTAGCAAAATGCTGGTACCACTGGTTCAAAACTGATCCAGGAACTTCTTAGATGAGGGCCTTCACCTATTTGTTCTATTATTAGTATTCTGCCTAAGATAATGAAACAAAGAAGTGAACTGAGCCCTGAAGGTCAAACCGTGCATCTCGTCTCATGTCGCATTGCTGGACTTGAGCTGAGGCACCTCCACTTCCATCAAACTAGAGACAAGAGAGTTGCATCTGAGTCATTTTAGCTTCTAGATGAATAATGGGGTATTTTAGTCAATTTTTAATTTTTTTTTTTTTTTTTCTAAAGAGTATGGCTCAGGAATGACGGTAATCGGGTCTGTTCGTCGAGAAAATGTTTTTAAAAAATCAGAGAAGCTAGGAAAGATCTTCATAAAGCAGAAAAATGAAGTTAATAGTTAATTTTTTTAAATAATAGCTTTAAAATTTCTTTGAAAATTCGTTCGTTAACTCATGTTGCCTGAAAGGACTTTATTGTAAACTTTCTTTGTCGTTTGATAGACCGACAGATACTTAGCCAAAATTTAACATAAAACATGGAAAAGTGGGTAAAAGTGTTATTTTTTAGAATGAATTTTTTCTCACTTGCGGCAATATTCTGGCCTCTTGCTGTACTATTACTGCGACAAATTGTATCGACCGTCTAAACGAGTTTGTCAATAATGGAAAGAGGTAGGTACGATTCTCATGTAGGTACAATCAACTGAACACGACACCTATGGTTTCCAGTTACGAGCTCAAACTAGGTTACCCGATTCTTCCTTTAGCAGCCTTTACAACTATTTCATTAGTTCTGAGTATATTTGTCGACCCGTTTCCCTTTCGAAGCACCAACTTCAACCGACCGACCTTCTTTTTCTACGCGTTAGAAAAACAATTCAAAGTCTCCAACGATTAGAGTAGAGGCCTTGCAATTCGTCTTCCAGGAGGTCTCCTGCGTGGGTTCCAGCAGCCGTTGTGAGAGAATTTACTACGATTACCCGTCTATTATTGGAAGGTCGGTATCGGGTTTTCCTCATTACGCATTCAACCAGTGTACCCTCAGAAGCGGATTCAGGTTCAATCCCTCGAGACACGGACCCTGGAAATTTCCTTGATTCCGTTTCCCTGAACTGATTTTTGCCTGGCCCAGAATCACCCGTGCAAGTACTGGTAATTAGTTGTACTGGTCCAGCCATATTGGCCTCTCGGACGGCATTCTTCCAAGTCTTTGACGTCGCTGGGAATTCTCTTTCGTTCAACACGACAGCTCATTGTTGTCGGAATTCTTCTTTTTTTTCACTTGGAAATCCAGATAAATCACAAATACCGATTCGCCTGCATAGCCCTTATCCTTAATTGGTGGTTTCTTCTTATAACCTCCTGATAACAAATATTTCCACAGAGCAATCAAACAGCCCGCATGCTGCATGAAGGTACACATCTTGTTAGCGAGAATTTGTCACGCGGTGAAGCAATACTGTACGGTGACTGTTGCGATTGAGAAAGAAGTTTCCCCACGATAGTACGAATTTGCCGATTCTCACTTCTAATATCTCCATACTCGAATAATATTGATTAAAACGTCTGACAAGTGGGTGTGGCACATAGCTTCCTCATATCCATAACCCGATTATATAGATGATCCGATGCATAGTAGTTAATCTCAAAACACCAATCTCTAAGTACCTTTCACTACCCTCATAGGGGACCATCTACACGCTAATCTGGACAATCCTAGAAAATTTCATGAAATTCGGATGAAAAATAAGTGTTATAGCAGTTACAAGGATTTTACGTTTGCGCATGCGCAGATGCTTCTGTGAATTTTAAGGCCTTTATTTTCATTGGGGACCATCTACGACCTAATCCGCTAAATCCTTGAAAATTTCATCGAAATCGGGTAGAAAATGTAGAAGTTATGGCCGTTACAAGGAAATCACGTTTGCGCATGCGCAGTCGCTTCTATCAGTCCGAGGATGATGATTTTCATAGGGGACCGTCTACACCCCAACCCACACAATCCCTGAAAATTTCATAGAAATCGAACAATAACTTCGTATAGTTATGCCCGTTACAAGGAATTCATGACAGACACACAGACAGACAGACACGGAACCAAAATTGTTCAGAAAGGTCTAAAACGCAAAACGCGAGTGAAAATTTTGATTTTGGAGAACTTTTTTTTTCGTCCTTGAAAAGTGAAAACAAAGCTTCCGCTACCTTGGTAGACTCGGACGCAAAATTGCTTACTTCGAGAAGAAAACATTCTCCCTGACAGTTTCCGGATTCTTCAGTCAGCTTTGGTGAGGCCCAGTAAAACTTCCTACATGACGTATCCGATATTCCTCCGCCTCCCTCGATTTTCGCGGTCTTTTTTTTTGACACCGCTTCACTTGTTTAGGCATTTTCTTCTACGGTAATTTTTCCCCTTGGTTATTCCTGGTGTTAAACGTTATTCTAGGGCCCTACTATTGGATTCGACTTGAAATTCCAGGATCTAAAATTGAGGCAAATTCCCCATTCCGAACATAATTGAGACATAAACCTCGGTAGCCCCGGGCATAATGAGGTATCTGGGACTTGGAATTTAGTAAGAGGGGGAATGTATTGTGATATTAATTACCTATTAAGATGGGTAGTATAGTTAATGGTTGGACGTACGATGAATCAGAAACACGAGTGTGAATCGCAAAAGAGGCCTAATCTCCGTTCAAATGCTAGCTGACCAAAATGCGATCGATGTTTTTCTTCATGTTGGATGATTGGTGGCGTTGCAGACGTATGATCTATATAGAAAAATAATAAACCATTGTGTGATAATTTGCAGCGTTTTAAGTCTGCCTACATGAATGGAGAAACGGAGTTCTGCAGTAAACATGATTATTTCCTGGTTTGATGCTGAAAACGCAACGTCGATTCAAGATGACATGATTAGATGACACATCGAAGTTATAGCAACCCGAGGAAAGTAGATAGAATTCAAGCTTTTCTGCATGTTTTTCGATGAGTGAACCCATTACAATAAGGCGTTCTTCCACTGTACAACATGATTGATCAGCTGAGTGAACCTTAAGGCTTCTGTTCTTACCAACAGGCTTCAGAAATGGAATCTCAGTGAGTTTGCAGGGTAGAAATGTGTTAGGACTCAGGTCCCCAGGAGTGAGTTTAGAGGCTGATTTCTTTCCTTCATTACTACCTATTTCATGAAATTTGTAAAAGAGATAACGCGACTACTGGATTAGAAGCGTCACCGAACAACTAAAAGTCCATGCTGGAAACAGGTGGAATCCGATTTGACAGAAGAGGAAATTTTACGTGAGGAAGAAGGGATTTCAGTAATTTTATCACAGAATTAGATGAATTCAAATATATTCTCTCAGGTTTACCAGAGTCTGTCCACTAAATCAACTCCAGGGCCGATTTGGGCGTGCCTTGCCCTGCACTTCTCGCGCTGACCCCTTGTGCAACTTCCAACTCTTGAACCTGGAGATTGTGTCATCAGCCTTCCCCAGTTGCATTAGCATCTTCCCCATTGAATTTTTTTTTTACCGATCCCACCGACCTTGTTTGCTTTTAACCACCTAACAAGGTCCAACCGAACTCAGCCCGTCACAGTCATTCAGTCCAGCAACATTTATCAAACCGCTCTTTGTGAGTGCATCGAGAAGAGATGGTGATGAATTCGTTAGCGGTATTGCATGCACCTTCGGGCATTATATTCTACGGTCGGGCTCGATTTGGTATTCAAATCCTCAGGTTCATTTCGTAACGAGGGTTGGAAAAATCCGCCGATACCCGACCTACTTCGAGTCTTCCTCCCTAAAGTCCTGGATTCGCCTTCTACGGCATTGAATCCGAATTAGCGCTTTCATCAACGAGATAAACATCTGCGAGGTTGACAAGGATGCTATTCTTATTTTTCTTCGGGGCGACCGTCGAGTTGGACAATCGAAAGCTGGTTGAAGGTTGTTGGAAGTTGCAATCGTAAGGGGTAAACTCGTACCTTCCTGATGCTAAAGGGCAGATGGTTTTGTTACAATGAAAGGCCAACGTTGCGCAATCCTTGATAATCTCACAAATGGGGGTTAAAACTAAATCCTCGCTCGGAAGCATTTTGAGATAACGAAAGGTTAAAACGATGAACGGCGTGTTTACAAAAATGGTCAGATCTGGGAACTGATCCAGGTTAGGAGGACACAAATCAAAGCTAAAACCTGGAAAAACATTGTCAGTTTTTTAAACTATACAACTGAAAGTCAGATAACCAAAGAATAGCTAATGAGAATGAGGAATTTCACCATGTCGGAATTTCCTATTTTTGACCCCAAAATCGGATTCAGCACCTCGAAAAACCCCCTAAGGCAAACTTAATTTACGAATAAAAAAAACAGTGTAGAAAATACGAACGTTTAAAAAAAACTCGGCGCTTTGCGCCTCGGCGGGGGGCTCCGCCCCCCTGCACCCCCCGGTTTATTTCTTTTTCCATACTCTGTATGAAATCATAGGAACACAGAATGTGTTTTTGCGATGCTAGTCATCCGTTAAATAAAAAACAACAATAATAAATGTGGAGTCTTTGGCAATAATAAAATAAATAATTGTTAGACATTTAATTTGGTCTAAAACCCTATAAATGTTATATAAATAAATATGTAACTACAAGAAAAATACTATATAAATTGAGAGCTTTCCAACGAATGGTGAACAATTTCTGTGCAATGAACACTGCGGGAGTTCTATTTCCTTACCAACGGCTTGGTTGCACGTGAAAATCATTATAAAAGGCGCGTAACGGTTTTTTCTGTCGCTTTTTCGTGACGATTTTTTTTCGGTAGGTCATCGCAAAAACACATTCTGTGTTAAAAACCGGGAGGATGACGTCAACCTGGAATAGTTCATTTACGGCCGCTTGAAGCGCTGAGATTGTGAAATCTATAGTCCTCAGATGCAAAATTTCACGAAACAGTAAAGTTCGAAATCGAAAAACTGAAGAAAAAAATATAAAAAGTAAGATGGAGAAAATTAGGTTTCCCCTGTTTTTGTTTGATAAGTTTTCTCTTAGAAAACACGATTTCGTCGTCCCAATGGGCAACACTGGGAGTAGGGACGGCACGATACTCCAAAGTATCGATACTCCTTTCGATATGATACTTCTCAGGAAGTATCGATACCGATATTATTAGATATCGATACTTCGATAATATCGGCTCAAAGTATCGATATACCAAATAACCCACAAATGATTTCGCAAACCAAATAAAAACTCCATTAATCAAGAATTATAAATATTAACATTATAAATATATTAACAAAAGTCAATAATTTAAAATGTAGTTAAAGTCAGTGGTATTTAAATATTAAAAAAGTAAATAATTAAAAATTTAATAAAAATGAACGATCATTTCATTTTATATTAATTTCAATTCTTATTCCCAGGAATTCTCCGTTCAGTGATATGATTTTTTCATCCACTTCAAATGGAAAGGATCAAGTAATAAATCAGTTACATTACAAATTAATAATATTTATTATCGAATCAAAAAAAATTTAGCGTGAAGTGAATTTCGACTTGAATTTTGAAAAAGTAAATCAAACCTCCTCCAAAATATCTTGCATCTAGCCATTTCGATGTTCATAGGAAATTTTAAATGCTTGCATACGAGTCTGCAACACATTGGGACATTTTCATGTCAACCACTACACAACAAGGTAGTGAAGTACGGTTGTTAGTTCATGTACCCAAGCATCAAAATAAGAAAACAGTTGATTGTTCTCTACGCAACACAGTGAGTCTATTTTATTTATTTATTGGTCGCGTGAGCAAGACTTGCTTAGTTTTCGTGACGATTTTTCAGTTTATGTGCCAAAGCAAAGACATGAAAATGTCAAAAATTGTTGTGAACCGGAAAGTAAAACAATGGTCACAAGGAACTCGAACTGTTCAAGAAACCCAGAGAATTGAAAATCCATGGACCTAGTGTTATGATTTTTGGCTAGGCGGGTCACCAAAGTTGTTTTCTGAATGCGTGAATTTACTGACTCCAAATTGTTGTATGAAATGACTGAAATATACGGGAAGTTTATACTCTATAATTTGGAAGAAGAAATTTGTCTGTTTAATTTTGAAGGGACGTTTTTGAACAATTTAGCTTCCTGTCTGCACAAAACGGGGTTACTAAATTGTTAGGGAAAACGGCTTCTGGTCTGTGTAGAACCCAGTTCACCAAATGAAGTTAATGAAATGTGGAGGATGTTGAAGTGTAGGCCCAGTCTGCACAAAACCGGATTGCTACTGAGGTTTAGTTTCCTAAGTGTTTTTTAGGTTTGAGATTTGGTATGGGTTGTTGAAGAGATAAGATCGCTTTGAGAGTTTACAAGTGGTATATCGCTTTTCCATAGGAATGGCCCTTATATACCGTTCCCCTACTCCGGGAGGTTCTAGTCCTCCTGGGGGAGGGACAATTCGACCGTTGGGTGTCCGGCCGTTGTGACCTCATTCCTGTGGAAAAGGGACCGTTACTTTTATTTGTGAAAATACGACAACAAAATTCCTTGGAGGCACGACAGACGTCCCCCAGGATTTTACAAATAAATAACATGACTAGAAGTATGGTAAAGATTGTAGTACAATTGTGAAAAAAATCGAAAATAAAATTTGAATTTGAATTTTGAAATTTGAAAAATTTTAAATTTTGAAAATTTTAAATTTGGAAAAATTTGAATTTTGAAAAACATATGCTTGCTATTTGAATTTAAAGGCGAATAGACGTAGATGAAACGCTGCGAAGTCTGATGTCGGAGGCGGCGCGGGGGTGGCGCATGCGGGCGTGGAGCACGAGCGTGAGCAGCGGCGTAGTGTGTCTTCGTCCCCCAAGCTTTTTTCCGCACCGAAGGTAGAGCGGAGTCCGTTGATGGAGGGAATGGGTATTCCCCGAGTACTCGCGGTCGGTGACCTGCTAATATGACGGGCATGGGCGGCACCTATCAAGGGAAATTGTCCGCTCCGAACCTTCGAGGTCTAAAGTGACCGTTTTGTCGGTTTTACGAATGACGGTAAAAGGTCCGGAGTAAATAGGTGTTAGGGACTTATGAAGGCCAGGTTCGCGGATGAACATTTTCTTCGCTGAATAATAGCGAGATGGGAAGGTCCAATCTCGAGGTTCGTCCTCTTCAGCCTCTTTGATGATTGTAGGGCGCGGGTGGAAAATATCTGCGGGAAGACGGAGCGCAGTTTTAAAGGTTCTTTCCGCGGGGCTGTGAGAGTCCTTCGATTGTATTGAGTTTCGGAGGCTGAGGAGGATGTGAGGAAGATCGTTGGTCCAGGTGGCGGAGGTAGCTGAAGTAGCTAAAGCTGCCTTCAGAGAGCCGTGGTAGCGTTCCACTTTGCCGTTTGCTTGCGGATGGTGGGCGGTGGTCCTTATTTTCTCTATGCCCATTTTTCGTAGGAATTCGTTGAAGGCTGTACTTTCAAATTGGCGACCTTGATCGACGGTTAGCAGTCTCGGGCATCCATATCTGCTGATCCACTGTTCCATGAAGTGCTTTATGACGGATTCGCTTGTGATGGATGATAGAGGGACACACTCTGTCCAACCCGTCGCTCTATCTATCATAGTGAGCAGATAGCGTTTTCCATTAGAGACTGGAAGAGCTCCGACCAGGTCAAGATGAACGTGCTCAAATTGGAGTACGTGGTCGAAAACCATAGGTGGAGGATGAGCATGGCGATAGGTTTTGAATTTGGCGCATTTGACGCATGACTGGACCCATTGGCGAATATCTGTGTTCATTCGCGGCCAAAAAACGCGAGATTTGAGAAGATCACGGGAAGCTCTTATTCCCGGGTGATGTATGTTGTGATAGTGATTAAATATGGTGGACCTCATTGACGGAGGGATATAAGTCCGAGGAGTGTCGGAAGTTGTGTCACACCATATTTGAGAGGTTGAGCCCGGCATTGTACATTTTTCCAATTTTTTATGTTCAATGAGATTGCGCATCTCATGGTCAGTTTCCGGGTTTTGCGCGTCTCTGATAGCTGAAGGAGACGGGAACGGAGTTATCTCGTTGATTTCATCATGTTTGCTCGGACGAGATAATGCATCGGCGACTGTGTTTTCTTCGCCGGGAGTGTACCTTATGTCAGTAGTGAATTGACTTATGAATTCAAGTTGGCGGATGCGGCGCGGCGAGGCGGTTTTTCTTGATTGGGTTAGGGCGGTTGTAAGTGGCTTATGGTCCGTGAGGATATAAAAATTTCGCCCTTCTAGCGAATCCCTGAAGTGTCTAATCGCTTCAAATATAGCGAGGAGCTCCCTGTCAAATGTTGAATATTTGAGCTGGGGTTTCGCGAGAACTTTGGAGAAAAATCCGAGGGGCTGCGGACCATTAACGCTCTCTTGATGTAGGACCGCGCCTATACCGCAATCCGATGCGTCCGTAGTGAGGTATAATTTCGCCGTGGGTGAAGGGTGAGCGAGAAGTGATGCGTTTTGAAGGCTTAGTTTGCATTGTTTAAAAGCCTGTTCTCGTTCGGGTGTCCATTCAATTTGCCTCTTATCCCGTTTCTTAGGTGGTTGTGGGATCGCCTTTATTAACGCGCCCTGATCTTGAGCTGCGTGCGGTAGATGTCGTCGATAGAAGTTCATCATCCCGAGGAATGTTCGGAGATCAGTAACGGTAGTTGGCGTCGGAAAAGATAGAAGAGAGTTGACTTTGGCGGGAATTGGACGAATACCTTCCGGCGAAACTTGATGTCCTAGGCAGGTGACAGTCGATGAGGCTAGGACGCATTTATTTTTGTTAACTTGGAGTCCTTCTCTTTTGAATATTTCGAGGACTTGTTTAACGTGTTCGTAGTGCTCGTCGATGTTTTTAGACGCGACTAAAATGTCGTCTAAGAAGCAAAATACGAAGTCGAGACCTCTTAATATGTTGTCCATATATCTCTGCCAAGATTGGGCGGCGTTCCGTAGTCCGAAATTCATTTTGACATACTCGAAGAGTCCGAACAGAGTAATTATAGCCGTTTTGGGTATGTCTTCGGGAAAAACATCGATGTGGTGGAAAGCTTTTGCGATGTCGAGTGTTGAAAATACGGAGCAGCCGCTGAGGTGCGCGGAGAAGTCTCGGAGGTGAGGGACGTTATATTTGTCGGGTATACTTATCGCATTAAGTTGGCGATAGTCCCCGCACAGGCGAAGTGACCCGTCGGGCTTTGGGACCACGTGAAGAGCGGACGACCACGGTGATTTTGAAGGACGAATTATTCCTTCTTTCAGAAGTTTATCGAAATGGGTCCGAACCAGCCGTAGTTGATCGGGGTGTAGACGGCGGGCTCGAGCGGAGACGGGTGGACCTTTGGTTTCGATGTAGTGATGCTTCTTGGAGAGCTCTGAGGAAGAACGTGGTGAGGGCGTATAATTGACCAGTAATTTCGTGAATTTCTCCGGTGTTGGTGTCGTAGTGATGCCAGAGTTGATAGGTGAGACATATCCCTTGATTGGTACCGTGGAGGAGGGGTTGTAAAGTCTTCTGTTTTTTAGATCTACATGAAGACCGAAATAGGCGATGAAATCCGCTCCTATTATTGGTTTTTGGACGTCAGCGACGATAAAATCCCAGGAATAACGTTCATTGTCGAGGAAGACCGAGGTTGTGAAGGAGCCGTAGTTTGGTATTGATGAACCATTAGCGGCGAACAACTGATGCGATGATGACTTCCTTGAACGCTTGACGAGAGAATTGGGGATTAGTGAGACGCTGGCTCCAGTATCAATGAGAAAGGGAAGATTCGATTTTCGGCATTTAACGAACAAGCGGTTGGAGATGGTCGATCCCGCCGGTGCATTCAGTACCGGCGGGTTTGTTAGTTTTCCTGGTACGATACCTTTTTGAATTGGCAAGGTTTATTACATTGCCTTGCGAACTTGCCGAATTTGAAGTGATACCAGCATAGATTACGGCTACTCGGTGATTTTGAGCGCAATTGATGGTCGAGGCGCTTCGTCCGAGGCGGAGAGAGTGATGTATGACGGGACCGGTGCGGTGAAG
Source organism: Apolygus lucorum (assembly GCA_009739505.2). NCBI lineage: Eukaryota > Metazoa > Arthropoda > Insecta > Hemiptera > Miridae > Apolygus > Apolygus lucorum. The sequence goes on along the minus strand of CM019170.2, from coordinate 1,901,659 downwards.
GTGTCCGATTTCGGTAACGGCGGGAATATGTCGGCTGTATTTCGTCGATTGCATTCTGCGTTTTAATTTCTACCGGTGCGATGCGAGCGTGCGTACGCACTTCCGCGACGGAGTCCGCAATTCTTGCGAGATGGTCCGCGTCCTGGGTCATCCACGGGGCGAGCATTACTTGGATGTCAACGGGTAAAGCTTTAATCCAAAACGTTTTAGCGACGTCGGATGGCAAAACATCTCCCATTTGATGTTTGATGACTCTTAGAAGGTGTGAGGGTTTCTGGTCTCCGAGTTGTTGAGGTTCCGTGAGAGCGAGTAATCGGGCGTGCTGGGATGGTTCGTAAATTTCTATGAGGCGGCGTTTAAGATCGTCATACGGGTTTTCTCGTAGACTGTTAGTAATATCCGCTGTTTGAAGTGCGGCTTCGTAAGGTAGTAGTGGAAGGGTTTTAGAGAATTTCGTGCGTTGAGTTGTAATACGCGCTCCTAGGAATGCTGCGTCTAGTTGTAGGAACCATAAACGAGGGTCGTGCTTGTAGAAGGGAGGTAAAGTGAGCGGAATATTTACCGATGCAGCTTCTATGGTTTGCGACTTCGTAGCGGTGTTGTTAAAGAGCACAGTGAATGAAGATGGTTGGTTGGCGAAGCGATCTTGAGGTTGATTCACATCTTCTGTAGGAGGCGTTCGGAAACCGTTGTTTTCTTGATCGATGTCCATGGTTAAATAGAGAAACTTCCAACGTCGGGTTCACCACTGTTATGATTTTTGGCTAGGCGGGTCACCAAAGTTGTTTTCTGAATGCGTGAATTTACTGACTCCAAATTGTTGTATGAAATGACTGAAATATACGGGAAGTTTATACTCTATAATTTGGAAGAAGAAATTTGTCTGTTTAATTTTGAAGGGACGTTTTTGAACAATTTAGCTTCCTGTCTGCACAAACGGGGTTACTAAATTGTTAGGGAAAACGGCTTCTGGTCTGTGTAGAACCCAGTTCACCAAATGAAGTTAATGAAATGTGGAGGATGTTGAAGTGTAGGCCCAGTCTGCACAAAACCGGATTGCTACTGAGGTTTAGTTTCCTAAGTGTTTTTTAGATTTGAGATTTGGTATGGGTTGTTGAAGAGATAAGATCGCTTTGAGAGTTTACAAGTGGTATATCGCTTTTCCATAGGCATGGCCCTTATATACCGTTCCCCTACTCCGGGAGGTTCTAGTCCTCCTGGGGGAGGGACAATTCGACCGTTGGGTGTCCGGCCGTTGTGACCTCATTCCTGTGGAAAAGGGACCGTTACTTTTATTTGTGAAAATACGACAACAAAATTCCTTGGAGGCACGACACCTAGTATCCTAGGTCCATGTGAAAACCGCAAAAAAATGCGAGGCTACGAAGGACGATTACTGTGGAAAGTTTTTGAATATCGATGAAGGATACTAGAAGCGATGTATCGTTTCGATTGATACTATTCTGAGTATTATTCAGTGGCAGATATAGTATGGTATCTAAATACTTGATATTTGGTTTTTTTTTTACTATTCCACTTGGCAAAAATATCAATAATATCGTCAGGAAAGTATCGATACCTCCGATATTTCAGGCAAGAGTATCGATACCAATAAGTATCGGTATGAGTTTTTTATCAAAAGTATCGATACAAATATCGGTATCGATACCAAAAAAGTATCGATACTCCGATATATCGGTGGTATCATGCCGTCCCTAACTGGGAGGAGACGGCGATCCGAACAGCCCAATCAGCGAGCGTTCCCACTTCACGTCTGTTTTCCCGGTTAGTTTTGAAATAAAAAATTTTGATTGTCTCCCAAAAATAACAGGAGACTTATTTTCCGAAATCAACCTGATTTTCATCTATCCCACACCATTAACTATTCAGGAAAAATGCAAACAGAATTCGGTGAAATTCCTCATTGTACAGGGTGGTGCCTTACGTAGTGGACTGAATTTTGAGGTACAGGACCTCAAAATTCAGTCCTGTAGAAAATTTCTGAAACCTGTCACAACTACCGCACTCTTTCAAGACCTAATCGAACTATTCATCAACCTCCATTAGGGTGGGCCGAAATACCATTTTTTGATTCTTCCGTATTCTGATAGTGAAGAAAAGTTCCGAAATGGTCTCGAATGAAAAGAAATTTTGTTTTGAATTTTGCTTCCGAGTCTACCAAGGTAGCGGAAGCTTTGTTTTCACTTTTCAAGGATGAAAAAAAAAGTTCTCCAAAATCAAAATTTTCACTCGCGTTTTGCGTTTTAGACCTTTCTGAACAATTTTGGTTCCGTGTCTGTCTGTCTCTCTGTCAAGAAATCCTTGTAACGGCCATAACTTCTACATTTTCCATCTGATTTCAATGAAATTTTCAGGGATGTTACAGATTAATATTTAGATGGTCCCCTATGAAAATCACCACCTTTGGACTTATAGAAGCGACTGCGCATGCAGGCAAACGTGAATTTCCTTGTAACGGCCATAACTTCTACATTTTCCATCCGATTTCAATGAAATTTTCAGGGATGTTACAGATTAGTATTTAGATGGTCCCCTACGAAAATCACCCCCCGGGACTGATAGTAGCCGATGCGCATGCGCGAACGTGAATTCCTTGTAACAGCCATAACTTCCACATTTTCTACCCGATTTCGATGACATTTTCAGGGATTACGCGTATTAGGTTGTAGATGGTCCCCAATTAAAATCAAGGCATTAAAATTTACAGTATCCTCTGCGCATGCGCAAACGTAAAATCCTTGTAACAGCCGTGCATTTGTCGCCCTCCCGTGTGACGTGAGAATCTCAAATCCTATATAACTCATCGCCAGGCCCCAATAGTTGAGAGGTAACGCTTTGTTTTCTATCAAGTCTTCCATTTGCGCAAAGCCGTTGAAATTGAACGGAAACCGTGAAAATCGCTTATTTTCTGAAATGTTTAAACCATCTTTAAAATGGTCCTTTGTCGTTCTAATAGTGCGGTATTAACACTATGGACCTTCACGTGTTCAAATCTGTCAAAAAATTGCCAATATGATGATGTTTTCATTTCGCGCAATCAGCCAATAATAAAACATTTTTCAGTTAAAAACCCGAAAATCGTAGAATTTGGGTTTCACATAAAAAGTCTTTCAAGTGCCTGTAGTTTTCTTTTCTGGGCTTAAAACATCAGTAAGGCAAAGCTGGCCACTGACTTTGATGCCACAAGACCCCCCCCCCCCCCCTCACGAGCGGTAAAGTCCGAGTCTTCCACAATCAACCTGGTGTTAGCATTTCGGAAGTGCCTTGGTCAGGATGTCTGCTTCCAACTCCTCGCTTGGTTTGTACAGCTGCTTGACGCTCCCCCGGAGAATTATTTGTTTTAACCCTAGCTTTCCTAGCTAGTCCTTTACTTTCGAAATTGTTGTCTAAGGTATCCAAAATTTCTTTTGATGTTTTGCAATGTTTGATTTGCTTAAGTTCTGAGGGGGAAATTGACAATATCAAGTCTAACCTAGCTTCAGCGTCCTCTTTATCCCAGAGAATTTTTTCGGCCTCATCAGCGGGCCTAGGAATTTGATCAGAAGGATACTCCCAGATGTATTGGTTCGTATGGCTTGCGCCTGAAACTTCCAAGTGTCGAAGATGTCCCGCTTTAGAGGCTCTATATTGAACGAATGGCTCTATTTAAATTGTTCATGATGTTTAAGATTCGAAAGATCACTTACCAATCGGTCGAGGATTGGTAACTGAATTTGCAATCCAATCTCCGTTTCAGTGAGTCTTCCAGATCGAGCGTTAGCCCATAACCCGTTGTAGAATAGCGCAGGTATGTTTTATAATCTACTTGGAAGTGTCGTTCTCCGTTTGTGAAATAATATCAGCGTCTACCTTTTGGTACAACGTGTATTTTTCGAATGAGGGAATTTTGTACAAACGAGGCCTTATGGGAAATTTAGCATGTGACGAGGATCTCTAGCAACAAGTGAAAACGTAACGAGTTAACAGTAACTGTTAATTCAAAACTGTTTTGAATGACCGTGTTTGTGAAAACATGTTCTGATACCTTGTGTCTTAGCTGATCATGATAGTGTGCCCAGTCACTCACTGTCTTCCGCGGTATATGTAAATTGTAAAATTACCGCTATCATGTTTATTGTTTGTGATTTTTCATCCGTCGTGTGATCTGTTTGATGAAAAGGAAGACTGATCATCATACGTGATTTTGATTGCCCGACTTTCGGAGGTGAGACCGAGGACTTATCCTCAGTCATGCTCCCAACCTATGAAGATGTTTTGAGATGTATGGAGGGAAGGTTGAAACTGCAGGAAATGGAAAACGAAAATTCCCAGCTTTGGTAAAATATTGGATAGTTAGTAAGAGACTGATGATATGTTTGGAAAAGCTTCCTAAGTTACCGAAGCTTGAGAGAAACTGATCATCCATGACAGCTACTATAAATTTAGGAATCTACTATAAATCAAGGAGAAGCTATGACTGAAGGCGAAATGGGAGGGTTGGATGTACCTTCATTCGTATTTGGGTGCATCCCGATTTTTTTTCTCTACTTTCTTGACCAACCTCCTAGTTTCTTTTACATCCAATCCTCCTTTTTTGCCTTTACCAAAATTTCACTCAAAAAGATAAATCGGAGGTCCATCACGGCTAACTTCTTACTGCCCAGGCAATCTTCAACTTTACACTTAGAAGTACAATAGATATGAATTAGGCATTAGCAACAAACTATGCCTCTCTCTTGAACATTTCTATTTTCTTGATAAAAAAAGCAGCCTCTTCATATCGATTAAACTTCTTCCTTAATAAACGTAATAACAAATAATAAACGTGATGGCGGTACCTAATTTTACAATTTGCATCCACAACATTCAAAACATTCACAAATGAGCACAACATTCAAAACATTCAAAAATCAACGTCGTAAAGAAAACTACAAGCACTTGAAAGACTTTTTATATGAAACCCAAATTCTACGATTTTCGAATTTGAATGTTTTATAATTCGAATTTGATTTTTATAATTCGAATTCGATTGATATAATGAAAAATTTTATATGATTGGCTCATTGTGTGAGATGAAAACATCATCGTATTGGCAATTTTTTGACAGATTTGAACAAGTGAGGGTCCATAGTGTTAGTCCCGCACCATTAGAACAACAAAAGACCATTTTAATGATGGTTTAAAAATTTCGGAAAATAAGCGATTTTCACGGTTTCTGTTCAATTTCAACGGCTTTGCGCAAATGGAAGACTTGATAGAAAAAATTTAAAAAAAAATTTCTTTTCATTCGGGACCATTTAGCAACTTTTCCGCACCTTCGAATACGGAACATACAAAAAATGGTTTTTTGGCCCACCCTAACCTCCATTTTTCTTCCATGATCCACTGATAAATTCATACGGCCTTTTCTCAAACCTCAAACCCATTTGTTCACTGTTTAATTAACCAATGAGTGTTTCGCTTTCGTTCAATTACACCCCTCACCTTCATGGTGTAAGAGGTAACGTGAATTTTTCACACCTAACGTCGTGGCCACAGTATTTTGATTCTTCGCATATAATCACCGGGATCTGTTGAGCTTGATTTTGACACAAATCGCCAGACTTAATTGTAGGCAACGTCACCGCAGCCAATATCAACGTGTCGGCTTTCACCGAGCAGGGATCAAGCTCGACATCATGAGAGCCTGTGACGACACGAAGGCTCCCGGTCAGGATCGATTGCTCAAACAAAGCAATTATCGATGACCCCTCCCCAAATCGATTATGATTTAATGGGATGCGGAAAACGGGCATCTGGGACGCCGCAACCCGCAACTATTCCAGGATGTCTACAATTAATATATGTTACTATGGGGAGCGGAGACAATAGATGAATAGATTCTCTATCAACGTAAAGCGGTGTTCGTCAAATGGCTCTGACCGTTGTTCACCAACTGAACGCTTGTGGCCAAAATCTATCCCAAAATACGAGGCATAATAGACTCTGTGATGTTTCCTACAAAGACCAGCTGGGGCGCTGTAGAGCGCGTTGTTCAGACAATTTTTCAAAAATTAAGAATAAGGAATAACAACATAATATGTTGTTGGCACTATAAAGCACTGTTGGTGTGATATTATCACACCAACAGTGCTTTAATCACAATCAGAGCATATTCTCTGAAAATTTCATCGAAATCGTACGTTATTTTCGTAGGAACGCGGAACCAAATGGTTGAATTCGATTGAAAATTTCAATTTCGGAAGACACCAATTTTTGACACCAATAATTTATGTTTGGAAAATTAAATTGTTATTACAAGACCGATAATTGACGAAGTATTTGTTAATAACCTAGCTCTAACTCATGGTAATTCAACTATTGAAACGAGGAGCCACCATGTCAGGATTTGATAAGATCCTTTGTGATCTCTGATAGGTAATTACACCGCTTATTCGATTGCTAGGAATTATAGTCTCGCTCACCTTTCACCTAAAATAGAAAGGACGCATCACGGTCTTTTATCGTGACGTCACACGGATCTCATAGGTAGGTTGCGACCTACCTATGAGTGCATTCGACTTGCTCATTATCAACCCTCTATATCTCCCCAACTGTAATTAAAATACAAACATCAACGTAATTTCATCAGCATTAAAATTAAAAAGGATATGGATAATTTAATAATTTATTATACTAAAGGATATGGCTGCCAAGAGCTAAAAATTTTCTAGCTCTTGGCAGCCATATCCTTTAGGCAGCTTCAAGGTCCAAGATCCCACCCCGGTTATTAGGGGTGAGGGACAAGATTGAATTAGGTTACCCTGCCGAGTGTCAGTCCTTCGTTTATTCTCGGTTGAGAAAAACGTAATTTGTTATCAATGATCTGTCCACTTCATGTACCTATATATGAATGAATGTTTTGTAATAAATTTTCTTAATTTTAAACGGTTTCCTGTTAATTTAATACCATAATTATTCCAGAAATGTTAGGGTTGGGAGAAAATTGTGAGTTGATAATAATCTAACCATTTTGGCTCAGATGTGTTCAGATTTTAGTTATATGCATTGTTAGTGAAAAGTGGAGAGTAAAAGTTTGCTATTGTTGCACTGGTTAAGTAAAATGCAACTAATTTTGGATGAGAATGAACTTATTAATTTTCATAATTTACCTAAAAACTATGGAAGTAAGATTCTTGGTTGAGCATAGTGTATAAATTTGTTTTTGCAAATAGGAGGGAAACTTGAAATTGTTGGAGATGTCATAGTGAAATGCTATCCAAAGTGAGTATTACAAGGGCATTTCATACAATTCGGATACAAGTTCTAGGTTGAATAGTACAAAATGGATGCAGCATAGGTACCTACTCTTGAAGTGCGTGAACTCCTAGGAGCAAAATTCACACATTACCCGACCTTCCCCACTTATTACTAACTAGCTGAAAAGCCTACTAAAAGTAGGCAAAAATGATTCCTCCAACTCTCTCCTCCACCCACTCCCTCCGTCACCTCCCGCCCCCAACTTCGACTCCTCCCGTTCCCAGCTCCGACTCCTCCCGTCCCCAGCTCCTCCCGCCCCCAACTCCGACTCCTCCCGTCCCCAGCTCCTCCAGCCTCCGACTCTCCCCACGACCCCTCCAACCCCTCCTTGCATACGTACGTACGTACGTACGTACGGTTGGCGTTTTATATTATTAGATTAGAAAAATATTAAATGAAAATGAAATAAAATAAGAGTGTCATAAATAAATCCAGGTAGGAATCGGAAATCAACAGCTCTAGCTAGGAAATAGAAAGTTTACAGCTTGAAAAAAATTGAGACCGGAGATCGTCATGAAAACGGAAACATATTGTTTAGTAATGCATGCATTCCAGGGGACGTCCCATTGGATAAGCATTAGATCAGTTAACCAGTTGGTAAGCGATAAAACTGTTTCACTCGATGTAATTTGGTTTATTACTTTAGGTAAGAAATAGTGACCCCCCCCTCACCATTATCTACCAAAACATTTCTAGCGGCATGGGAGCCTCGAATCTGAAGAGCATTTTAAAATCCATGATCTACGATACCCAACATGCGAATTCGAGTTCACCCCCCCCCCCCCCCCCAACCACCACCAATGGTGCCAGTCTGGCACCAAAGGGGAATACGTCGTAACATTGCACTTTCATCTATTAGTTTTAGTAGGCGGTCCGTCGAGGTTCACATCCGTATTCAAGGTGAAACACAAAAAAAAAGCACGAAATATGCGGTTTATGGTGTCCTGGCACCATGGTGGCACCACTATTATTTCCTTGGTGCTACAGAGAATAATTCATGAAAACCCGGAGGTATAATGAGAATTTTTCCTCAATTTCAAAGCTTGGGTACAATTAGTAAGCAGTAAAGGAACCGAAATTTTGAAAAATCGGATATTTTGTGAATATTATCCCCCCACTACACCCCCCCCTTGCGAATTTTGGTACTCGGGTGAAATTATGTACAACTCGGAAGTTATTTGAGTCAAACAAAAAAAGAAACTCACTAATCGGTTGGAAATTGAGGCCTGGGCAAATTTTACAGGATTATGCCCGCAAACGCACGTTTTTTAAGCATTAACCCCCCCTTTCCCCCCCTTAAAAGGCAAAATTCGAAATTCCGGCGCCGTAGTGCACAACTAGATAGTTTTCCGCGTCGAACAAAAAAAGAACCACAAAAATCGGTTGAGAACTAAGGCCTGGGCAGACGACACAAGATTATGCCCAAAAATGCACGTTTTTTGAGCATTAACCCCCCCTTTCCCCCCCTTAAAAGGCAAAATTCGAAATTCCGGCGAAGTAGTGCACAACTAGATAGTTTTCCGCGTCGAACAAAAAAAGAACCAGGAAAATCGGTTGATAACTAAGGCCTGTGCAGACGACACAAGATTTTGTCACACACACACACACACATACACACACACACACACAGACATACACCTATGGTTTTTTTTCGCGGATTTGGATTCAGAATGGTCTAAAACGGATTACTGTGTGGTTATTTTTTTTTTTCTGTTGAGTGTTGTCCAACTTCACCCCAGATCGATCTTATAAGGACGCCCAAGTCTTACTGTGGGACGTCCTAAAAAGGCGCGGACTGACACTCGGCAGGGTTCGGCCTTGTTCGCCGATAGCCGAAGCCGTGTGCAAAATCCTCCCTCGAACGTCTAGTAATTAGGTTGATCCCGAGTTGGAGTTGATGGAGGTAGGATTGTGCCTCTTCTGGATATGCCATCGACGCTTCTCTTCCCCATGGGGTTTGAGTTCAGTTCTAAGCTCCATGAGCCCCACTTGCTCAAGCCCTGGCACGTCTTTGAATTAAAGTATTTTCGTTGAATTGAAAGCAGATCAGACAAATGTTCCTCCTGTAAGGACTCGGGAAGTCACCTCTAAGATGAACAATGGGTAGTTCGCTCGTACCACATCCTTGGCTTACCTGCCATGCCATATCCCACGCCATCGTTGCCCCAATCCCCTTTATTTGACTTCGTTGCGAGTTGGCAATGGCAAGCGCTGGTCCATCTATAGTGCTTCAATTTCACATTTTTCCAAATTTTGGTAATATTCGATCCAGAGCCAGAGACCATCGAGACTTCAGTAATGAAGGCGTTACCACCAAGAGATTAGGTCGATAGCCTAGGGGCATAGGTTCTATGTTGAAGTGCGTCTCAAGCCATAAGAGCCATCTTTGACGAGCATAGCCATCTAATAGGTTAAAGGCTAAGTTATGGAGGGCATAACAAGGTGTTACCTTAGATTAGCAAATCTGGAGGCTGTTTTGGGTATTCAGCACTCCATTCGGCATAGGGGAATGTGAGGCAGGAATTACAAACTCTGCGTCACTACGTGGTAGTGACTGACTGACATCATGAAGCTGTCTGATTTAAACTAACAAGGCTCTCTCCATCGGATTTGGCATTATGCATAAGACACAATTCAACAAAAAAATCTGAACTCATAACCTGAGTAGGTAGGTTTTTCTAAGTTCGACTTCAGCCAAATCCCACGTTGTCAACCAGTCTGAGATACCCAGTACGAGTTCAACGACCTTTGACATTCACACAATGGGGATCCGCCGTCCATTGAGGGGAGATCTTTTAATGGTTGCTAACCCCCCCTCTCGCATATAACATCTATAAGATCAATTTATCTCGCCATCGGATGTAGATGTGAGATAGTGCCCACTCGAGGGTTCGGAACGGTAAATGATGAATCCGTCCGTCGGGCTAGATAAATCGACCGTAACATAATATAAGGGAAAAAACGAATCGAGGAAGGGAAAAAAAAAGAAGAAAATGGAGTGGGTAAGAAGATAAAGCCGACGAAGGAATGATCTAGGGCGAGAGCAGAAAGTTTGTTTTAACGCCCACAAATTTATACAAGCAGTTTCCACATCCAAGGTCGACCGTTCCGAACCCTCCTCACAGCTCTTTATTGCTTTCTCTCAAACCATCAGCGAATGCCTTCCATAGTTGGATCATGATTTCTGCATATTTAACTATCGCTGAAACTGATTTTTATCATTCTCTCAGGGATGGTAATCGATTTGGGTAAAGAGCGGCTCCACCTCGACGGCAGTCGACTTGGAGACTCAATTGATTTGGGAAAACAATTTTATTCGATACACTCAAACATGCACATCGTGATTTCTGCGCTTCAAGAAAAAGGTACACACCTCATTTTAATTATAGGTAGGTACCTTAAATTATAACTTAGCCTAATCACGAAATTACTTACCTTTCAGGAACAATCAACGTCCCACGTAAAGCAATCCGCGACAACCTACAAATCTTGAACGAATGCTGGGAATCCTATCAGGAGGGTCGCGATGTGATGAAGTACCTGGCAGAAGTGGCTGGCAGATACGCCATTAATACCTACGATGAAGCAGAAGAGTAGAAGACAGCATGAAACACGGCAAACGACGGATCAACCCCTGAGTTGATGACGCAAACATTGACCAAAATTTTCCCCAATTCGATTGCTTTCCATCCGTTTTTCCCCAGTTCGAATACCACCCTCTCAGGAAAAAACAAACTCATACAATTTGATGCCAACTGCTCAAATACACAATTGCTACATATTTGTCACTGAAATTGGCAAAAAAGTTCAAAACCTCGAGATTCTTCTCAGATTGTAGAACCCGTGCTAAATTCCAAACGTGCCAAGAAAACACATCAACTCATCTTCCCAGGATTCTCAGGTTTTGATGGGTACCAGAGGTTAGGGGTGAGTCGGTCCAGGTATTTCCCTGGAACGGTTCCAACGGTTACAGTGACAAAGATGTAACCGTTCCAAATTACTGGTACTGCCTACCGAGGGCGGTCAAATCCCACTTTCATGACATGGAAGAAGCAGGCAGTCAGATCCCTATCTTCCTTCTTCCATGCTTATGATCTCAACTTGCTATACAAAAGGAAGGAATTTGAACAAGTGTAACAAAAGAGACAATTTCTTATAAATGATAGTGAACAATCAATTCAAGGAGAGAATAATTTTTCGTTGCAGTTTGAGAACTTAACATGACAATAATAATACTGGAGACAACTTACATGCTAGCGAGTACAGAAGATCCCTTCCCAGTCCAGAGCCATTCCATGATACCATTGTATTCTCAGTCCATAGAAATGGTAAGGGTGCTTCCAGCTACATGGAACAGAACTGGAGACAAGCTCCATCCTCACCGGTCCAAAAGATCCCGTCCAGAGCCATTCCATGATTATCTTATCAGTCTGTGGAACTGGACCGGAAAGGGCTGAGTTTTTGTCACTGCATGGAACCGTTACAAGTTGATACTCGGTTCCACAGTCCCGGTACAGCTGTACCGACACACCTCTACCAGAGGTGGACTGCAATGTTTTCCTGAGATGGTCAGCATATCTGTACTGGCGTCCTCTAATTCTCTCCTGACATGTGCAGCAATGGTACCTACTACATCAACTACATCGAGATCACCAGTTTATAGATCCTGGTGGGGTGACGGGGGGGGGGGGGGGAGTTCTGCAATAATAACGAGGTATCGAGAATAATAGTTGTGTGCAAAATATCTTTGAAGCGCTGAAAGAGATCTCTCACTGGAAGAATTCTTTATAATTTTAATCAATTATTATAATAATCTTTATTGAATATATATTTATTGATAATATATTTCCTTTGTGGATACTTTAGAACCGTACAAAAATGATTTTGATTGAATGTCGGCTACGTCACTGGTGGAAGGGAAGACCAGTTACTGAGCGAGACCCATTTGAAGAGCTGCTCCGTCGCTAACTCTATAAGTTCTTCAGCACTCCGCCATCTCTTCCTCGAGCCCCTGATGCACATTGAAGTGGCTCGTAGCACAGCGAACGCTAGTCTAGCTCTCAGCGATCCTCGGATTGCACCCTGTGGTCGACTCCATTTGTCTGATAGCCTTTCTGCTAACACCTTCACAAAAGCTACCATTTCAGGGGCAAAAACTCCATCAACTGAACACACCAGAGGATTGAATCAATTTTAATCAATTATTGATTTATGTGGTCTCATTTATGTTTCAATTACCTACGCCTGCCAGTTACTGGGCTTGTTCATGATTGATTCAAAACGTATAGAAGGTTCTCAGGATTGAATTCATTTCTATCGAACTCTATCCGTGAGTTGTGGATGTTCGCCGTCTTCTCGCATGTCAGAACTCATCTTGACATCGTTCCGTGTTCATAAACTGTAATTCACGGTAGAGAAGCGCAGTTTAGCCGACGGGACATTCCCTGATTAAACTCCCACTTTTCCTCAGTGATCGGCCGTTCTCCGGTAAACTCGCCTCTGATCGAAGTTGCAACGGATCCAATCGAATTAAGTGCCGCCAGAACCTCTCGCGTGCTTGCACCATCTAACTTCGACCTACTTGCATCCCCTCAGTCTTCGAGTTGTCCTTGTAGGTACCAACTGATGGGTTGCGAGTGTCATTCGGAATCGAATTCCTTTACTCCCACATCCACGCCACGTTCACTTAACATTAAAGCTTCTAAAATGTTCATATTTATGTCACGCGGATGAGAAAATACTCGTCCCTTTTCTCCCTCTCTTCTCAAACTCAGTATTTAGCGCTACGTTTTTACTACCAATTTTTCTGTTTCGAGCGGATTATTACCATATATTTGTTTACGATAGATAATCTGACAGCTTTTAGTCATCTTTGAGAATGGAGAATGTAAGCGTTTTTGCGGGAAAAATCGCTGAAAGTATATTTATAGACAAAAAACTCAGGAGCCCCCTGGATCCCCGGATGGTTACTGCTTAGAGCCTTCGGCTAAAATTCAAGAAACATGGAACATGCTTTAGCCGTATTTTGTTTGTTGTTTCCTTTTACTAGGAATTTGTTGTCTGTTTTTTCTGGAATTTGTTTTACGTCATAGGAATTTTAGTCATAGGAATCGGTTTACGTCATACTTTTCAAGGATTCTACAGGATCCTTCCCAGCTGCTGCTTCAATCGAGATCCACAGATTTCAAACGGTTTAAACTTAAAAATTCGAAAGAATCACTGGGATAATGAGTGAATCATGTCGAGGGCAAATCGTCTATGGCGACACCTCTCAGCAGACTCTACTATTCCCTACGATTCGCAATGTTTAGGTAGCTAATACCACAATATAAAGTCCATGAAACTCCTGTAGGAGCTGAATTGGGGAAGTTGCACGACTGCTGGACTCTGCCAGTTGATACTGGACTCGATGTTCTGAGACATGAAGGTATTCCTGTTTCCTTGACAGCGTAGACCTTTATTCAGAATTTCACATAAAGTGCCGTTTCAAATGAGCCACGTGAATGAAGTTTCTCTATAAAATGAGGCAGGTGAAATGTTTGACTCTTCAATGACAACTTGTTTCCATTCAAGAGCGGTTTTTATGGAAAACATAATCAATTTGAACGAGCTGAAGGAACGAGGAAAAGATTGCTTCAGAGACCGGTTCGACTACAATGGTCACAGCTAGGGTTGAGCCTAATCAAGGTTGATTGAGTGCAAAGTGGACTGAGACGCGCATTTTTTTTCCTCTTCCCAAGAGCCATCTGGCTGGGTGTCTTTGTCTCGTATGCAAATACTCCGGTAATGAGACTGCACTAACGCCTTAAAATATGTTCACCTTTGTTGACAAGTAATAAAAAAAAATGAAAGAAACAAGAGGATCGGGTTGAAGTAGCTGATCGAAATTCAATGGTGCGTTTATGCAGAATCGATCGGCATGGCGCCGCAAAGATACGATATGACGGCCGTAAGGGACGCCTGGCGTCGTTTATCATCCGATAATTTCCATATACCTACTCATTCAAGAGAATCAACATGATCCCCGCCGGAGGATTGTGGGGTTTCCAACATCAGTTACCCATTAAAAGCAACAATAAATCATCAACTAGGAAATAATTTGACGGGAGATGGTTAAATAATTGGTGCTGATTTAGGGGGATATTTGGGTAGCTGAAGCACATGGCTTCTTCGTAACTGTATCATGATTATACGGTGTACGAAGCATCAAAGGGACAGTTTCTAATGACTCCTTAAGTTTGAGCAATGCAACAAAAGCATTTATATTTGACCATAAATTATTCGATCATTATGACATTCATAGGGGACCATCAAAACATCTTTGAAACAGTTTGAACGAATTAGGATAAAATTCCCCACTGGGGAATTTGCCTCAATTTTAGATTCTGGAATTTCAAGTCAAATCCTATAATAGGGCCCTAGAATAATGTTTAACACCAGGAATACCTATAATAAGGCCAAGCCTAACGTCTGGTAGGAAATCTGAGCAAATCGCATCGCATCATGAATTTATCTTCTTGTAAAACTGTGGTCTGGCGAAGCGTAAAAGGAGTTTTGGCAAATAGTGTCAGACAATGTCAACAGGTAGAGTCGAAGGCGCCCTCGTGACCACATGAAACGATCCACCCAAATAATGTGATTCAAATATCAAAACTAACTAATATAGAAAAAAAATAAGAGAAGGTGAAGACTAATAATGCTTGATAAACTAATAGGTAGAATGGTAATGTAATAGAAAAGAGAGCAATTTTAATTTTAATTGCTTCTTTGGTCACTTTCGAGTCTGGGTTCTTTCTGCCCGATTGCAGCGCACTCTTGTTTTTTTTTTTTTTTTTTTTTTTTTTTTTTAATTTCAACTTCCAGTATTGTTACACTATTTGTTTTGTTAATAGTTATATAATTATTAGTACTTAAGTACTATGGCACTTGTGCTAGGGTTACTGTCCAGTGACAGTCCCTTATAATATGATCGAAAACAATTTTCTATACCTAGCTATATGTGATTAAATTAGTTGTAAGTGATTGGGTTTTATATAATAAATTATCGAAAATGTAACAATAATGAACAATGACAAGAATAACAATCAGGTACGGTGATTTGCGTCCAGTATATCGGGTGCTCTTTTTCTTTTCAAACGTCTCGGCTCTTGAGATCCCCAAAGTGATAGGAGGTTGTGAAATGTGGTAGGTGAAGGGTGGTTGGTAATTTTATCGTGCATACGGTTGATAGTGCATTTTATTACTGCTTCAACTTTTGGAATGTCAAGGTCTTTGTGGATAGCGTCGTTTCTCACGTACCATGGAGCATTTGTTATTGTCCTTAGGGCTCTGTTCTGCTGGGTTTGAATTTTCTTTATTTGCGTTTTGCTGGCCAAGCCCCATACTGAGCAACCATATTGCCATATTGGTCTGATCAGGGTAAGGTATATTAACCGTTTGGTTCCCAAAGGTAGAGGTGACCTGGTATCGAGTAAGGGCTTAAGGAGAGCCATCCTGCTGCGTATTCGTCTGACTAGTTCTCCAATGTGATGATGGTACGTGAGACGTTGTTGCAGGTATACACCAAGGTAGCGCACTTCTCCCACACTTGGGATTTCGTTGTTATTGAGGATCAACGGGTCTGTTTGGAAGTTCGTTTTCAAGGTGAATGTGATTGAGGATGATTCTGAGTCATTCATGGCAATTCTCCATTCTTTCGTCCATTGTAGGATTTCATTTAGATGGAGTTGGATATTATTCGTTGCCACTGTACCGGATGGATCTCGTGATAAGATGACATGGTCGTCTGCGAACATGGCTGAAAACGTGTTGGGTGATACAGGAATATCATGTACGTATATAAGGTAGAAGTATAGGGCCCCAGACGCTCCCTTGGGGAACTAATGCACTTGGAAGAAGATTGGGAAGTTTCGCATTTCACATGGAAAGTTCTGTTTGAGACGAACGACTGGATCAGACGGTAGTAGGTATCTGGTAGTAGTGGTTTATTCTTGTACAACAATCCAGAATGCCACACCCGGTCGAAGGCTTTTTCTGTGTCGAGGAAAACTCCTTGGCACACTTCTTGGTTCTCGAATGTCTTGAGGATTTCCTCAATTACTCTGTGAAGTTGCTGTTGGCAAGAGTGGAACGAACGGAATCCGAATTGGAAGTCCGGTGTTTAACCCTTGTGTTTAACCCCTTGACTCCCAATTTTTTTTTTATGGGAAATTTTAAATCAAATTTGGCGCAGTGTTTTAATAAGGTCCAACGGCCAGAGAACTGGTCCAGTTATGATTTTCTGATTCATGGGTGAGGAGGGGGGTGGTGAGACACAGAAAGACACATGAAGACTGGGACCAAGTGCCCCACTAGCATTTTATGAGTGGGACGTTCTGGTTCCAACGATTTTGCATCACTGGGACGTTTGTCCCTATTCCTAATTGTCTTGAATTGCGTACAGACAATTCATTGGGAACCACCAGGAGAACCATTCGAAGATTCCTCTTGCATTTTGTGTTCCACAGCCTCCTGAATAATTTTGGTTCCGTGTCTATCTATCGGTCCACTTCACAGGCGAAAATTTTTCCTAACTGATCATGTCAGTTCAAACCATCAATGGTTTAGCAGTTCCTAATGATTTGTGCGGAATCCGACGTGTCACTCTCGGACAGAACATAATATGTTTATATTATACATTAACATTAATAGTAATATTAATAGTTATATGAACATTAATAGTTATATTATAACTATAAGTAGGGATAGATATCGATAAATCGACGTAATCGATTAATTGGTCAAATAATCGATGCACATTGGGTTTGATTAATCAGATAATCGATTAATTTGTAACGATTATTGTCTCCTCATGTTATCAATTATCATTGATTAGTTAGGTGTTATTATTAGTACTTACTCCTCCTGTTACGTTATTAGCGAATTTTCAAAACAAAAAAAATGAAGCTATTGCAATGGCCTCAAAATTTTTAGATGGACTTTTTCGAAAAATTTCTTCACTGAAATCCGTTTTGGAACATTCTGAAACGATCCCTGAAGAGTGTAAAAAGAAGATTTTGCAGGCCCTTTCTTTTAATTCGCTAATTTGTTGTTGAACTTTTTGTTGTATCACATTGTTTTATTGTTACTTTTAGGCTCTAAGATTTTTGACCAGAGTCAATTCAAATTTATTGTTATAAGACAAATAAAACATATTCTATTCTATTCTATTTGGATTCTACGTGCCTTGAAACGTAAACCATCAAATTCTTTCTCCTAGCTCGATTTGAAAATATTGAACCAAAATACTGAACGAGAGTGAAGCGTAAAATAAACAAGATAGTATTTTACTCTCCTGAAGGCGCAAATTGGAGTTCAACCAAAAATCGGAATCCAAATTTTCGCAGCTGGAAGATATCTCAAATAAGTTGAGTTACACCATCTTGGAGTCTTACACCAGTCTTTTCAACATTTCTTCTTCATGTACCAAAAGTTAACACAGTTCATCCACTCGAGACCGCATTCTGGATAATTGTAAACGCTGTTGTCAAGTGTTGGTTGTTCTTTGGTTTCAACACTCCGAAACGATCATTAGTAGGAAACAACGAAGAGGCAGTCAGACTCATTTTCACGATTTCAGTGTAACTTCGGTCGTTTAAAGTTATTAAGGTGGCTGATGCCTACTTACGCCTAATAGAGGTTCTATGTCAAACAACCACTCGAAAGTAAAAGACGCTGTTCAATCTCGCCTTGTAACGGTGCTTCGTCATCCATTCCAACATTTTAAACGTAACAAATTACGAAAGTCGTCCCGCGGGATTGGCAATAGGAGAGCCCGAATTGCGTCAGAGCGCTCCTTCCGAGAGATCCAAGGCGCTTCTAACGCGTGTCAAAAACAGGAGCTTCTCATTGAGCAACTGAATATATTCGAGGGTTTGAAGACTTGGTTCAGTAAAGAGAGGTTGAATGCACAGAGTGAAGGTGCGGGATGACTTGACTTTGTCGAGGATTCAGTTACTTCACTAATTTGGCTTCAAAATGAGTAATTTAAAACATAAATGATGGTTGAATGAGTTCCAAGTCTTCCACCAGGAAGTGGAAGAAAATTCCTGCATGGTGGAGGCCAGGTTAGCAAAACATGGACCACGATGGATTTGTGGTAATTCATCGGCATCATCTCTATTTCACCACATCTATTTCACTGATTAGCTGATAGATTGCAGAGGTAATCCGTCAATTGCCTTTATGATTTTCCCTTCCTTCCTCTCAGGACCAATGTAATTCCAGAAGGTGTGAGGAACATTACAATAATTTTCAAAAAGTTATCAATTTTTTCCTGAATAACTCTACTTTTTCCACTCTACGAACAAAGAGTATTGTTCATGACTCCTAAGTGTTACCTTGGAGAGAATTTATTGGAAGCCGAATCGAGGAATCGACAACTCAAACACCCCCGAGCGCTGTGGCGCAAGACGTAATGAGGTCACACAACAACCAACTTCCATCCCCCCAGGGAAAACTATTTTTCCCCTCTTTTTCCCTCTCACAATGGAATTACCTTAGGTTTTCTCACGAAGATAAAATAATCCCGATCGCCGAGACTTGAGGACGCGGAAATTCGGTCATCGGATAGCGGAGTGACCGGTGGGAAAGCGGCTGATCAGCGTAATGGATCTTTGAGGTACATTCAAGTACCTTCAACGTAATTACGACCTACAGACTGATCAATTACTGTTCCTACCTGATCCAACCTTCTCAGGATGTTTATGTGGACTTCTATTGGATCACAAAACCTGCAAGAAGGGACCTGTGGTGGACTGAAACCATCAACCAAGTGGATGGGCAGTGTACCTCACAACTGAATCGGACATAGTTGCCGTTCAACACGTCCGAATAAGAACGAACTCGACTTTGTTGCGGACGACTTCTTCTGTCCCTCTAGGGGTGTCAGATTCTTCAAAATGAATTGATTTCAATCGAATCAATCTTTTAGAAATGAATCCAAAAAAATCGCACCGATGTTTTTGAAGAATTGATACTTTTAGGCAAAAGTATCCTAGCTAAAAGCTGGAGCCAAATTTTAATGCTTATCTATAGAAAAGTGTACCTAAATTCTATTAAGTTCCAAATAACCACCTACCGACCTTCCACCTATCTTTCATATTGATGTATTTTTTCTTCACAATTTATGTCACTAAAAACGCTGCAAATTATTACACAATGGTTTATTATTTTTTATTTTTCTATATAGATCACTCGTCTGCAAAGCCACCAACCATCCAACATGAAGAAAAACATCGATCACATTTCGGTCAGCTAAAATTTGAACGGAGATTGGGCCTCTTTTGCGATTAACACTCGTGTTTCTGATTTATCGTACGTCCAAACTTTAAATTCTCGTAGTGAGCGAACGGTTTGTCCTACAGAGCTCCGGGTGGTCTCAAAAAATTTTAAAAATTCTATAGAATCTTAAATTGAAGGAAAAACAATACCTTTATATCGAAATGTTTTGAGTTAGGGCGTTTTCAAAATTTCAAAATTGATTTTGGAACCCTTAGAAGTGACCTACCTCAACCAAAATCTTCGGGGCACAACTAGACCCCAAATGGAGCCTACATACCAAATTTGATCAAAATCGGGCAATGCTAAGTGGCAAAAATGCCGCGTACGGCGGACGGACGGCCAAATTTGTATTCGATTTTTGGATTCTACGTACCTTGAAACGTGAACCATCAAATTTTGAGGGGGTGTTAAAATTTTTTTTTCTTGGTCGTTTCCAAAGGTTCATTATTGAAAATAATAAACCGAAAGCTGTGTACCTACTGCTTAAATGCCATCTCTATGTCTCCTCCGGATAGGAAGAAAGTTACCCATGGGGTTCCCCGACCGTACCTGACATTCCTTGCTTGAAAAGTATGACGTAAACAAATTCCTGTGACTAAAATTCCTATGACGTAAAACAAAAGACGTAATTCCAAAAAAACAACAGACAACAAATTCCTAGTTAAAGGAAACTGCAAACAAACAAAATACGGCTAAATCATGTTCCATGTTTCTTGACATAGCATATCGGCGCACTTGGCCGTAGTGACCCTACGGCCAAGTTAATATCTTAAATAATAATATATAATAATAATATCTTAAATCCAAATTTAGATGGAAAATGCCCGATTTTGGAAAACCCCAATTTGTTCAACGTTCAACAATACCATTGTAGTAAATTGAGGTGCAAGGATGATGACGATGATTGTACTACAAAAACCTAATATGTCTCAGAAAGCCAGCGTCAAGGACAATCCGTCATTGGTTGATCCACTCAAAAGAGGAATGTGGAGCTTCATAGGGAAATTCCAGGTCGTACTTCTGATATACACACGCCGGTGTCAGTAACTGGGTCGCGAGTATTATTGTCAACATCTAGACCCCTACGAGGAGGAATCCTCTCCAAACTAATGTCACCACTCCCGTGCCCTAATTTCCACGAGATCGATCGACCGGTTTATGGCATAACGCTCTAAAACGAGCTGAGAGTTGTTAAAAGCTGCAGACCGTGAAACTTGAAGACAGACTCTATCCACTGCGAAATAACATGATTTATAAACCAGTAAAGCAGGGTGTTCAGGGAACTTCCGATTCTGCACCAATGCTCAACTAGAAGTTCTTTTCTGAGATTTATCTTCATTTTCCGAAGTATATCCAGTTTTAAGATTTTCTTCCCTTTCCCCAAGGAAATGGCAACGAATCCATCAAAATACAGTTTAAGATTGGAAACGACGACGCTGGAAAGAGCTTTGAATTTGAGATAAACTTACTCTTTGTCATTCAAGAGAGAACCTTTTCCCAAAACCACATTTAGGTTTATTATAATTCAAAATGAACCTTCGGATCGAAGCAAGAAGAATGTGTATCCTTCACTCAAAATTTCAAGGTTCACGTTTCAAGGAACGTAGAATCCAAAAATCGAAAAGAAAAAAATAGATTTTGAAAAAATTTGTTAAGAAGGTTTGGGGTCTAGTTTTGCCTCAAAGATTAAGGTTATTCAACTGTTATGGAGTTGATGATGGTCAATGATGTTGCTCTCATTACAAAGCTCGTTTGAATTATCGTTAGTACATTATCGTTGAGTACTTTAAAATCAGAACAAACTCGTTCCCCGTGCCTCAAATGGATTAACCACTAGACTTTTACGACTACTGATCAGATGTGCAATTACCGGGCGAAGAGTCGAATTACTTTGGGTCAAAGGACATTCAGGCATTCACGAAAACGAAGTAGTCGATGCGCTGGCGAAAGAGGGAGCAGGGACCGGAATCATGGTGACAATCGCCTCGGAGGTGGATGATGTCTTCGATACTCCAGCATCACCGTAACAACTGGCAATTCAAATTCTCATGAAGGACGATTCTACAAATCCATACAATCGTGGATACCCCCCAAAAAAAACATGGTTTGCGGGACAAAAAGTTCAGAAGGAATTTGGTATAATTATATCTCGGGTAAGAGCAAATCATGGTGTCTGCGATGCTTACTTGTAAAGAATAGGAAGGAGGGAGACAGCAGCATGTGGTGAATATGGAGATACCAACGGAAACCTCGGAGATCTCATCATAGAATGCCTCACCTTCGTAGAGCAGAGACTACATTTCTTCAATAAAGTCGTACCAACAGTGGAGAACCCGTTCAGCTATAAAACAATTTTACAGAAGAGACATTTCTCAAATAAAAAATTATTTGAGTTGGTTAAAAATTCCAATATGAAAATTTGAAATATTATAATTAACTTATGGCTGTACAGTACCTACTTAATGCCAAAAAAATCATTCGATCAAATTGACAATTTTCTTCACAAAACATCCATTTTGAATACTTAGAGAATCTTCAAAGTTTACACAATTTCAAGTGTAATTTTGCGCAACTCCCGCGAAATTTTGAAGAGTTTTTCAGAAAATCAGAAGGCAATTTTTTCTAAAGGTTCTGGAGGACTGAAGATGCCCCACCATCATGAGCGGTGGCATCTGTGAAGCAGCGAAATTACAGAACTCAGTTTCGCTCATAATCATCGGATACCCCTCACACAGCGCATATTTAGCATTTAAACTCTCGCATGAATATTTCAAATGAACAGTCGAAATGGCCCGTTGAATTTCGGTCGATCGAGACAAGCATCCACGGCCACGGAGGTTACGCGAAGTATTTAAGCGGTTAATTGAATTGTTCTCACGGTAAGCGAGCAGGGTTTCACTTCGATGGCAGCTAAACGAAGCAGAAACGCGTTTGAAGCTACTTGTGCCTCCTCGAGTTTCGAAATCCACCCCGACAAAGATTCCATAGTCATTCATTAAATGTCGGGAATCCTTTTCAAATTGAATTCTTTCCTTCTCAGAAGGACCCTGAAATACGTCACAATGACGTCCTCACACCAACACCGGAGTCAAAAGCTACTTCCTGATTGGTTTACATTAATTACATGTAGGGTGAAGGAACCAATTGCTAACACCACCCCAATTACTAACACATGCTCATTCTTCCTTGAAAAATAAGCGTTCCTGGTCACCTAGGGATTCAAATTTGGCACCAAATCAATGTCACAGTTATTTTCTATCGATTCTCGCCAAAATCTAGTCGGCATTGACGATAAGGGGTTCGGGAATGAAGTTTTTTCATCAGTCTAACACCTGCTTTCCGATCGTTAGCGGTTTTGCTAAGGAGGTGAGTCGCAATTTCATCTATTATAACCGTTTCATCTTTGTTTCTACATTCAATTTACTTTTTACCGCTCCAGTATTGATGTTAGCTAATAAGAACACACAATTCCACAACAAATAACTGATAAAATAACATTTTTTCCCCAGTGTTAGGATTTGGGTACCCAGAAACCTGCCTTTACCCAATTACTGACACTTGTGTTAGTAATTGGGGTTTTCCGAAATCTTTAGTTCCAAAGCCTAATTAACTAGGGTTTTTACGTAGAATACGATGTTGCTACCCGCCTTTTGAAAAAAGCAAGGGATCCATATCCTAACAGGGGTGTTAGTAACTAGTTATGGGCAGTATTTGGGATGTACGCACACCTGATACTAACATTGAGCATATCCAGTCACTGACACCCCTCTCCCTGGTAGGAACCTACGCGTATCTTTCCTCCTATTCTTATTCTCTAACATTAAAAAACAGTCTCGAATTTATGCATCTTCGAAAGCTTGATTTCGCCTTCAATTTGTCGAAAAATTCGAGAAAGAAGGTTGACAACACGAAAACTTGTTGGTTTACTCGAGAGACAAGACATCTTCGAAAGCTTGATTTCGCCTCCAATTTGTCGAACAATTCGAGAAAGAAGGTTGAAAACACGAAAACTTGTGCTTTGTGATTTCAAAATATAGGTACTAAGTAAATCACTTTTTCTATTTTAAAGTTGGAAATAAAAATAATTTGAACCTGATACAGAGTGTCAGTAATTGGTTCCTCAAACTGTCAATAACTGGTGAATGCATGTCGGTAATAGGAGAAAAAAAGATGCATCCAAATTTTGAGCAAATAAATGAATTGATTTGTCGTTTTGATAATTCTAATGAGCAAAATTGAAGAAACTGATGTTGGCCTAAGGGGAAAAATTTCAATTGTGAGGAAAGATTAATAAATACGAGAGAAATTGTTGAAAAACCACAAAATGTTTCTTAAAGTGTCAGTAATTGGTGCTTTTACCCTAATTAACACTAATTGCAATTGTTTTATAAATGAATTTGAGTCTCAACCACAAGATTTCTAAAACCTCTTTAGTGTGCTTAATTTTGGTATGTGCAATTCCTGATGATTTTAACGTATTGAAAAACATAGGTACCAAGGTTAAATTTTAAAATAATTAAATTTCCGCTTTGAAAGCTTTTGTTTTTGAAGTAGTAGTTTCTGTAGTATCAAATATTATTCCTCTTTGTATCTGATGACAGTAACATTTCTCCAAAATTAATAGCCTCAAAATTTGAGGGGAAATTTTGATTTTGTAAGGCATCAATTCCCCCAACATTCTGCAACTATTAGACCCATGAAGTGTTTAGGTGATGAGAAACCCAAGGAAGCGTAGAAGTTGATTGTATCACAAAACCATCACAACCGAAACCAGCACAGAAGCTGTTGGAAGCATCCGTCAATGATTGTTCCAAGCTCGAAAGATGAAATGAGGAGCTCCATGGAGAAATTCCTGTGCACACAATATGTCACGTACATGCCCTATCATTCATCCAAATAGCCTAAACTTCTCAGACACTAATGAATCCAAAATTTGATGGACATTTTCAACTTCCTGTCTTAACAAGATACGTGTGGAATGAAAAGAAACATGGACGCGCAAAAATGGGTAGTATTACAAAATCGAATACAGATCAGGATCTGTTGGAGTCACGAAGAAATTTATTGGCCTCGTTTTCATTTTTCAAATTGAAATCTTTGAGCCATTCTCGCCAAGTTCGGTGTCGAATAGAGCAGGCAAGAGCTTCTTTTGTGAAAATGAGGAGTGTGCTCACCAATTGCTCTTTGAACTTGCCTCTCCGCTTACGAATTTTAAGATGCTATGTGTTCAGCATCCTTTACTATGGTTTGGAGGCATGGACATTGACTGCTGCCACATGCAATAAACTCCAGGCATTTGAAATGTGGACATATCGTCGCATGCTTAGAATACCTGGGGTTGACAGGGTTACTATTGCGGAGGTATTGCGCAGGCTTGGAAAAACAACAGAAGTGTTGGGTAACGTGAAACGCAGGAAATTAGAGTATTATGGTCACGTAATGCGTAATAAAAAATATGAATTGTTGCAAGTGATAATGCAGGGGGTGATAGTCGGCCGACGTGGTCGTGGACGGAGGAGAACATCGTGGTTGAAGAACCTTCGAGAGTGGTTCGGCTTGAGTTCCACGGACCTGTTTCGGGTTGCCATGGACAAGCAGCAAATTGTGCAGTTGGTCGCTGACGCCCTTGGAGGGCAAAGCACATGAAGAAGACGATTCTCGCCAACTTGGGTCTCCACGCAGGCTGCAGCTCTGAGAAGATCTGTGGATGAATCTGGATCAGAAAGAAATCAAGCGTCTGCTCCTAAAGGACCCAAGAACTAAAGAATAACAACTTAAAATGGGCTTTGATGCCCCTACCGACCTGGTGTGCATCCGTGGTGAGTGGCACTACTCTTGACTCTTCTCTCTCCGACAACGGAAATTTAGTTATATTAAAATTTAAAAATCTAGAGGCTCTTGAGAAACTAAGTAGTAATTTAGCGGGTTTACCAAAATGTTCTGAATTGTGCTAAAATCGTATTTTTGATTCAGTCCCTCTGAGCTCCTTATAGGCAAGTACGCCCCCATTCCCCGATCAATCCACTTAAATTGATGGAAAAACAATACCTTAATATCAACATTTTTTTAGTTAGGGCGTTTTCAAAATTTCAAAATTTATTTTCGGACCCTTAGAAGTGACCTACATCAACCAAAATCTTCGGGGCACAACTAGACCCCAAATGGAGCCTTCATAAAAATTTCATCAAAATCAGTCAATGCTAAGTAATTTTGAGAGGGTGTTAAAAAAAAATTTTCTTGGTCGATTTCAAAGGTTCATTATTGAAAAAATAAACCAAAAAGTTCGGCTCAGTAAGTCAACAATTTGAGGAAAACCCTGATGATATTCTCACGATTTCTTTTTATGCCTATAAAAGTACAATATCGATTACTCTCCATCTACTGAACCCTAGTATGATGACCAGAATCTACAGTCGGGCGATATGCAGTTTCTTCAGGTTTGAGGAAGTTGTGGAATCTGGCACAATCTCCTTTTTGTGAATATAGCCTTGAGAAATTTGGAGCAGAATGAGTAAAAATGTTGTTTTCTAAGAGAGGTGTAGGTTTAGGACCTTGGGCGACCTTCTCACTGGTGTATGTGGAGAGGTAAATCCATTCCAAGGATGGTCTTAGGAGAAATTCTAGTTATCCTCTTCAACAAATGAGTCCACAGGTCAAAGTTCTCCATTTACTACCTGGGAATTATCCCTTTCGACACCCCGCTCAGTCCTCATTTTCCAAGAACAATACCTTCCAGATGTGTTTCGCTTTTGTTTCACTCGAAACCACCTTCCTCGAACTCCATGGCAGCAGACTAGAAACATTTCCGGGAAGGATACCTATCCCGGGTATATTGTCCCTCCTCGTAGGTACAACATTGCCAAATCCTCCCCACTCTACAAGGTTGCCAGATCTCCTTGATGGGGTCAACAAATTGTCACCATCCCATATTTCCTCCATCTAAAAGGTGATTATCCCTTGTTGGGTGGGTATTCATTATTCAATTCTGTGTCTACCCCGACCTAAAACTTCGTTGGGAGAGGCTAACCTGAAACATGGAATTTTGATGCTGGAGGATTCCCATTTTCACTTGTTCTCTACCTAGCTACTCTGGAGAGAAAAGCCGAATATTCTTTATGAGGAATCATCTTTTTACTCTTTATAAATTCTCACGGTTCTTCAAACTTTAAAATTTTAAAAAGGAAATTTTCGGAAATCGAAAACTATTGTGTAATGTTCCACAGAATTTATTTAAAAAAATATGAGTTAAATACGATTTTCTGCGATGAGAACAGGGACACATTTCAAGGTAGAAATCTATTAGGAAGTTAGGTAGTGTGTGATTTTGGTTTCTTTACATATTGATTTATGAACAAAATTTTCCTACATCGTTTATTTGATAGTGAGCTACAAAAATTATAATGTATATACCGCGGTTCCTTAATTGATATTTTCAAAGTTTTGAAATTTATATAGTCGTTGAATCATTCGAACGAGTCAAACGAATGGATTGGAAACCGAACTTTTGATTGGTTGTTAGAAGTCGATTTCCCGCTGGGAATGGCTCGTTTAGGGATTCTCCCCACCTCGCAGTGAAATAAGCCGCGAAAGTTCATCGACGCATCTCTACTCGATGGTGTATCTCTTCACGATGGCCCTTAGGGAGAATCAACACGCTCCCTTCACATTCCCCGGATATTTTCTGATTCTGAGCCCCCGAAGGTTAAACTCGACCAGTTTCGTTGTCTTCCAAGATTAGGGAGTCGCTTCTATGGGAAGATGTTTCCGCGCAGGAAGAATTTTCCAGCGACTCCTTTATTTTTTATTTTTTTAGAGAGAGAGAGAAGAGTAATTGAGGAGTTGGATTTCAAAAGGTACTAAAGACCATTTTTATCGAAATTGAGTTAACACTTTTCCAGGGTTTTAGGGGGGTAGTTCTTCACAAAAGTGCGATCGTTTTTAGATTCATTCTCTTCTGGAAATTCTTGGAGTTAGGTTATTACTAATTTAAAAGTTTTCTTTCCAAGTTATCAATCTTATAGAAGTGGTATAGGAAAAGTACCCTCTATACTGATGCCTCCTGAGATTTTAAAAATACAACGAATACCTACCTTAAACTGCTTACAAATTGGCCGACATTTTACCGAAAAAGATATACAAAAGAGATCGTTGGGAAATTGCGATTCTTGAGGGGGTCGTATTAGACGAGTAGTCCTGGAGTAGAGATGGGTCTCGTTATAAAAGTATCGATATTTTGTATCGATACTGTATCGATATTTTGTATCGATACTGTATCGTATCCGAGTATTGATACTGTATCGTATCCGAGTATCGATATCCCAAGTATCGTAGGGCATTAGTATTGATATTTTAAAATATCGAATATCGATACTTTAGTGTCACAATCAATCAATATCATCCAATTTTCTCAAGAAAAGTAATTTTTTCAACAACTTCTATTCATTTTTCACTATTGAGAGTCCAAACAGAGTGATTTTTTCCATGATATAAACGTTATTAAATAACGTTTTGTGCAACTAAAGAGTAATGACCCAAAAGCCTCTCTATCTACTTCATTTTTTAGCCATTTTGTTGATTTTTCCGCGAGAACAGTATCGATATTCGATATTTAGAAATATCGGATCCAAAGTATCGATATCCAAAAATATCGGATAGTGCAGTATCGTTACTAAAATATCGAGTATCGGTACGAAAGTATCGATATTTTGAAATATCGAATATCGATACCCATCCTTATCCTGGAGCCGAGGCCAAAAATCACACTTCATTTAGTGATATGATTTGACGACAAATTATGAAAGTTCAAGTTCATCTTGTCCATTCAGAGAGAGTAAATTCAAGTCTGCCATTCCAAAATGGTTGCTTTCAAAAATTGCGGCCATGTGAAATGTTCAAAAATCGCGAAAAATCATCGTATCTCCGGGATGGATGAAAACTCCGTGAATGAGAGATTAGGTCCAAACATGGATGTTTTCATCAGTCTGCCACTCTCCAACGGCTCTTAACCCTCGGCAGACTCAATTTTAAAAATTGTACTCTTTTGGTGCAAAAATCTACAACGTTTGGGACGTCCCAAATTTTCACAGTTGTATTTTAAAAGTCTACTTACGGGTTTGAGACTTGTCTGCCAATCCTAAGCAGCTGTAAAGTGCTGGCAGAATTAAATTGAAAAATTGTCAAATTGTCGAATTTGATTTAAATTCAGACAATTTTGGGATGATTCAGATTTTAACACGTTGAAGTATGAGTGGTATGTAAACAATAGAGCATGGTCTGCCTTGGATAGCCCGCTGTCTTCTAGTGGCAGAATCAAATTAAAAAATTGTCTATTTATCGATGAAAATTTGTTGATTTTGGGATATTCCAAATTTTTGCTCAATACTGTACTACTTTATTGAAACTCAAGCAGCGTGGTCTGCCTTCAGTAACCCATTGGTTATATCAGGCAGACTAAAATTGCAAAATTGAGGGTTAAAATTCATGTGATTTCGGAAAGTTGCAATTTTGGCATGTGGTACTAGCACGTAAGTGAAAACTTTGTAACAATGTCTGCCATCGGTATTTCGTTGCTGTCTAGCGGTAGACTGAACTGAAACGTGAAAAAACTGAATTTACCTACTTGGAAATTCATCTTTTTCAAGAATATTCAAATTTTCGATCGAATACTAACTGCAATGCATGGAAACAACTGAACTAGATGGCTTTAATTCAATTTTAGTCTGCCTGATATAAGCAATGGGTTACTGAAGGCAGACCACGCTGCTTGAGCTTCAATAAAGTAGTACAGTATTGAGCAAAAATTTGGAGTATCCCAAAATCAACAAATTTGAAAATTTTTGAATTTGATTCTACCACTAGAAGACAGCGGGCTATCCAAGGCAGACCACTCATACTTCAACGTGTTAAAATGTGAATCATCCCAAAATTGTCTGAATTTTAAATCAAATTTGACAATTTTCAATTTAATTCTGAAAGGACTTTTTTTTTAGTTGCCTAGGATTGGCAGACAAGTCTCAAACCCGTAAGTAGACTTTTAAAGTCCAGCTGTAAAAATTTGGGACGATCCAAAAGTTGTGGATTTTTGCACCAAAAGTGTACAATTTTTTAAATTGAGTCTGCCGAGGGTTAACAGCCGTTGAAGAGTGGCAGACTGATGAAAACATCCATGATTGGACCTAATCTATCATTCACGGAGTTTTCATCCATCCTGGAGATATGATGATTTTTCGCGATTTTTGAACATTTCACATGGCCGCCATTTTTGAAAGCAACCATTTTGGAATGGCAGACTTGAATTTTCTCTCTCAGAATGGACAAGGTTTTCATAATTTGTCGTCAAATCGTATCCCTAAATGAAGTGCAATTTTTGTCCTCGGCTCCAGAAGAGACGATAACGAATATTTCAGTAATTCAATAATATCCTCCACTAAACTTCCGCTCACAAAGTATACTGGTAACCGTACTATTTTTCACAATAGTAATTTTTCACATTTTTGCACAATCATTGTTTACGAACTATTGTGTGGTTGTGAGGCCCACACGTTGCTGTCCTTGCCAGGGTTTTGCCCTTGGGGTATCTCCGGGTAATTAAAATACAATTAGATGCGAACTCCGGACAGAGATGCTGGAAATTAGGGGAGCTTAGGAGGCCAATCAGCGTGATTGCCTTTTCTTCGCTGATGTGAAGTTTAATCTACCCGATTCTTCTCTTCGAGTTTGGATAAAATCGAATCCTCACTATCTGAACTAACGACCTTAGCTAGCAGGAGATTTTGATTGCATTCAGTTCTGGAAGGTCGAAAAGAATTTTTTTTTCCCAAAATCAAAACTTTGACAATCTTGATGTTTTTGGACAATTTTGGTATCAGTAGGTTTGTGTTTGCTGGGAGAAACACCGGAGTGGGTTCGTCTGGTCTGGAGGCTGGGCTGCCTGAGGATCGCACTCAGGCTCCACACGGTGATTGGTTGATAATGTTGAGGATGGATTTCACTATTCTGATGACATCCGGAGGACTTTTTTGACAATTTTCTTGTACAATTCGAAGAGATCAGTTCCTTTTAGTATATTGAGGAAGTGTTCGGTAAAATGGCGAAATATCACCAAATAAATTACTGATTTCTACTAGGTACTGAATGAGTGCCTATTGAGCTCTACTTGGATCTCATGAATCTCATTGCTCCCAGAAGTTCAGAGCGGAACGTGAAATTCTCCTGAACACAATTATATCCCTATGTAATGGTCCCATTTTTAATGAATTGTGACTGAAGTTGAAGATCCCCATGGATTTCATCGTGAATAGAATACAAAGAAACGTATTATACAGTAAAATACTACTAAAATATATAATCAAATTATAAAATGAAAGAAAAATTTATTATTAATTTATTATTAAATCAGCTCAAAATGGGGACTCCCCAGCCCACTGTGACGTCATAAACATTCGAAACTTTGAAAAATCATAGAAAAAGGTCTTCTCACACTAGAAGGTCACGGTTGGTGCAAAAACTGTCAGAATGAGGTCTAGTTTAGATTAAAAGTAACAATACAGTTTTTTTCGAGCCATGCGCTATAAAGGAACCGAAATATTGAAAAAATATGATATTTTGTGAATATTACCCCCCCCCCCCCCCTCGCTCTACCCTCTCCATGCTAATTTCGATATTCTGGTGAAAATATGTGGAACTCCGAAGTCGTATGAACAAAAATGCATTTCGCAAGTCGGTTGGAAATTGAGGCAAAATTATGCCCGAAAACTTACGTTTTTTGGTTGTCTGAGTATAAAGTGTCTGAGGGACCCGGTGGTTTTCATAAACTAGGGAACAAAGTACTTTTCGTGGCGGTCAGATCACAGCTGAAGGTTTGAAATGGAACCGCCTATAGAGGGATGACAGGCAGGGGCGTCTGGTGAGAATATTCGTCAGGCAAACAGCTTGGCCGGTCATAGAGGAATTAACAATAATGAAAAAGAAAAAAATATATCGCTCAAGTGCACGTGTGTAGGAGACTTTAAATTTAGATGTGAAACCTCCATTCTTCGTTAAAGTATAAGTAAATAAATTCTTCGTATTAAACTTGAAGTTAATCATCGATAGATGATTAACATATCAGATCATTTAATAGGAACATACAAGCAGTTGGTAGTACGTTGATTATTAATGGGTAGTTTTAATACTGATAGGTTACATTTTGATCAATATTTAGTCGGTTGCCATCATCAAAAGGAAATTAACTTGAGTCATGTGGTGCTTGGCAAGCACATACAGCTTTAAATGCCTATTTTATGAAGGGCAGGTGGGTACGTACTTCAGTTTTTCTTTCCAGTTGATATTCAAAACTCTTGAATCGGCATACCTACCTAATTCAGTTATAAAAACTCATAGAAAATAGCCATGAAATTTTTCAAATATCTAAGTACTTCTTTGGAGTAAAATAATGATTAAAAGAACGTAAGCCGATTTGAAACTTTTAATCGTGGTGGGAGATCTTGGTGGATGGATATTTCATGCTTCAAGAGGATTTAGTATCCATGGCTCATCTTCCAAGTACCTCTGCTTTCAAGGTCACGAAACAGTTCCTCGATTGTTGGTCTAGGCTGATGCTGTGACAGTAGGGTATGGCAATACTCGACCCCTGCCTTTTCTCTATTTATTCATTTTGCATATTTTAGAGTGGCAATCAGTGTTTGCTATGCTTGCCTGGAGGAGGCGCCACTGGTGACAGGTACTGAGCGCCTGGGATATTCTAGATGCTCACTGCTGTCAACATACTTCATTGAAATTTCCCTCGTGTCTGTCTGACACTTTATACACACCAGGGGTTAAACAAATCCCATTTTGGCATACAAATTAACATCTATTCTTCATGGTTTACCTGATTGCCATGCTAAATGAGTTCAAACATAGTCGAGAGCCTAGTTGGTAAATAGCGGCTAGTCGTGCTCACTTATGCGCTCTATTAGCGACTCGGAGAATGGCACAGGGCACAAGGCACACCCCTGGGGTTCGCTAAACCGCTAAGTGATTGGCTCTGGAATGAGAGGCTTATCTCGTCGGGTATATTGTGTGACGAAAGAGTGTGGCGACCCTGAGTTATAATAACGGCCAAGAGGGATGACTAAATCTGCGATCGTACGCCGATAGGCGGCAATAGGGACCGATCCGAACGGAAAACGCGTGCAAACTTCTATCTTGAATGCTTTCTCGTTTGCTGAGTTAATTGTACCACGTGGACGTCCTTGAACCGCGGGTCGACCAGCTTTTTCCGCAGCCTCTGGCCTGCAGTCCGGTTTCCTTGGGGTAGGACGAGCGCCTCAGTCGAAGAGAGTGCAGAGAAATTCTCTCAATAACACAACGTCCACTCGAGACTTTCTGGAGGTCTCATCGAGAAATTCTTCCGTAATCGAGTCATTTTCGAAAAAAAAAGTTACACTAGCTGCCCAAAAGGTCCGAAAATTTGTATCTCCAAAAAATTTTTACTCACAAATTAGAACTTATTAAGCAGTTTTTTCTGTTTTAATACTAAAATGAGAATACAAGAACCACAACAATAGACAACCAATGAGACACACTGCTACACTCCAAACTCCACTCGAGACTTTCTGGAGGTCTCATTGGGAAATTCTTTCGTAATCGAGTCATTTTTGAAAAATAAAGTTACACTAGCTGCCCTAAAGGTCCAAAAATTTGTATTTCCAAAAATTTTAGAACTTATTAAGCAGTTTTCTCCGTTTCAACACTAAAATGAGAATAAAAGAACCACAACAACAGACAACCAATGAGACACACTGCTACACTCCAAACTCCACTCAAGACTTTCTGGAGGTCTCATCGGTAAATTCTTCCGTAAGCGAGTCATTTTCGAAAAAAAAGTTACACTAGCTGCCCTAAAGGTCCAAAAATTTGTATTTCCAAAAATTTTTTACTCACAAATTAGAACTTATTAAGCAGTTTTCTCCGTTTTAACACTAAAATAAGAATAAAAGAACCCACAACAATAGACAACCAATGAGACACACTGCTACACTCCAAACTCCACTCAAGACTTTCTGGGGGTCTCATCGGGAAATTCTTTCGTAATCGAGTCATTTTCGAAAAAAAAAGTTACACTAGCTGCCCAAAAGGTCCGAAAATTTGTATCTCCAAAAATTTTTTACTCAAAAATTAGAAATTATTAAGCAGTTTTCTTCGTTTTAACACTAAAATGAGAATAAAAGAACCACAACAATAGACAACCAATGGGACACACTGCTACACTCCAAACTCCACTCAAGACTTTCTGGGGGTCTCATCGGGAAATTCTTTCGTAATCGAGTCATTTTCGAAAAAAAAAGTTACACTAGCTGCCCAAAAGGTCCGAAAATTTGTATCTCCAAAAATTTTTTACTCAAAAATTAGAAATTATTAAGCAGTTTTCTTCGTTTTAACACTAAAATGAGAATAAAAGAACCACAACAATAGACAACCAATGGGACACACTGCTACACTCCAAACTCAGTCAGCATCCTCTCGAATCCACTAACATCCA
This sequence comes from Apolygus lucorum, assembly GCA_009739505.2. NCBI lineage: Eukaryota > Metazoa > Arthropoda > Insecta > Hemiptera > Miridae > Apolygus > Apolygus lucorum. The sequence goes on along the minus strand of CM019170.2, from coordinate 1,867,515 downwards.
AAACGAACCCGGAACTCATAATTCCAAGCATTTCATAGTAAGTAACCTTCTAACCAAACGAAGAAGTCTGCCTAGTAGATGTGGTACATACAGCTTCCTCGCACACACAACACAACGAGGAATTTCACCGAATTCCGTTTGCAGTTTTTCCTGAATAGTTAATGGTGTGGTATATATGAAAATCGGGTTGATTTTGGAAAATAAGTCTCCTGTTATTTTTGGGGAAAATTCAAAATTTATGATTTCAAAAAATAACCGGGAAAATGGACCTCTTCAACGTTATTGGCTCGCTGATTGGCTGTTCCCCGATGGAATGACGAAATCGTGTTATCTAAGAGGAAAGTTATCAAACAAAAACATGGGAAACCTCATTTTCTCCATCTTGCTTTTCCTATTTTTTTCTCCTCAGTTCTTCGATTTCGATCTTTGCTGGTTTTGTGAAATGTTGCCTCTGAGGACGATACGAAGTGAGATTTCACGATCTCAGCGCTTCAAGCGGTCGTACATGAACTATTGCTGGTTGACGTCATCCTCCCCGTGTTTTGTTCATTCTTAAGTTAGGAAGTACGGGCTGAAACTTCTCGTTGGGGGGTTTTCAAGGTGCTGAATCCGATTTTGGGTCAAAAGTAGGAAATTCCGACATGATAAAATTCCTCATTCCAAAGTAAATAACTTACTAACCAAACGACAAAAAACGTGTGCCAAGTGGGTGTGGCACACAGCTTCCTCGCACACATAACACAATTGGATTCTTAGTAGCTAATCTCAAAAGTACAATCTATCTTCGAAATTTGATGATAACCCAAAATGACAATGGCTAAGCCGTGTTCTTTGCAGACGAGTGATCTATATAGAAATAATAAACCCTTCTGTTATAATTTGCACCGTTTTTTTGCTTCTGAGTCCACCAAGGTATCAGATGGTTCGCTTTCCTTTTCAACGTTGAAAAAAAAGTTCTCCAAAACCAAAATTCCCTCTCGCGCATTTTGTGTGTTTTTTATTCTAATTTGTATATTTGTTTGTTTCAGGTGAGTTTGCATAATCACGCTGGCAACTTAGAGTGGTCTTTATCGGTAAGAATTTTACAAGTATCAGTCGAAAAATGGCTAGTCACTTCTTTATTGTGTAGGGGTTCAATTATTGTACTTAACATTAACTAACGTAGATAGTTCCAGAACGGCCTTGGATGATCATTCCAAACAACCGTCTGTGGCCTCCGATCGGCCACTTTCCGTATTTGAAGAATAAGAAGTACTCGTCGCCATCCTGAACAATTTCAGTCAATTTAAGAAAATTTTTTTTTCAAAAGAACATGGGTCAGGAGTCGGGTCTGTTCGTCGAGAAAATGTTTAGAAGAAATTTGGGAAGCTCATGAAAGTTGAAGATTTGAATGATGTGACGTAGTAACTTGGCCTTGGAACGAGACATTCCACTTTAGATCCGGTGTGATCTCTTTATTTAATTTTTCTACCACATGTTATAGTATCAATGGGCAAAAAGTTGGAGTATAGAGGTTTTCAAAGGTGCTGAATACAAATTTGAGGTCAAAAACCTGAATTTCCGACCCACCGAAATACCCCATTCCTTTTTGACTAGGTACCTACTTTCGGGACCTGTTGATCAAAAAAGTTCAAAGACTGATTTAAAATAAGTGATTCCGCTCTCTTCTCGAAGTCATCGAAGTTTTATCAAGTTCTGTTCGTTTTACAATCATCTTATTTCTACCTGGATAGCAGTGTGCATAAGCTGAATGGGTCCCCGGAAGAGATAAGCGTCCATTAGCGGAAGCCCTCGATAGAAGCAACTATCGAGAAAGGTAGGTTCTGTCTCTCGGAAATGATAACGATCCGGCCCTACAATCCCTTCGTGGAAATCCAATCTCGTCCCACTCTCGCCGCCTGACAACAGTCGGGGAAAAGCTCTTATTATTTCCTGTTCAGGTGAAAATCGGAATGAAGCCCCGTTCCGGGAAAGAAACATAGGTTTGCTCTAGAACTGGGTAAACACAGGAGCATAGGGGGACGAGGGAAACTATACGGATTCCGGGGATTGGAACTTGCTCGCCATCACTGGGTGGAAATGTTCATTCCAGAGAGCCGATTTACATCACTCGCTCGCACAGTGATTTGGTTTACACCACTTGTGCATGACATTGCAATTTGAGATTTGTTGCAGGTGATGGTCTCTGTATAAAAATGTGTTCATTATTTTTCAACGCTGAATCGAATGGAACCATACAACCTAATTTAAACATCGGTGTTTTACCTAGCTTTTTGGTTTATCATTTTCAATAATGAACCTTTGGAATCGATCGAGAAAAAAAATTGTTTAACCCCCCTCAAAATTTGTTGGTTTACGTTTCAAAGTAAGTAGAATCCAAAACGCTGCAAATTATTACACAATTGTTTATTATTTTTCTATATAGATCACTCGTCTACAAAATCACCAACCATCCAATATAGAAAAAAAAATCGAAATCACCAACCATTGATCGCATTTCGGTCAGCTCTAATTTGAACGGAGATTAGGCCTTTTTTTTGCGATTCACACTCGTGTTTTGATATATATATATATATATATATATATATATATATATATATATATATATATATATATATATATATATTTCAATATAAACCCTTAAATTTTTGTAAGGAGCGAACGGTTTGTCCTACAGAGCTCCGCGTGGTCTCCAAAAATTCCATAGAATCTTAAATTGAAGGAAAAACAATACCTTTATATCAAATTTTTTTAAGTTAGGGCGTTTTCAAAATTTCAAAATTGATTTTGGAACCCTTAGAAGTGACCTACATCAACCAAAAGCTTTGGGGCACTACTAGACCCCAAATGGAGCCTACATACCAAATTTCATCAAAATCGGTCAATGCTAAGTGGCAAAAGTGCCGCGTACGGCGGACGGACGGCCAAATTTTTATTCGATTTTTGGATTCTACGTACCTTGAAACGTAAACCCATCAAATTTTGAGGGGGTGTTAAATTTTTTTTTTCTTGGTCGATTCCAAAGGTTCATTATTGAAAATAATAAACCAAAATCGAATAAAAATTTGGCCGTCCGTCCGCCGGCACTTTTCCCACTTAGCATTGACCGATTTTGATGAAATTTGGTATCTAGGCTCCATTTGGGGTCTAGTTGTGCCCCGAAGATTTTGGTTGATGTAGGTCACTTCTGAGGGGTAATAAGGTTTGAAATTTTAAAAATCCCTGGGGATGGAGGTCGTTGGGTATGGTGAAAGTCCATTCTGGTTCTCTACCAACAGGAGTGAGGAGGACAAGAAGCAGGCGTACCGGCAACAGCCATCTATGCCGACAACAGCCTCGCATGTGCTCCAGATTTGCTCAGCCGTGGTGAGACTCAGGTGTGCTCGCTGTAAAGGATGGCCAGTATGGCTAGAGCCACACTTCAACCTGTAACAGCGAGGTTATCGTCCTGACCTCTTAGTGGTAACACCAAGAGGAGCTTTCATTAGTGATGTCTCAGTGGTCTCTGGCTCCGGCCAGAGATCACTCGCAGACATCAATGCTTCCTAAATTCAAAAACGCTGCAAATCATTGCTCAAAGGTTTATTATATTCTGTATAGATCACCCTTCTGTATAGATCACTGGTTCTCCATCAATAGCACCTACCACCATCTGTATTCTCCCTTGACCTTCCCTCTATTTTTCGAATTGTATGTACCTTGAAACGCGAAACATAAAATTTTTGGTTTGCTTTGAGCAATGGCTTCGGAGCTCACTCAGCTGATCAGTGATCTGAGGAGTGAAGAAGATCTCCTCGAATGCTGGAGACGCCTGGAAGAGCACTTCCATTCAATAGGATTGAAAATGGCTTTGGAGCTCACTCAGCTGATCAGTGATCTGAAGAGTGAAGAAGCCTTTGAGCAATAATTTGCAGCGGTTTTTACCCACCAACATTTTTTTTACCTACCAACTTTTTTTTACCTACCAGCTAGGTACTACCTACCACATACTGGCTTCACACCTTCACAATCAAGTTTATTAGAAAGAACTAAACGCTTCACACTCGATTGGAAAAATAGAAAGCTTCATATGGAAATTTGATTACTGGTTACGCAGAAGGCAAAACTGTATACAAATCGAAGAAATGAACAGCGATCGCATTTTAGTCCGATAAAATTTGAATGGAGATTAGACCTCTTTTGCGATTCACACTCATGATTCTGTTTTATCGAAGGAAAACCTTCAAGTACTCGTAGGGAACGAACGGTTTCTCCTACAGAGCTCCGGGTGGTCTCAAAAATTTTTAAAAATTCAATACTATTTAAAATTGGTGAAAAAACAATACCTTTATTTCGAGAGTTTTCGAGCTAGGGCACTCTTGAAAATTTCAACCCTTAATTTTCACCCCTTAGAAGTGACCTACATCAACCAAAAGCTTCGCGGCACAACTAGACCCCAAATGGAGCCCATATACCAAATTTGAACCAAATCGGTCCAGTGTTGCTAAGAAAAGTGCCGCGGACGGCGTACGGCGGACGGACGGAAATTTTTTTATTCGATTTTCGTATTCTACGTACCTTGAAACGTGAAACATCAAATTTTGAGGGGGGGGGGGGGTTAAAATTTTTTTTTTCTTGCTCGATTCCAAAGGCTTATTATTGAAAATAATAAACCAAAATATGTAGTTGACGCATTATTAGGGGCTGCAGCAGCACTTGCAGACATTCAGCGAAACCAACTAAAGGTGATTGGAGCAACTATCACCTGGAGAGAGATATGGCATATCAAGTCAGCCAAGGATCTGATTCGGGCTAGTTACCCTAGTGACGATTCGATGTACCTTTCGATGCGATATTCAACATCAAAATAGTATCGGAAAGCAGTATCGATAAAATATCGGAAGAAAAATATCGATAGAATATCGAAAGAAAAATAGGTATTGATGACAGTGTCAAGGATATCGAATATGTTTTTGCCTTTTTTTAAGAAATCAATATCAGTAATATCGATAGACTATCGAAAGAAAAATACTGATTTCACTGATATCGAATGTGTTTGCATTGTTTTTAAAAAGAATCAATATCAGTGATATCGATATCGAAAGAAAAATACTGATTCCAGTGATATCGATAGAATATCGAAAGAAAAAACCTACTGATTTAACTGATATCGAAGATGTTTTTTTCATTTTTTTCAAATCTATTGATTTTTCAGTGGTATCTATAGAACATCGTAAGAATAATACTGATATCGAATAATATTCGATAATAATATAATAAAACATATTATGTTTTAGCATATTTTTTGATCGACATCAGTGCTGTCGTTAGAATATCGTAAGAAAAATAATGATATCGAATATGTTTTTGCATAGTTTTGTTATCAATATCAGTGATCACGATAAATTATCGAAAGAAAAACATTTATTTTACTAATATCTAATATGTTTTTACATAATTTTTTTTTAAAATCGATATCTAAAAAACATAATGCTATTTCGAATTATACTCGTAAAAATTTGTAATAATACATAATGTAATAAATTAATACAAAACAGAAATGGCGAACGCGAAATCGAAAGGAAAGGAAGTGATGACAATGTCTTTTCCCTCTTTCCATACCGATTAAGGAGCTTGAAGACATGTCAAACATAGTGGGTTGTCATGTTATTTCAACATTGTTGTTTATATGTTGCGTTCATCTTCCGTTTCAATTTGTTTTGGGTTTTTATTATTTTGCGTATTTTAGGGTAAATTGATAAATTACAGTGGGAAGAAATATAACCATCACAACCGATATTTCATTTCTTCCGATATCAATATTTTTCTTTCGATATTCGATAATATCGCAAGAGAAATATCGATACAAATATCGGAAATATCGAAACAAAATATCGATATCAATAAATATCGAAAGTATCGAATCGTCACTAAGTCACCCCCTTTATCCTCGAGTGGATGACCACTCGAGACCTAACAGGAGGATCATTCATCTGGTCTAAATTCAGTGCCACGGCTCGAGCAAATAAAGCTCCCCGTGGGACTTGGAGCTGAACTCGAACCCCATGCCGTCGACTGATGGCATAGCCAGAAGAGGCACATTCCTCCCTCCATAATTTGTGGGATAAGGTGATTCAACCTTGTACCTCACCCCAATGTCAGAGGTCGGATCTCGGACCCTGATACCAAGCTGCCAGATGGACATGACTGCTGAGTGCTGATACAATGCTGTGATGTAAATATTTATGTACAATACCATCGATTGTAGTGGTTAGATATTTTTTCTAATTATAAATTGTTAATGGTATGTAGGCTCCATTTGGGTTCTAGTTGTGCCCCGAAGATTTTGGTTGATCTAGGTCACACTTTTCAAGGTTTGAAAGTTTGAAAACGCCTTAACTCAAAAAATGTTGACATACAGGTATTGTTTTCCATCTATTTAAGGTAGTTCTGAATTTTTAGAATTTTTTGAGACCACGCGGAGCCCTGTAGGACACACCGTTCGCTCCCTACGAGAATTCAGGGTTGGACTTACGATAAATCAGAAACGCGAGTGTGAATCGCAAAAGAGGCCTAATCCCCGTTCAAATTCTAGCTGACCAAAATACGATCGATGTTCGTTTCTTCATGTTGGTTGGTGGTAACAATGGCAAAGCCGTGTTCTTTGCAGACGAGTGATCTATATAGAAAAACAATAAACTTTTGTGCAATAATTTGCAGGGTTTGTGTTCCTCATGACCACCTCCCGACGTGCGATAAAATAAGCCTAGTAGAGTCGACTAATAACCACTGTTGAGAGTTATAGAAACGGGTGAAAGATGTCATCGTCAAAACATGGCGGCTTTTTATCGATGTTGGTCCTTACAGAACACCAAGTTAAGCGAAACCACTCTTGTATTCCTTATAGAACACCCCCCCCCCCCCCTGGAGATATTCCACTACACATTAATAATTAATAATAGACAACAATTATTGTCTATTCGCGGTGGAGGATGTTTTCTCAGTCAGTCAGTTTTCACAGTCCATCCACCATTAATTTTTTAAATTGTCTAAAACGTTACATAGTGTTGACACGGCTTGACCCACCATGTAGTGAAGTTTGAAGCAGCCTGTCTGCGATAGAAAATATCTTGTTCTCATAGTTTGTCTCATGTCTTTCCGAATAAAGCTCACACGTTATTAACCTTCATCCCTAAGGCTGGTTGCCTTTTCTGCTCGAGGTCCGGAGTTTTGGTTCGTTTTTCCACGACTGTTGCACAACGTTTCAACACCGGAATTCTTACTTATGATCACGTTTGTTTCGTGGGGTCCAAGAATTAGATGGCGGTTGATTAGATAGAGCGGCCCTTTTCAGTTGTATCCCGCTGATAGGACATTTTACTCCAAGAGGCGTCTTCTCCGCTCTTGTGAAATCCTTTCCCCCGATAACGCTCAGGAATTCTGTTACCCAAAGCTTCGTATATCTGTTCTGAAAACACAACCTCGGAATACTGTGGAAGGAAAGAAGCATGGAAGAAGGAACTTCGTTTCTCCATATTTTTCAACGATTAATTATGAATTAATACCATTTTAATAAATTACTTTGCAATAACTTCAATTGTCTACTTTGTTACTCGAATCATCTCTACTCCTGTTCACTTTATAAAAAGGTTATCCTTTCAACAAGTTATAACTTCCAGGTTTCAGGTTTATAACTAAAAACTGATGTTTTAATTTTTTTCATCTTACTTGCAATTATTTTTAAACGTTATTTTCCACCAATTACGGTGATATTCGGGGTGTAGTACTTGTAGTTTGCAGATGGAAAGAATGCGGATGGCTTAGTGAGGTGTCCTTGTGTATTACAGTCCCGAAAACATCCTCCTTCTTCTACCTGCCACTCAAGCCAGGGAAAATGAGACCGAGGGTTGTTGACTACCGACCAATGATGAAGAGGAAGGATTGATTTATTACAGACCGCGTACTTTAAGGCAGTGGTTCCCAATTCTATACAGGGTGTCTAGTATTGAGATCGACCAAACTTCAAGGATCGATCGTACAATTAATTTAAGTAAGAAAATGTTTCAAAAGCTGAAAAACTGACATATTGCCGCTGAAATCATGAAAATCGAACAATAATTGCCACACAAAGAATGGGAAAAACCGTAAATTCAGTTATGTTTTTCCTATAAAATGTAGCTAAATTTGAAATTTTCGAGGATTTCAGAAATTCATTAGTGCAAGGGCCTTGGGAATTGAAAAACTGAAAGATTGTTGGCAATTATTGTTCGATTTTGATGACTCCAGCGGCTATATTTCAGTTTTTCAATTCCCTAGAGCCGTGCATTATTAAATTTCTAAAATCCTTTAAAATTTCAAATTTAGGTACATCTTTCTAAGGTTTTTCCCCTTAAAAATTTTAAAGGGAAGGGATTTTTAAGGGATTTTTTTTTTATTTTTTATTTTTTTTATTTTATTTTTCCTTTATTAATTCATTTCCCTCTAACAGTAGCTTTGTATTTTTGTATCACGTTTTTTTCATCATGTAAATTGGGCTTGCCCGTATTATTATAAATAAATAAATAAATAAAGGCTAATGAAGAGTAAACCTGAAGGGCAAGTGATCTCACAATCGAGAAGAAATTCTTTCCTAACAATTGGCAGAGTGGAGGATAATAGAGATAACTCATTCGACTCGAGTTGGTCAATGCCCAAATTACAAAGGTCTGAGATACGGAGGCTCGGCTCTTTCCCCAGCCTGACTACCTAAGATTTTGGAACAGGTAGTCGTCTATGTTAGCAGGTATACCCTTTGAAAAATTGGCCAGCCGCATTCTTTCTGTCTGCAAACAGTACTTGGGACTCCTCTTGACTACCCTGAAAGTGTATGGTCGCTGAAGTGGCTTCTTGACACTGTCCACACGAACAAAGACGTGATTGGCTTTCTCTAGTTCAGGATGGACTAGAGATCTTATGTGTCTTATGCCCAAGAAAACTCTACAGGACGATACTTCTGGAAAGTTTCTCTAAGTCGCTGCACAAAGTCACCATAGTCGAGTGTGGTTTGTTGACTCCCAAGGTCACCAGGCAGACGTAGTGGCTGACCATACAACAGTTCAGCAGGACTGTACTCAAGTTCCGGAACAACACTGTGAGGACCAAGAAGAACAATCGGTAAAGTTTCCACCCAATTGCTTGAAGTATGGCACTTGAGAGCCGCCTTCATTGATCAAAGCCATCTATCCACTTTCCCATTGGCCTGGGGATGGTAGGCTGTTGTCTTGAAGTGATGTAATCCCAAAGCTTGATTGAGGTGTCCAAAGAAGTCGGAAGTGACCTGTTGTCCTCGATCAGTTGTCAGAGACTCTGGATCGCCAATGCAAAGAATCCAGGTGGCTAGAAAAGTAGCTGCAACTGTTTCAGCATTGATGTCAGCAATAGTTGTGGCCTCTGCCCTTGAAGCAATGCAATGTATAACAATGTCCAGATTCACACGCTGAAAACGACTACTGCCATCAGAAAAGACGAAAGTGGGGCTCGTATATGCCGACCAATCTTGGAACTTCAAGACTTGTTTTGGCCTGCAGACGAACATTCTTATATTTATAGTCAAAGTATCCTTCTCTTGGTTGTTGTGGAGAAGGAAGCAGAGGTCGTCAATATACTTGTAGCCGCCCCCCAGATAGTCTAGACCTATTCCAAGTAGGGATCTCCATGCCAAGCACCCTGGAAGAAGAGTGGTGAGGACCCTGGGTTCTCCCTAAATACTTCTTCAATCGTCAGTCGGGTTCAGGACGAGCCAGTGAACTGACTGCAAGGGGAGTTTGACGGTCTAGAGCTATGTAATCGATTTATAATCCGTTTTGAACCAAGTTATTGTAGAATACAGTTGTTTCTTTATACGCGAGTGATTTATGATCCTGACAACCAACTGGAAGAAGAGGAAATACTGGAGAATGGAATAAGAGTTATCCCATCTCCATCATACTTTTTTCACATTTATTCGGCTAGCGTTCCTATGTTCACTCTGCCTATGTTCTCTGGCTTGAGAAAGGAGCCATAGTTTGCCCCGAAAGCGCTAGCCGAATAAATGTGAAAAAAGTATATTGACGTCCTCTGCTTCCTTCTCCGCAACAACCAAGAAAATGACTACAGCAAGAGTACAGAACAACTGTTGTTGATCTCTGTGAGAAGATCTGTCGCCTAGTCAAGGATACTATTGTTACAATAGTATCCTTGACTAGGCGACAGATCTTCTCAGAGAGGGATGTGAAGTGTTGTAGATCAGGGAAGTACTTCCATCCACTTCACTCCAGGTACACATGGACGTTGTCCTTCATCACAATACAGGGAGATGCCCAAACCAGGAACCTTTGACAATTTCAGTAAGAATTAGGCAAGTTGTGCCCAAATATCCGTTTCCTGATGTGTCATATTTACCTACTCGATTTCTAATGGACGCTGGTGTGATGTTCAGTTAGTAACACAGCCTTCGAGCCCTGAGGAAGGTGATAGTTTACCAAAGCTCGGGAAAATATGAAGACTCTGTGGACCCTCAGAAGGTTACAAACTTCCCTCTAGAGGATGTGATTAGCTTGCTACATTACGTCGAAATTCTGAGCATTTCATAACATGTAGGTTCCTACTTTAGCTCAGTATTCTTTGGGATTTGAATTCGTTAGTTGCAAGAGCGTCTTGCTTTTCTGCCTACTTATTAAGTCGACAAGTCGAAAGGCGGTAATTTCTGGAATATCCCGCCCTAGCACGTGGGCTGATCGTAGAGTATAGTAACGAGGTGTTAAAGTGGAAAAGGAAGGTCAATTGGGTATCCGTTTTTATGGTGGACTCCAGACTAGAAAAGGCTGCAGCTCTTGTGAAACTAATGGTTTTGTTCACGTACGAAAGGCATGTATAGTTGTAAATTAGCCCTGAGGGAGGGGTCTGAGACCTCAGAGTATAGTTTGAAATTCTTTTTTTTTGCCTCTTCATCGAAAAATGTCTTCCCGTTGCACCAACCGAGTGCAGACATATTGGACCATAACTTAACCCCGATATAACAGTTGAAAGCCTGGCTTCGCCTCGTAGTTGATGTTGCTTGTTGCTCAACCAGTTTTTAAGGGGGCCCCTAGGGGTCAACCTTCCAAGGACAAATGGTATCATTCCCAACCCAAAGATCTGGTCACTTTCTTCATTCCTCCACCCCGTCGTATATTAGCGTCGAATTATCGGGCGAGAAATTACTTTTGAACCCGGGCAGCTGTTGCATTACTACTTAATGGCCGTTGTTTTCTATTACATACCGCAGTAATGACCGCCTAAAGGACGGGTGAAATATTGTACCCGCACATTCCATTATTTATGCAGCCATTTGTTATTCTACTCAACGTTTCCTCTACGTGGTCTTGAACACCTCCACCTAAACACTTACAATAAGCAATATAATAAGATAGAGTGAACATAATTCATTAAGAGACGAAAAAAGCGGAAAGCTATTATACATACAATCAAGCTTTTTGTTGCATATTTTGATATCTTTGATGCTTTTTAAATTACGCCGGTCGGAATAAAACGCTAGTTAGCGCTTTAAGCACAAAGTAGCAAACCTGGGAGGACTATAAATTTGGCAACATTTTTACTTAATTCAACATTGAACTCGTCATATTTTCTGAGTTGTGTGGTGTTGGTGTCGCCATGAAGTTGTGTGTTGTTGAGTTTTTAATGTTTATAGTACCTACCATAGCAAGGACAACAAACTCTAAATATCTTCAAATGAGGTAAAATTTCGTACCAATGATACCAAAATCCCGTAAACTCAAAAGATGAGGTTTATGGTGTTGCGGTAACGACGTAAAAACTCTGCAAATTATTACACAAAGGTTTATTATTTCTCTATATAGATCACTCGTGTGCAAAGAACACGGCTTTGCCGTTGTTACCACCAACCAATATGAAGAAAAACATTGATCGCATTTTGGCCAGCTAACATTTGAACGGAGATTAGGCCTCTTTTGCGATTCAAACTCGTGATTCTGTTTTATCGACGGGAGCGAACGGTTTGTTCTACAGAGCTCCGGTTGGTCTCAAAAAATTCTAAAAATTCAATACTATCTTAAAATGAAGTAAAAACAATACTCTATATGGAAATTTTTCGAGCTAGGGCGTTTTCAAAATTTCAGCCCTAGGAAATGATTGACAGCAATCGAAAGCTTCGCGGCACAACTAGACCCATAAACCAAATTTCATAAACCTAGGGAGCCCATAAACCAAATTTCATCAAAATCGGTCCATGGGAACTAAGGAAAGTGTACGGCGGACGGACGGCCAAATTTGTATTCGATTTTTGGATTCTACTTACCTTAAAACGTAAACCAACAAGTTTTGAGAGGGTGTTATTTTTCTTGTTCGATTCCAAAGGTTCACTATTGAAAATAATAAACCAAAATGGTATTAAATAATTTTGGGGTTTTCTTTTTTTTTGCTGGAACAAAAAATACCGAAAAAACTATGTTTTTTAATATTTATTTTGTATGCTTTCTTATGGCAATAATATGAAAATTGGATGGAATAGTGAACCGAAGCGACTGTGACTCTTCGGATAGTTAGGAAGCAGATTGGATTCTTGAAGATTTTTCATTGTTCACAAAAGTCTAATCCCTAATACGCCTCTATCTTCAGCATCCCTGACCTAAAACTGGACCATAGCAAGTTGTAGAAATTTGTAGAATTGTCCCATCGGACGTACATCACAGCCCGAGCAGAACCATCAGAAATAATATATTCTTCGCTGCATATTCGAGGGCAAGAGCAGAGCTTCAATGGTTGTAGGAGAACAAAATCATTCCAGATCGCTCCTCAAAGACAGTTCCAGAGATTGCAAATAAATCAGGCGAAAGCGAAGAGCTTTGCTTCAACCCCTGTCCTGTCTGAAAGCACTGTGAAACGCTGTTGTCGAACAAAACAGACCAGCCTAGCGGATAGACCCATTTATAGGATAATGTGGTAGAGCTGAGTCCTCACGACATGATCGAACACATAGGAAATATCTAGGTACGAAAAAAATGCTATCCAGGCACGATGTTCCTCCACACAGTTCATCACAGAGATGATGTCCTGCGCTGGAAAACCCCGAAGAAAGCTGGTTAACAAACTACCTTACTACCCCACACAAGTTGTCCATGAAAAGATGTCTTCGCAGTCAATGATAGCATAATCGTAGTAGAAATACTAAACTAATTCTACTAACGATACCAAACGAGCTCTGCTCCATATTCTCAGAAAACTGGTTTTTTCGCCCAGGGTGAGATCTCGGCTAATTTTAGAGGCCTCCAGTCCTCGTGAATACCACTCAAAGGTCAGCGCTAATTAAACTAAAGAAAAACTCAGTCTGTGCGAAAAAAAACCAAGAAGTTCTTATACGGTTCCGTTGTTAAGTAACGTAATGGACCCCTCTTTACTAACTTGGCTTAATGAGCCAAAAGGAGGAACAAAGGAGTTATGTTTACTCTCTGGTGCGGGATCCGCTTCGCTGATTTACGCTGTTTATCCAGTTGCTCGGTCGTTGTTTGCTTGAGAAAACTTCCCTATAAAAATACCGGAGGCGATGTAAAATACGGAGAGGAAGTGTAAATACAGCAATCAGTTAGGTAAGAATGCAGCTTTTTGAAGAACCTGAGTTGGTATTTTTGGGGAATGAATTGATGTACCAGTGAGGGCCGCAACCTCGGTATTCCCTTTACGGTCTCCCTACCTGACCATGGAGTACAGCCATTACCTGTTACTTGTACTAGACCTTCCACTATTTAATATAAATTGGAGATAAGGTCGGCCAAAGAAATAAATTTCAAAATTTCTGCTACAAAGAAGTGGCGAAAGTGATAAATTGCCATGATTTCTTGCATTTAGATTGGATGGCCTCTACAGCCCTCTGCAGCTGGCTAGAGGTTCCTTCTTTCTGATTGGCTGAGGCTTCTGCATTCTAATTTGCTCTCACTAGAGCTGCTGCAGTCTGATTGACTGAGTTCATTGCATTATTCTTTTGCTCTTACTTTACTGGAGCTCCTGCGTTCTGATTGGCTGAGGTTCCTGCATCATGATTTGCTATCATTGGAGCTCCTGCAGTCTGATTGACTGGAAGTACCTTCTTTCTGATAGTTTGATGCTCCTGCAGTCTGAATCGCTCTCACTGGAGCTCCTGCAGTCTGATTGACTGGAAGTACCTTCTTTCTGATAGTTCGATGCTCCTGCAGTCTGAATCGCTCTCACTGGAGCTCCTACTGACTGATTGACTAAAGGTTCTTCCTTTCTCTAAAAATCAAAAAAAAAAAGAAAAATAGGGACTATTGAAGTTTAATTTTTGAATATAGATACTCGTGATTAGAGCCTCATTTTTGGTTTATTATTTTCAATAATAAGCCTTTTGTATATTATTATTTTTTATTTCCAGCTAAGTATAGGTACAATTTTTAAGAAAAATTATTGTTTGTCAACTGATTCACTTACAATTGTTTTTGTAATTCTAAGTTTTGAAGTTCAATTTTATTATATGACAATTTTTGTCAATAGGTTATTAGAGTATGACTTCTTAGATCCGATTCTGTATAAATTATTTCCACGATTCCCCATTCCTAGTAATTAGTTACCTAGTAATGAAGGTTTTTTACGATCAAGCCATTAACAAACTGGAACCTCTCATTAGTAAAGCATAAAAGGCTACTTACCGCATTAGTTGCTAGGCCTATTACCTATCGTCATTTGTGTTGTTGTTGTTACTAGTATTTTCGTTTTGCTGGTATTTGTGTTGGGTAATGAGTTCCACTGTTGTCTTTTACTAAGTCTTAATATATTAATTTGTTGACGGGTTGCCCATCTTTTCGAGCAGGTATTAGAATGTCTGAATGACACATGAATATGGTAGTAGATTGTGTGAGAATCGGTCTGTGTTGTCGTCAGGTAGCTCCCATTGTCCCGAGTCTGGGAGAGTAAAAAAGGTCTCATCACCCCGTGACACGTCTGGAGACCCTAATTCTGAGAGGCCGTAACCCGTAATTCTTACCAGCTTCGAAGACTTTTTTGCCCTCCCGTCTTTAATTATGAGGGTAGGTATCTGAGGGCAGTGCAGTCTGCTCCTCAACCGTGTTATCCATGACGGCTCCCGACTTACTCGTCCCATTATTTGTTTCTTTCTTCACCGCAGTACTTGTAAGCTCGGAAAAGGAGATTTCCAGTTCTTATGGAGGGTTGGGGTCGAAAAAATGTCTGGATCGGGCCTTTTATAGGTTGGGGTAGTGTAACCTACCACTGGATTGTCAAATCCAACCTAGGATAAGTCCCATTCAGGAGACTTCCTACCGCAAAAGTGTTTATTTTGTGTTGGTTTTGCCAACATAGAGGTAGAAGATCCTCGTGTGCACAAAAGAGGAAGCGGTTTGGGTTTGGTCGGGAAATGAAAGTGAAAATTCACCCCCCTCCCGCCAGGACCGAAAAATAGGAGGTACACCCTCTAATTCTGTGTTAATCCTAATTGTACCGTGGTATCACTAGTGTCACCAAAAACATCTCAGGAGCTCCACAGATCCCCCAAAGTGTCACCAGAGTAACCAAAATTAATTCGTTTTAAATTTAATGGACAACATAATTTTCTGTGGTCTATTGGAAGTCTCGAAACAGAGTTATGACAAACATTTCCTTGGATTTTATCTTAAAACTTTTAACTTCTAATCACTTTCAAAAAATGGTTCAGAAAATTCAGCTATGTCAATTAATTAATTAATTAATTAATTTCAATTTAAAACTAGTTGATCTACCTTGGGACAGCTGTGGAATTACTAAGATGTTTTCGGTGACACTAGTAACAACATGGTCCAATTAGGGTTAAAAGATAGGAGGAATGTTTTTGAAATACAATAGATCGGAAAACACTTCGAAATATCTACACAG
This sequence comes from Apolygus lucorum, assembly GCA_009739505.2. Lineage (NCBI taxonomy): Eukaryota > Metazoa > Arthropoda > Insecta > Hemiptera > Miridae > Apolygus > Apolygus lucorum. The sequence goes on along the minus strand of CM019170.2, from coordinate 1,851,621 downwards.
TCATGTGCATATCATGGAGCTACGTTGGAATATGATGGCATTACAGGCAGTGTTGGGCAAAAATTAGCTATAGCTAACAGCTAAAAGCTACAGCTAAATTAGCTACGATTTAGCTGAAGCTAACAGCTAAATATTTAGCTATTAGCTGTTGAGGAACAGCTAAACTTTCCAGCTAAATTATAAAACTTATAGCTAACAGATTTAGCTGCGGAGATTTAGCTGTTCCTCGACAGCTAATAGCTAAATTTATCTTTTAGCTATTAAAAAAAACTACAAGCTAATTTAGCTATTAGTTGAAAAATTAACTAGCTAATAAATTAGTTAGCTAATGCCCAACTCTGATTACAGGGGCTAGAAGTAAAAACGGATTTTTTGCAGCACAATATTTTGCCTTGTTGAAATTCAACATTTAATTTTCAAATAAAGCATGACGTTGTGAATCAATAGAAGCTTCTAATTACTTCCTTTAACGTGTGCTTTGTGGAATTTGAGGACGTTCATGTTTAGAGTAGAACAACCAGTTCAAAAATTAATAAACTGTATTTTTTTCAATAGAAGCACGCATTAAAGGAAGTAATTAGAAGCATATATTGATTCATGACGTCATGCTTTATTTGAAAATGAAATGTTGAATTTCAGCAAGGCAAAATCTGCACTAAATTTGGCTAAAACATGTTCCATGTGTCATTTACGCCTTAGGCTTTAAGAGATAGCTTCTGGGGGGTCCAAGGGGGCTTTTTTCCCCTTCAAGAACCCCCTTGTTTATTAAGAAGTGGTGGGGGATTCGGTGTGTTATGATGGAATTCCTCCCCACAAAATTATTTTTTATAATCAAAATTGCGGAGTTTGATTCCAAAAGATGCCTACTAAAGACCATTTTTATAGAAATTGAGTTAACACTTTCCCAGGGTTTTCAGGGGGGTAGTTCTTCACAAAAATGCGATCGTTTCGGAGCAAAAAATAATCGATTCCCTTGAAAAACGAGGGTGAATATTCCGTTTAATTTCAAAAGGTACTATATCCAGCACAATGGCGGTCTCTTATCCGCCATTGTTTCAAAAAGTACTATTTCCATAAATCTGTATTTCGAATCTCGTTCAAAATCATTTTAAACATTGAACTAATTTACCTATTTTTCCAAAATATTTATTGTGATTTAGAAATTTGCAAAAATAACATTGGTTTAAAGCACTTTTTTCAGGTCGCTACAGTTTTTCGCGTTTTTCTCACGTTTGACCAAAATGGATATACATATAGATGGATATACATATGGATATACATACATATATAGTACCTTTTGGAATCAAGCTCCACAATTGTCCTCCCTAAATCTCTCAATTTTTCCTTACCAATAGCAAACTGTTGATAGTAAAAATTTGGTTTCTTCCATCATCATACAATTTTTTAAAAAATCTAAAAAAATACTAGAATCTTTCAACTTACTTGTATCAACCTAAGTAACTGAAATTGAATGAACAGTAAAATCACAAAAATAAACCAGCTTGCGAACATCAGAGGCGGAACTCGTGTGCGATCAATCCTGGTCGGGGAGCAGCCGCAGACAGATGGACCGATAAATCATCAGTTGTGGCAAAGTGGCGAATATGATGAATATTGTGAGGGTTCCGCTTGTCACTAGAAGTTGACCCTGATTTGCTGCCCTGGAAATCCATAACGTTATTTACCGTCCCGGTAATTTATTCGGACGCAATCACGAGTAAAGTCCTAGTTGAGCGGAGATGTGAATTATTTATGTGGAACTGCCTTCAATTTGCTCCGACGTTCAGGTATGCCATGTAACCGATGGGAGAGTGATATAGTCGTTGGTTGTTCTAGTAAAGATTGCTTACACGTCAGAAATGAGGAAATAATGACTTCAACTTTGAATTGATTGTTGATGAAAAAAGCCAAAAGAAAAATGTTCAGTATCTAGATGGTTCCCTATAAAATTTAATTTCTCCCGAATGATTGTCCTTAACCTAACTTCTGAGTTTAAGAGAAACAGCCAATTTGCGCTTGTGGCGCTATGAAACTGTGGGGGAAGAAATTCATATAGGACAATCTAGACTCCTCACAATTTTCGATTTTTCCAATTTGGTCTAAGTTTGTATGGTTTTGCCTGTGACAAGGAATTGTTTTCTTTGATGACTATTTGCCGTGATCGGGGAAGTTCAGATCAGCTGGGTGAGCGATTGAGTTAACTTCCCTCTTCTTACAGCGCTGAAATTTTGTTGTTTTAATTAATTTTATTATTATTTATATTCAGATCGATCTCAGGGATGTGTCGAATCATCCGTTTGCTTTAAAGTACTCAAAGTTAGTAAACAGCTCCACAGAGATGGGCGAATTCTTAAGCATAAATACGATTAAGAATACAAATCATACCTGCGATTTTATGATTATGAATACGAATACAGGTATGAATATGAATACGAATACAATCGTATTCACACTTCGAATACGATTTTCCCCCGTTTTCGTATTTTGAATACGATTTTATGATTTTTCTATAATTTCCCCAAAAATCGAATTTTTTAACAATTTTCCTGAAAATCATACTTTTTTACAAATGATTTTCTCCCGAACTCTGGACATTATGACCTAACATTGTCAAAATAATTAATCGAAATTCGAAACGCTCACAAATTCTTATAGGATTTTTCACACAGAATCGAATGAGACCAACCCCAGGTCGCTCCGACCAACCGTATAGAAACTACGACGACATTTCCGCTGAAAATCGTAGTTTTTTACAATTTGCACTGAAAATTATAAAAAAACGCTGCAAATCATTGCTCAAAGGTTTATTATTTTGTGTATAGATCATCCTTCTGTATAGATCACTGGTTCTCCATCAATAGCACCTACCACCATCTGTATTCTCCCTTGACCTTCCCTCTCAAATTTCAGCTCCTGCGTTCAATAGGATTGAAAATGGCTTCGGAGCTCACTCAGCTGATCAGTGATCTGAAGATTGAAGAAGATCTCCTCGAATGCTGGAGACGCCTGGAAGAGCACTTCCATTCAATAGGATTGAAAATGGCTTTGGAGCTCACTCAGCTGATCAGTGATGTGAGGATTGAAGAAGATATCCTCGAATGCTGGAGACGCCTGGAAGAGCACCTACATTCAATAGGATTGAAAATGGCTTCGGAGCTCACTCAGCTGATCAGTGATGTGAGGAGTGAAGAAGATATCCTCGAATGCTGGAGACGCCTGGAAGAGCACCTACATTCAATAGGATTGAAAATGGCTTTGGAGCTCACTCAGCTGATCAGTGATGTGAGGAGTGAAGAAGATATCCTCGAATGCTGGAGACGCCTGGAAGAGCACCTACATTCAATAGGATTGAAAATGGCTTCGGAGCTCACTCAGCTGATCAGTGATCTGATCAGTGAGCAATGATTTGCAGCGTTTTTTACCTACAAACATTGTTTTACCTACCAACTTTTTTTTACCTACCAACTATTGGTAGGTACTTCCTACCACACTATAATGGCTTCACACCTTCACAATCAAGTGTATTAGAAAGAACTAAACGCTTCACACTCGATTCGAAAAATAGAAAGCTTGATATGGAAATTTGATTACTGGTTACGCAGAAGGCAAAACTGTATACAAATCGAAGAAATGAACAGCGATCGCATTTTAGTCCGATAAAATTTGAATGGAGATTAGACCTCTTTTGCGATTCACACTCATGATTCTGTTTTATCGAAGGAAAACCTTCAAATACTCGTAGGGACCGAACGGTTTGTCCTACAGAGCTCCGGGTGGTCTCAAAATTTTTAAAAATTCTGTACTATTTAAAATTGGTGAAAAAACGATACCTTTATTTCGAGAGTTTTCGAGCTAGGGCACTCTTGAAAATTTCAACCCTTAATTTTCACCCCTTAGAAGTGACCTACATCAACCAAAAGCTTCGCGGCACAACTAGACCCCAAATGGAGCCCATATACCAAATTTGAACCAAATCGGTCCAGTGTTGCTAAGAAAAGTGCCGCGTACGGCGGACGGCGGACGGCGTACGGCGTACGGCGTACGGCGGACGGACGGAAATTTTTTTATTCGATTTTCGTATTCTACGTACCTTGAAACGTAAAACATCAAATTTTGAGGGGGGGTTAAAAAAAATTTTTTCTTGCTCGATTCCAAAGGCTTATTATTGAAAATAATAAACCAAAATTAATTAGGCATTAAGTCAATTTGTACTGAAAATTTTGAAAAAATTATGATTTTTACCGCAATTTTGGTCGTATTTATTCCCTAAAATTGCCAAAATAATTAATAAAAAATCGAAACGCTCACACATTCTTATAGGATTTTTCACGCAGAATCGAATGAGACCAATACGAGGTCGCTACGACCAACCTTACAGAAACTACGAATAAATTTCTGGTAAAAATCATAATTGTTTTGATGATTTCCAGTGCTAATCGTTTAAAAAAAATTCGATTTTCTGCGGAAATTTCGTCTTACTTTCTGTTCGGTTGGTCGTAGCGACCTGAGGTTGGTCTCATTCGATTCTGCGTGAAAAATCCTATAAGAATGTGTGAGCGTTTCGAATTTTGATAGATTATTTTGACAAAGTTAGGTCATAAATATGTCCATTGTTCGGGAGAAAATCATAAACAAAGTATGATTTCCAGGGAAAATCGTTTAAAAAATTCGATTTTTAGGGAAATCATAGAAAAAATTATAAAATCGTATTAAAAATACGAATACGGGGGAAAATCGTATTCAAAGTGTGAATACAATTGTATTCGTATTCATAATCATAGCTGTATTCGTATTCATAATCATAAAGTCGCAGATATGATTTGTATTCATAATTGTATTTTTGAATAAGAATTCGCCCATCTCTGCAGCTCCAGTATGATTGCAGCCTAAAAAGAAAGGCCATATCTATGAAAAGATATCTAGTCACAAATCCTTGGCGTCCACGACGATGCTGATTGAAACCAGGCTATCTTCAGGATGAAGAAGAGAAAGCCCGGAACATCTCCAGTAACCAGGAGGCTAAAGAACAGGTTGAATCTATGGATACAGATCTGCAGTTGTCAATTCCTATACGTCCACGAATACGCAAAATACAACCAAGGCTGCCCTCAGGCCTCTGTGAGTAATTTATTGTCATATGTAGAAGAGATCAAATCTTATTCAAGTTCCACCGAACCTATGGATCACTGGGCCAGCATACTGAAGACTGAGTCTGGAATCTCTAGGCAGGGGAGGAAGGAGTAGGCCAAGGCAGCAGAGAGACTCTGAAGCTATCATTAGTGCTCTTCTACAAACGCATTAATGGATTACAGAGGAAGTTGGCGGTCTCCGAATGTAGTTTTACGATCAACTAATTATTGGTCTATAGTTTTCTTGTACTTAACTCTATTCTTCCTGAGCAACGCAAAGTAACTCCATCAGAACACGGCAGAAAGCAATCAAAGGACTGAATTCCATCCACCCGAATGAATCACGATATCGCTAGTAGAGTCATCCTACGAATCGCAGTAATTCTAACTCATTGTGACGCGATAATTATCTGCAAGGAAAAAACCTACTCAAGGCCGTTCGTTTGTCGGCTCGCCCACTCTGCGGATCTCCTTTAAAACTTTTTATTTGAACGAGAAGAACGAGCACCGTCCCGTCACATTAATTTCGACCCCGAGTTGGCTCAGCAAAACTTTTTGAAATTTAAGAACTTCCTGTAGGGTTGTATCACTCCGCCTCCGAGGATAGACGGCGGTTGTTCGGGTGGGTGTGCTGTAGGTAATTTGATTAGGTGACGTTTGTTCTGAATTGCGTCCTGATGAGTTTACGATCTCGTATTGTGTTGAACACGCGGGCGGTGGTAATCGACCAATTTCTATTCATATTCTGCCTCGACAGGCAAAAACGGAACTTTCGTGCAAAAGTATCTAGGAGTTGCAGAATATGCGTAAGTAGTCAGAAGTAAAGCGAAGTAGTCAGGTAATGCGTCAGAAGTCGACACTGCACCAATAGTCGACACCCTCTTCAAAAGTGGGAAAAAGCTAAAGATAAGATCACGGTTTGAGGTTTTTAATTGTTGCTTCCAATTATACTATGTCTTTTCCATGTAGAAAGATAAGGTTGCCTTAGAAACACGCAGGTTTAGAGGACGCTTGATCGCTCAAAGTTGCCATCGTTCGTTTGACTACGTTTCTATGCTGATTGTTGGCGTTTTGGCTAAGGACGGACTGGAAATGTAAGAGTATTTCATTCTTATCACCTGACATTTAATAATATCTTTTAAATTTCTGTGTCGTTTATTGCTTCTAGGCAACATTTATTCAGTTTATTTGCGTATCGTATGATGTTTTGATTGGTTCGGGGAGGGTGTCGACTACTGACACAAATTTCGGCTCATATTTATTAGTCTCATTTATTAGCTCATATTTATTAGGGGGTGTCGACTTCTGAAAAATTTCAGAATTTGCTGTGCATCAGTACCTAGTCGACACTAGCTGTATTTTCTTCGAAAATATACCAACTAAGTTCATAGAATAGTCTGAAGGTTTAGAGAATGGAATCTTATAAACTTTGTATATAGGTACTTTTCTTACTTCGAAAAAAGTGAAAACAATGGAATGACGAATCCTGTCGACTACTGACTCATGTAGGTCGACTACTAGAGCATTGGGATTTTTTACAAAACTCATTTTCCCATTCCAAACCATGTTGAATAATATTTCCCGCTGCCAGGTCTTTTAGGGAAGGATCTTGGGTACACAATGAACAGGTTTGCAATGAGAATAAACTAATTTCCCTTCATGAAACGTAAGCTGAAAGTTCAAACTTCCTTTAACGTGTCGACTTCTGACGCATTACCTCTATCAGGTTAGATAGAGGGAACAAAATTCCACTGTTGATCAAGTGCACAAGTGTAATAGAAAAATGTTTCGAAGAGAAGAAAATTTGTTCAGCAGTTTTTCTTGATGTCTCCCAGGCTTTTGACAAAGTTTGGCATAAGGGACTACTAGCAAAAATACAAAGAGACCTCCCAATTTAGTATTATCTATTGATAAAATCGTACCTACTTATCAGAAAGACAATTCCGAATAAAACATGAAGATGAATACTCAACTTTGAGAAACATGTCAGCTGGAGTACCCCAGGGAAATGTGTTTGGACCGGTTTTGTACCTTCTGTACGCAAAGGTGAATACAAATGGTTTTTGACAAATTTTTTTAATATAAAAATGATGGGGGATCTCCACCGCTGAGACCTCGCAAACCGACTCAATTGAGAGTAAAGTTGCTGAAGACACCTCCACAGATTCGCGCCCATTCTTCAGAAAGATAACTGATCCCCCACCACGTAGGTATAATTGCTAAACTTAAAAAACTTTGCTGCACAAAAGGGATTTTTTAACCAGTTTTTTTGGGGGAAATCTCCAACGCTGAAAATTTTACAATTTACCCAAGGATTTTCAGGTTAGGTTTTCCTCGACTGTGGAATCGCCACGTGAAATGTCTTCGGACATCTCACGGTCCTTCACCTAGCGGATCGGGCTGTTGGAAGAACCAACGTCTGAATTCTCCCCCCACTAATGTGAGGTCTATTACGCGGAAAAAAACCACAAGACCCCACTAGTCGAGGAAATATTTACCGTTAGGAAATTACGCGAGTTTTAACGTCTCCATCGTCTCCTTCGCGTGCATTACTTTCCACCGTGTCATTACCCCCGTTTTTTCGAAAAATAGTAATTACGCAGGGGAGCGCGGCAGTAAGTAGTCTCACAAATATCATATACGAGACAAAAAAAGGTATTCATTCCAGTCATTCATGTAGGTCGAATAATAAAAGTAAATTTAGACACGAAGTATTGCATGAGACACGTTCATTGATCAATCTCTTGAACTACAGTGTGCATATTTCATTTATGACGGAGAAGAGAATTATATCGAGCAGCCGTGTGTTCCTTGGAAAAAACAGGTAATTTATTATGAAATGAATTTGAGAACAGGAAATTCTGAAGTTTACCTTGGAAAATACTGTAGAACCAAAGGATTAAATTCAGTTCGATAAACCGGCACTTTTCCATTGGGAATAACCATCATCAGGCTCTACAAAACAGCCAACAAACAGGTAAAAATGTTGCAGGTAAAAATCGGACTACCAAAAAGATACCTCAGGATATTAAGGGTTAAATAACAACAAAGCTCTCAGGAGAAAACCTTCGTTTCTCGCAACACACCATTGGTCCCCTGGCTTTTCACGTTAATTTTATAAAAGAAACCACGCCTCAGAGACGTGTTGTTAGTATTTAACATTAAAGTAGGCAATAACGGGTCAAACTCGTAGACTGAAACATACCAACCTGCATGAATATTATTATTTTTAATGAACACACAGTAACTCATTCTGATATTATTAGCTGAAAAGCAGGCAATAACAAGGCGTAGATAAGTGAAAAAAATGTTTGATGTCAAGGCCTGGAATCGAACCCGGGTCTCCCACGTTCGGGCTACCTACCTACAGTTGGGATTTTATGTATTACCTAGATGTTTTGGACTAATTAAACTGGTTCTTATTCTAGAGGAATTATGGGTACCCATCTTTTGACAACGGAAGCTTTTTTTTTTTTTTTGGTGTCCATCAGATTGAATTCACCAAGAACTTTTAGTTACTCATTCTGACGAACGCGGCACTTCTCAGTTCTGAGAAAAAAAGGGAACACACTTTCAAAATGCCCTAAGTCGTAAAATTTCGATGAACAGGTGTTGTTTTTCCATTAGTTTGAAAGATTGAAGAATTTTCAGGGTCGAATGACACCACTCAGAGCTCTCTGTAGGCCCAACCGTTCGCCAATCGAGATAATTAATAACTGTTCCATGGCTTTCTAGTTGTGCTACGCACTTCTAAGGGAGTAGGGGAAACATTTCTAAACGTCCTATCTCGAAATATCGATACATTTTACAATTTCGTTATTTTCGAAAATTTTGAAGAATTTTCAGAGTCGAATGACACCACTCAGAGCTCTCTGTAGGCCCAACCGTTCGCCAATCAAGATAATTAATAACTATTCCATGGCTTTCTAGTTGTGCTTCTAAGAAAGTAGGGGAAAACATTTCAAAACGTCCAATCTCCAAACATTTCGATGTACAGGTATTGTTTTTCATTAGTTTAAAATTTTAAAGAATTTTCAGAGTCGAATGACACCACCCAGAGCTCTCTGTAGGCCCAACAGTTTGCCAATCAGGATAATTAATAACTGTTCCATGATGTTCTAGTAGTGCTACTCACCTCTAAGAAAGTGAGAGAAAACATTTTAAAACGTCCTATCTGAAAAAATTCGATATACAGGCGTTGTATTTTCATTAGTTTGAAAGATTGAAGAATTTTCAGGGTCGAATGACACCACTCAGAGCTCTCTGTAGGCCCAACCGTTCGCCAATCAAGATAATTAATCAATTAATAACTGTTCCATGATGTTCTAGTAGTGCTACTCACCTCTAAGAAAGTGAGAGAAAACATTTTAAAAGTCCTATCTGAAAAATTCGATATACAGGCGTTGTATTTTCATTAGTTTGAAAGATTGAAGAATTTTCAGGGTCGAATGACACCACTCAGAGCTCTCTGTAGGCCCAACCGTTCGCCAATCAAGATAATTAATAACTATTCCATGGCTTTCTAGTTGTGCTTCTAAGAAAGTAGGGGAAAACATTTCAAAACGTCCAATCTCCAAACATTTCGATGTACAGGTATTGTTTTTCATTAGTTTAAAATTTTAAAGAATTTTCAGAGTCGAATGACACCACCCAGAGCTCTCTGTAGGCCCAACAGTTTGCCAATCAGGATAATTAATAACTGTTCCATGATGTTCTAGTAGTGCTACTCACCTCTAAGAAAGTGAGAGAAAACATTTTAAAAGTCCTATCTGAAAAAATTCGATATACAGGCGTTGTATTTTCATTAGTTTGAAAGATTGAAGAATTTTCAGGGTCGAATGACACCACTCAGAGCTCTCTGTAGGCCCAACCGTTCGCCAATCAAGATAATTAATAACTATTCCATGGCTTTCTAGTTGTGCTTCTAAGAAAGTAGGGGAACCATTTCTAAACGTCCTATCTCGAAAAAATTCGATACACAGGTATTGTTTTTCATTAGTCTAAAATTTTGAAGAATTTTCAGCATTTTTGAAGATTTAGGTAGTTTCAAGTTTTGAGTAGGGGAAAACATTTCAAAACGTCCAATCTCGAAAAATTCGATGCACAGGTACCTAGTGTTGTCATTAGTTTAAAATTTTGAAGAATTTTCATAGTCAAATGACACCACCCAGAGCTTTCTGTCGGCCCAACAGTTAGTTCGCCAATCGAGATAAATAACAACTGTTCTATGACTTTCTAGTTTTGCTACTAACTTCTAAGGGAGTTGGGGGAAACATTTCAAAACGTCCTATCTGAAAATTTTCGATATACAGGTGGTGTATTTTCATTAGTTTGAAAGATTGAAGAATTTTCAGAGTCGAATGACACCACTCAGAGCTCTCTGTAGGCCCAACCGTTCGCCAATCAAGATAATTAATCAATAATAACTGTTCCATGATGTTCTAGTAGTGCTACTCACCTCTAAGAAAGTGAGAGAAAACATTTTAAAACGTCCTATCTGAAAAAATTCGATATACAGGTGTTGTATGTTCATTAGTTTGAAAGATTGAAGAATTTCCAGGGTCGAAGGACACCACTCTGTAGGCCCAACCGTTCGCCATTTAGGATAATTAGACAATTAATAACTGTTCTACGACGTTCTAGTACTGCTACTCACTTCTAAGAAAGTAGGGGAACCATTTCTAAACGTCCTATCTCGAAAAAATTCGATACACAGGTATTGTTTTTCATTAGTCTAAAATTTTGAAGAATTTTCAGCATTTTTGAAGATTTAGGTAGTTTTAAGTTTTGAGTAGGGGAAAACATTTCAAAACGTCCAATCTCGAAAAATTTCGATGCACAGGTACCTAGTGTTTGTCATTAGTTTAAAATTTTGAAGAATTTTCATAGTCAAATGACACCACCCAGAGCTTTCTGTCGGCCCAACAGTTAGTTCGCCAATCAAGATAAATAACAACTGTTCTATGACTTTCTAGTTTTGCTACTAACTTCTAAGGGAGTTGGGGGAAACATTTCAAAACGTCCTATCTGAAAATTTTCGATATACAGGTGGTGTATTTTCATTAGTTTGAAAGATTGAAGAATTTTCAGAGTCGAATGACACCACTCAGAGCTCTCTGTAGGCCCAACAGTTCGCCAATTAGGATAATTAATCAATAATTAACTGTTCTATGATGTTCTAGTACTGCTACTCACTTCTAAGAAAGTGAGGGAAAACCTTTTAAAACGTCCTATCTGAAAAAAATCGATATACAGGTGTTGTTTTTTCATTAGTTTGAAAGATTGAAGAATTTCCAGGGTCGAATGACACCACTCTGTAGGCCCAACCGTTCGCCATTTAGGATAATTAAACAATTAATAACTGTTCCATGGCTTTCTAGTAGTGCTACTCACTTCTAAGAAAGTAGGGGAAACATTTCTAAACGTCCTATCTCGAAAAAATTCGATACACAGGTATTGTTTTTCATTAGTTTAAAATTTTCAAGAATTTTCAGCATTTTTGAAGATTTAGGTAGTTTCAAGTTTTGAGTAGGGGAAAACATTTCAAAACGTCCAATCTCGAAAAATTTCGATGCACAGGTACCTAGTGTTTGTCATTAGTTTAAAATTTTGAAGAATTTTCATAGTCGAATGACACCACCCAGAGCTCTCTATCGGCCCAACAGTTAGTTCGCCAATCGAGATAAATAACAACTGTTCTATGACTTTCTAGTTTTGCTACTAACTTCTAAGGGAGTTGGGGGAAACATTTCAAAACGTCCTATCTGAAAATTTTCGATATACAGGTGGTGTATTTTCATTAGTTTGAAAGATTGAAGAATTTTCAGAGTCGAATGACACCACTCAGAGTTCTCCGTAGGCCCAACCGTTCGCCAATCAAGATAAATAACAACTGTTCCATGACGTTCTAGTAGTGCTACTCACTTCTAAGGGAGTAGGGGAAACATATCTAAACGTCCCATCTGAAAATTTTCGATATACAGGCGTTGTATTTTCATTAGTTTGAAAGATTGAAGAATTTCCTGGGTCGAATGACACCACTCAGAGCTCTCTGTAGGCCCAACCGTTCGCCAATCAAGATAAATAACAACTGTTTCATGACTTTTCTTAATTCTAAGATACAGTTTAGTTTTTAGAAACGAATGAAACCTCCCAGACGATCAACTATTGTTAAATGAGCAATTATTGTAAAATTTATCGGAATACACCCTCGAGTTTAAATCCATTTGATTCCATGAGGACTGAACCTCCTCCCCCCCCCCCCCCCCGGTACTTTCCTCTGGTCTTTAGGAGGGTCGGAAGAAGCCGCGTTTTTCGCAAACGGGTGATCTTTAAAAAAAAGTTGTGTAATAATGTACAGCGTTTTCACCGTATTTCATCAAAATTAGACAATTTTTGGTGCAATTATGATCTGGGCAAGGGTTCAATCACAGAGAGACAAGGAACCCAAATTGTTCAAAAAGCTTTGAAAACGCAAAACGCCGCCAGTATTTTGATTTGTTGGAGTTTGATGATGTTCTACCTTCAGCAGGGAGGAGGCAAAAAAGGCGGCGTTTGATGAAATAATTTTCAATGATAATTGTTAGCTGACGACTAATAGGTTGTAAGGAGAACCGGCTCTTCCCGAAGACAAGCCTGCCGAGTCCAGGAGATAGAATGCCGTCAGTCGGGGGTGTCACGCAGGGCGGGGAAAGCTCAATGCTGTGGACCGGGTAAGCGTTGTGGATGGTAACAACGTTCCTAGAGGTAGTTAGGGTTCCTGTTCTCAGATGGCAGCGCTAGTAGTGACGACCACCTTACCATCATTGCATTTCATGTAGCAGGTTTGTAACATTCAAAAGCTGTGGATGTAGAAACTTCACCAACTTTGATTGACGATAGTAATTCAATAGCGTAATAATTTTATTTCCCAAACATTTTTTTATCCAATTTATTATAATTTGTAATTGAAAAACTACAATTTGAGTAAAATTGTCGATTTTTTAATTTTTCGCTGAATTGCCCGAGTCGTTTTTTTTTCCTCTACGATTTTGAACATTTGAACCTGCTTTCTTGCTACAACGTATTTTGTTTCAACGGAACTTTTGCATCGTCGAATTTTCATCTTACTTACCTTTTTTCGTCTTGTGTTTATATAATATGTTGTCTTGTTTCTCGACGTGCTTAATTTCGAAATTTTAGTGTTTTAAAAGTGAAGATACGCATGATCCGCATACACCACCGGAAAATAGACAAACTGACGGTAAGTAAATTCAACACTTTTGAAATCCAACTTTTACAACAATACTTCTCATTCTCGCTCGGTTGTAGAGCCACAATTTATGTAGAAGGTAATGAATTATTGTGGAACGTAGGTTAGCAGTAGGTACAATATCAGTTGAAGTGAATATTTCCTGAAATTAGCAGTACCTAGTACTACTCATTAGTTGATGGTAAGTTTGCTACCGATCGTCAACCTAAACATAACTCCGTAGGTATTTATCACGCAATGGGGGGTGCGCCTTGATTTTTTTAAAGATTTTTAATCGAAAGTAGACTACATCTTGAGAATTTTGGCACCAGCCGCGACCTTCTAGCGTGAGTAGATCTGTTTCTATGATTTTTCAAAGTTTCGACCGTTTATGACGTCACGCGCCCCTCTCGCCTGTGCGGGACCCCCCAGCCCACTGTGACGTCATAAATGGTCGAAACTTTAAAAATTCATAGGAAAAGATACACGCTAGAAGGTCGCGGTTGGTACCAAAATTCTCAGAATGAGGTCTACCTTAGATTAAAAATAACAATAAACTGTTTTTCCTACCCAGGCGCACACCCTATTGTTCAACTATTATTGAACTGTACTTGCCTACCTTTAGCTTTCCAATAATCATGTCATCCTGTGGCATCATGTTCTCACTTGAAAGTACCTAGGTCTGTAATAACTTTGAATGATACATTCGTCGTCTTATTAAAACTCAGTTGGAAGGAAGCATAAGCATGGGTGAGTCTAGTCTGAAGAGGGAAAGGTTTAACCCAAAGCGCAACTTTCATCTTTTGTTTCCAATGAAAACAAGCATTGTAGATGGTAGCACCACTCAATTAATAGTAGTATATCCCTGTCTTCTGTTCTAGCAACTTCTTGTCAGTGTTTGCTTTGTACAAACTCTGTCTACCCTGGGATCAGAGGTAGATAGGTACCTAGGTATTCTACCACGGGAGCTAGGTAGGAACTACCATTCTGTGGGCTCTACATTCCAGGGTTTTTGCTAAGAGCTTTCCTATATAAGCAAGTTGTACTTATGTTCATATTAAATTATACGTATGTAATACTAGGAATAAATTGTCTGCTAAATGTTCTGTACCAATAATTTTTTTCTTGAATTTTCAGTTTCACTTGCGCCATTGTCGCGCGCTAGGATGCGACGCAGCGAATTTAACTGAAAAACTGATCGTGTCTCCGTTCAATGTAGAAAGGTGAGGAATAATAGTTGATGTACTTGTTAGGCACTGCTTACAAAGTGCTGATCCAAAGTGGTGAAAGTATAAAAAATAATACACCAGTTTTATGGGTTGTCGATTCACGGAATGGATTTATTTTTATTTATAGATTTATCTCACTAAGCTCTTTAATTTCATCAATTAATTTTCAAGCTATTATCGTCAAGAAAACTCAATAATAGTTATGTTGGATTTGAGTTTTTCTGAAATTAAAAAAAAATAAAAATATGGAAGATGGATGGACATAGCGCCTTTGTGCTTTAAGCTATCGATGTATAATATTTAATGCCTTGTTGTGGCATTTTATAATTATTCTGACAAACCATACAGTATTATAGTTGCATTTTCCTTCAAATTAGTGATTTTGACATAGGAGGAAACCAGCCACCCAATTTGACACGACGTCTTGCCTAACAGGCGTATGCTTTCCTTTTAAAAGTTTTCATTCTTTTGTGGTTATTAGCGAGTTATAGAAACTACCTACCTATTCTGGAAGTGAGTGCTTGTTAATTTGGGAAGTGAACCTGGGCAAAAAAGGCAACTGGCAAAAAAAGTTCCTAATTTCAAAATATGTATTTTTGGGCAAACAGTTTTTGAAAAATATTATATTTATTCAGTCAAGTGATCAGAAGTCCAGTTGATCACTAAATGAGAGTATAAATTGAAAGAACAACTTTCCTAATAATATGCATTGGTATATATAATGATACACTATCAACCTAAGTAGTTCTAAGTTATTTTGTGGGTTGCAGGTATTTTACAACCGAGAGCCTCTGCAAAGAGGCGAGAGCCTAAGAAACTTTATAAGGTGGAGGAAAAGGTTAGCGTTACCACAACCAAAGGACTCGGGAGGAAGTTCAACTCAATTTTTCGAATTATGGCTTGGAAAAGGTGAGTTGAGAACTAACAAATTACATCTGTTCATTGTTTTGATACCTGAGGTGGAGAAGTTGCACCCACATAGTTTATGAATTATCTTTCTGTGTTAATAGTTCTTTGTCGTTGAGGGAAAGGTTTCAGTAACTTTTCACTGTTATGCCTTAAAGAGTTCCTTATATGTTTCAGAACTTTTAATGGAGTGTGAAGTTTGAAACTAGTAAAATTAATTACTTATTGTAAAATAAAAATTTGAAACAATCTATTTTTTTCCAGTTGCAGTCAGTGAAGCTGTTACCAAGAACCCCGACTTTTCAGCTTCCTAACTGGGTACCTACCAAGAAAGAATTACTGAGATCTGAAGTAGGTCGTTAATTTTTGATGATTTGATTTTTTGATGAAGGAGGTAGTTAATTTTTGATGATTCAACAGTAACTATGTATCAGTGTACTAGATAATTCTATTCATTTAATCATACAATACATCTTACTTTTATTCTAATGTGGGTTTTTATGAACAGTTGCAGAAATATGTACTTTACTTGGTACTGGTAATTCAGCTAGTATAGCATAACATTTTTAATTACTTGTCGTGTTTTGATTAAAAGCTTATTGACACTAGCGTCTTCCTGCACTACGAGGTTTAGAGCAATATGTTTCCATTTTATGTTTAGAAGAAGGTAGTAGGTAGTATGGAAAACTTGGGAAGAAGAAAATTCAAAGATGATAAATACCAATACTTGTAGACGGTTACTATTATTGGTAAGAAGGTGGGCATGACAATAGGAGCGTATCTACCTATATCGTAATATGTTTTGTTATAAATATCAACTTATTGTTGACTCACTACAATGAACTTGGTTAATGATTTTGTATGAGTAAAAAAAATACGTCCCTTGTTTCTTTGCTGCAGTACTTTATTACTTGTATAGATGTAATATACGAGATAGTTTGAATCTGCCTATTCCCATTTTTGTATTCAACATTCAATAATGAGTCCCTCTCATACTAATACTTTCCTCGTATTCTTCATTCATAAAACGGTTTGCTTTCTGTGACACCTTAAGGTAGGTACCTAAAACATTAGTTATCTCAAGAATAAATCAGTTTTGTAATGCTACATTATTTAACAGTTCTTAGAAATCATTTTTCGGTTGTGAGGTACCTAGTTCAAGTTATTAATTAGGTTAAGAATCATCAAAGTCTAAATTCCTTTTGCTACTTTTTACTCAGCTGTATTTGTGTTGGAAACTCGTAGTGGTAAGCCCGTACTTCTAAAAACTTGTAATAATGATCATTTTAGTTTCGAACCAACGTCTATGATGTAATAAATGTGATTATGCCCCTCCCGGTGCAAGATTTTAATCAATATTGAATAGTATTATTCTTTTCATTTGACGATAGTGTTGTTCGTCAAACTCTGAAGTAGAAAACAATTATGTGAATAATTTCCTTGTAGTGCAAATTACAATTGAATGAGATAACGACGTTCCTTCAAAATTGTTTGTAGTTAGTAAAAGTAAGACCTCTATAACTACATTGTATTGTTTACATTTTTCTTATAATGGTATTGATATTAGTTATCAAAATAACAAAGAATAAAATCTGTACTATCCTCATCAACTGTGTTGATTGATATCTATATTCCTTAATCCACAGATAAAGAAGGGTATTATTTCATTTCCAAGTTTTTTTTTTTTGGCCATTTTTCTATTTTTCATCATTTAGGTTTGAAGAACAACTTGTAACAATTTTTCATGCAAACCATGGTATATTTTACATTTGTTTCTTCAAATAAAACAAATGTAAGATATTTCATGGTTTGCATGAAAAATTGTTACAAGTTGTTCTTCAAACCTAAGTGATGAAAAATAGAAAAATTGTAGCTACGAGCGAGAACGAGCCGACATTCAAAAAGAAGCGGGAACGGGAAAACATTTGAAAAGAAGCGGAAACGGGTCCAGGTTCTTCCCCCACCCCTTTATTACCGTGGGTTAGCACAAGCTGCGCTGCCGTCGCGATCCCCCTGAATATAATATCCATGCTTGCCATCCATTTTAACGTTAGCTTTCTTCTCTGTTAACTTGTCTCCGGTACTCTGTGGTGTCACGCATCATCGGACACCCCCTCTCCACCTCCTCGGTTGTCACAACATCGAGATGCGTGCGTGAAGGTCGGCTCGCCCTCTCATCTCCGTGAACTCTCGCTGTGTTGGTATACCTAAACTCAGACTCATCCTCCGATATTATCCACCATTATCGCCTTCAAGGTCTCCCCTTCGGCTCCCTCTCGATGAGAATTTCTTCTGCTTTAATACCGACGTCTTCTCAAGCAATCTCAAGTAGATTCCGTACATGCAGTATCCGATTTGATGACCAATTTATCTGTTCGACGATCCTAATGTAATGTTCTTTATCCCTTATTGGACCATGGTATCACTAATGTCACCGAAAATATCTCAGGAACTCCAGTTGTCCTAAGGTGTCACCGGAGTAACCAAAGTTGAATTGCAATTTTGAATTTAATGGTCAGCAGAATTTTTTGTGGATTATTGAAAGTTCCCAAACAAACTTAGGTATGATAAACATTTCCTTAGAAAACGATGTAAAATTTTTCTACATTTTTATCGTATCATTTTTTGACTTTTGATAACTGGCAAAAATGGTTTTTGAAAATTCAGCTTTGTCCTTTTCCAAATATCAATTTAAATCTAGTTAATCTGGTGACACCTTGGAACAGCTGTGAAATTCCTAAGATGTTTTCGGTGACACTAGTGACACAATGGTCCAATTAGGGTTATAACAGTTTCTCATTTCCATCACAGAGAGCTCTTACATCAGTAATTCATCCCACTTCTCATAACGATAGAAATCAATCTTTTAATCCTTCTGAGTCCTTGCTTGTACTCTTTTCCATCAATATTGGTTACCCATACCTTATCCCCCTCTTCAAAGTTCCTGAGTTTGGCTCCTTTGTCGTGAAATACATGCACTTTGTCTGATTCGTTCTAACTCTCCACCTCACTATCCAATCATGAATGCAGGAGATACAACAATTTAGCTTGGTAACTGATTCACTGTTTGAGATCCTGTGTAGAGACGGCACGATACTCCAAAGTATCGATACTCCTTTCGATGCGATATTCCTCAGGAAGTATCGATACCCGATATTTTTTCGATACTAATATTATAAAATATCGGTACTTCGATAATATCGACTCAAAGTATCGATACCACCGATATTTCAAATTAACCCACTGATGATTTTGCAATCCAAATAAAAACCATATTAATTGAGAAGAGGCAATGTATTTTTTTTTCAAACAATAATTTAAAATGTATTAAAAGTCAATGGCAATTAAAAATGTAATAAAAGCCAATAATTTAAAATTTAATAAAAATGAATAATTGTTCCATTTTAGTTCAATTCCAATTCTCATTTGCACGAAATCTCTGTTCAATGAAATATGTTTTCCTTGCGATATATCGTTTCAATTGATAGGTACTATTCTGAGCATATTTTGAGTGTTATTCTGTGGCAGACAATATAATATATTGTCTGCCACAGAATAACACCATATTATGAGAATACCATATTATGGTATTATTTTCTAGTAATTTATTTGGTATTGACATTTTATGTCTTTACTATGGCACATAAATGAAAAATCGTCACGCGGGGAGCGTTACGCGGAAATTTCTGATGATTTTCACGTACAACCAATCGTTCCTAGGGAAAACTAATTTCCTCATTTTCCACCCCACAAAAATCGTTCACCACTCATTGGAAAGCTCTCAATTTATTAAACATAAGACATAAAATGTCTCTCGTGGTTGCGTACTTGTACGAAAGCTGTATCCACCGTTTGTGTTTGTGTTTTGTTTGTGTGCTAGTTAGATTTTTTGCTTGGTTTCCATTAATAATACTACCTACCTACTAGCAGTTATTCTAACAGTTCCCCAATTTATACATGTTACGTTCTAACTGTTAGTTTCTTCATCATAATTTCTGTATGCGTACATACCTACATCTTTTCAATTTTTTTCACCAATAATTGGTAAATTATTTTCACCAAAACATGGTAAAAAATTTTCACCATGGTGAAAAAATTTTGGTAAATTATTTTCACCAAAACATGGTAAAAAATTCACCAAAGTAAATTATTTACTTTGGCAAAATTTTCGATAATATCGTCAAGAAAGTATCGATACCTCCGATATTCTAGGCATCAGTATCGATACCAATATATCGGTTTGAGTTTTGCATCAAAAGTATCGATGCAAATATCGGTATCGATACCATAAAAGTATCGATACCATAAAAGTATCGATACTTAGATATATCGGTGGTATCGTGCCGTCCCTAATCCTGTGTCATCACAAGCCTCACAGTCTCAATGGCAACATGGAAGCAATTATATCCCATCTGCTCAAAGAAGGATCCATCATCATCATAGCAGTTGCTTGCGGTCTTCTGTCTCTCTAGGATCCAAAGTCACGATCATGCTAATATTAGATATTATAGAGATACATGAACATGATATCAAACTAAATTTGCAGACTTGATACGATTATAAATTCATTGATATTTCTGCAGATTATTATGCTTCCTTGGGTACCGGGGGTGAAACTGCGATTATTTTCTCCCTTCATTCAAATTAGGGATGTCCCATACTTCAAAAGTATCGATACTTTTTGATACTTTCACAAAAATGGGTGAAATTGTCGTTTATGTTTCTCTCTATCAGTGTGACATCTCTCCATCACGAGGATAATAATTAATATAGAATGAACAAAACAATAAATCACTCATTTTGTTATTTAAAACTTGTTTTTGTTTAGGCACTTGTTTTCGTATTGCACTTGTTTGGGTTAACATTTTGGTGGTCCTTCCTCGATTATGGAGGACAGCAGGTTATCATAGAGAGCTGGAGGTGGTGGTACATCATCTTTGTTTAATTTGTTGTTCTCCCAACAATCTACGTAGCGATAGAGGTACTGTCATGTCGTAGGTGTTGAAACAGATAAAATGTGACATATAAAAAAAGTATCGCCTCCGATACTGGAAAAAAAGTTTCGATACTACGATATAAATCAGGGAAAAAAGTATCGATTTGTATCGATACTTTCGGGACATCCCTAATTCAAATTGCAACGAAAAACATACGGGATCATCTTGGGGCCATCCAGGTAGGTATTATGTTTTACTCAACAAATCTAGTAATCCCAATATCCTTATCATTATTGAGTAATTTTTATTATTTTTTTTTATTAACAATCAATTTATTTTGCATAACAAATAATTTTTTTGAAGGAATAATTGTCTGGAAAATTTTTTGAAAACAATCTAACGGAGTTTTGAATTTAGATTAGGCCATAACTGACTCCTGCTCCGTCCAAGAATCCCAACAATAAGTCGCATGCTCTCCATTTCCTTCTCGCCCCTCGAAGGCACATTGAAGCAGCACGCAGTATGAAGAAGGACAAACTCGTCCGTAACCATCCCTTTACTTCCTGCATTGGCCGATCCCACGTCTCACTTAGGCCCACTTTCACCAAACATTCAAATCGAGTTTAAACCAAACGAGGCGAGAGATAAACGACGTTCAGTAAAAATCGTCTTTCACCAGAGAGATTTACGAGTTTAAACACCATCTTGGGGGGTTCGAGTTTAAACGGTCGAAAATCGGCCGAATAAACTAGGAAACCTCGTTTAACTACCAATTCAATATGGCCGCGCATTGATTTGTGATTGTTTTCGAAATGAAATTGCGAATTATTTTTGCATTTCGAATTATTTTTGTCTCGACTGACGATGACGACGACGTCCGAGTCGAATCCTGGATCGGATTCCACATTCCGAGATTATGTACGTTACTGAATTTCCGCCTTTCCAAGCCCCGAGTCGTCCAAGTGCTCGACTAGATTGACACTCGCCTCGAGTTCCCGTCATACAAATAAGTTCAACACGTTAATTCAAAATTAATAATGGTTTTTTCAATAACATAATAGTGCAACCTACATTCCTTGGTTGTTTCTATTCGGACCAATTATACAAATTGACCATCATAAAAGACCAGTTCGACCAAAATAAATTTCTATTGAGGTGAAATCGGGGGCCCTAATCTTCGAGTTTACATCCATCGGTAATCATTCCAATTCCTACCGTTCAGAAAAGGCGGTGGTCGCTGTGTTTCACTAGGATTCATCAAGGAAGGTACCTACTTGAGTCTGGAGAAATACTGGAGTTATTGCGCTCGTTGTGGCTCAAAGTGATGATGTGTAATAACTCATTAGGTAGGTGATGAAAATATTCAGCAAAATAAAACGAAGGAAACCGGAAAACTCGAAACAAACCGCAGGAATCAGCAAATAATAAAAACAAGGAATTCGAAAAACTGACACTGATAAAGATTCACAAGGCGGCAATCTGCTGATATCAAGCGCGGTTGTGGTTGTTATTCAACGTTTCTATTGCCCAAATACGTCATAATGTCCAACTTTCATTCGTTTCGTCCAACATTTCAAGTTTACACAAACTCGATTGTCTTAAACAACGTTTAACGATGATTTGGGTTGGTGAAAGACGCTCGCCATCTTGCCGGGTTTATTCCTTCAGATTAACTATTAACGCGTTTAGCTGAGCAAGTTTAGAACAACTTTTGGTGAAAGTGGGCCTTAGACGGTCAGCCAGAACCCTCAAAAATGCTGCCATTTGTGGTGCATACATAGAGTTCATAGACGTTACAAGGGGGGTAAAAGAGGCTTGACGTTCCTCACATGCTGCCTGGTACTTCCTTTTCTTCTCTTCCTCGGCGTTCTAAGTACTGTGGCCACTGAATGAGGAATGTAGGAGGGGGCATCAGTGTCAACATACACGTACATCGAACATTGAGTAATTTAGTGATATTTATAAAGAAGCAACATTTCGAAAAACATTGTTTTAAATTTTCAAAAATGACAAAAATAGTGTAGGTCGTTATTGTTAGACGGGTGCCTTAAATATCGGTGATCTATAAAACACCTCCCACGACGATCTGCTTCCACCTGATATTTCACGTGGAATCGTTATCGCCTCCTTCAAAACGCTCCCGACGATATTTTCTCCGGTTCAGAGCCCGCCACGGCTCATTTCCTCGCCAACTACCCGCCCACGAACTTCCTTGGAAATGTCACTGGTACCCTACATTGTGCCTGTACAGGGCCTGTACAATATGCGAGGAGGTAACCGTGAAGTAACCTCCAGGGTGAGAGGATGGGTCCAGTAACCGCCTTGCACACTCGCCAGTCCCCCGGTGTCACGCATGTGAACTTTAAATGCTCCTCACGACCAGGGGTCAGATATTCCCGACCGGTCGGTTATTGTCGTTAGCAAGGCTGCATCGACGGGGGGTTCAATGTTCTTGAGAAACGCTTCTTCACTGCACTCTGAAAACATCTGTCTCGTCGCCACATCTTCTTATCCCCTGGTGTGTTTAAACCCTCTGATGGACTCCCAGTGTATAAAGGAAAAGGCAACTGTAAAGTTGTTTTTGAGACACATGATGGGTTAATTTATATAGCATTTCCAAGCCAAATGAAACCTTTTCCAAGTCAAATGTAACTTTTTACAAGCCAAATGAAACTTTTTCCAAATCAAAATTTGTTTGATTTTAATGAAATCAAAATTTGATTTTGTCATTTAATGACACTTTTTCTAAACATAGTGTATTTCTGTAAAGTAAACAATCGTAGATGAATAATATATTACAAAATTTCAGAAATTCAGTCTTAGAGGTTCAATCAGTCAATGTAAGTCACTACCGGTGGCGGCTCGAGGCAACTGCATCATGATGTCAAACTTACTTGTTTCCTATTCTACTAAGGTGAGATCTACTTCGATAATCCTACGCCTAAAATTCATTGAATTTTCATTTTGGCAACTTCTTTGTACGATAGGTACAATTGCATCGTTCTAAAATTTGCAGAGTATCTACACATTTCACTCATTTTCTCAATAGGTTTCATTTGGTTTGGAAAAGGTTTCACTTGACTTGGAAAAGGTTTTATTTGACTTGGAAAACGTTTCATTTGGCTCGGAAATGTTCAAGGTGAAACACACAAAAAACACGAAATATGCGGTTTCTGGTGTCCTGGCACCATGGTGGCACAGAGAATACTTACCTAATTCATGAAAATACAGAGCTATGTTGACAATGTCCCCTCAATTTCATAGTTTTGGTACAATTAGTGAGCTATGAAGGAACCAAAATATTGAAAAATCGGATATTTTGTAAATATTATCCCCCCCCCCCCCCATCCACTTCCTCACAATGCTAATTTTGATACTCTGGTGAAATAATGTTAATCGTAGAGTGGTAGACTACGTAAAAATTACGTAATGAGTGGTGAAATGAGACCCCTACAATCCCCCCTCCCGGCCTTCTTAACTGGGCTATCGGTACCTAGCAGTGAAATTACCTTTGTGGTGTCAAGACCTCATCTCGACTTCTTCCCGTCAGGATCTTGGTTTTCCACAACGCCTACACGTCAAAGATACGTAGTCTACTATTTGTTGAAAATTATTTGGAGTCCCTCCCTGCAAACCATAGGTACCTAGTAGCTACTAAGGCATTTTTGAAAACGTCAACCCTTCGTTTCCCTTTGGTTGGTAGTTGGGGTTGAAATTTTCAAAAATGCCCTAGTAGGTAGAGATCCCTCCCAACAGAAGGGTGATCTATACAGGAAAATGATAAACCTCTGTGGAATAATTTGCAGCGTTTTTCTATAACATTTATATTATGAAAAATTCGAGAATGAAGCACACCTTGTCTCCACATCTCAAAATAGCAAGAAATTTCTCTTTTGGTTTATTATTTTCAATAATAAGCCTTTGGAATCGAGCAAGAAAAAAAAATTTTAACCCTCCCTCAAAATTTGATGTTTTACGTTTCAAGGTACGTAGAATACGAAAATCGAATAAAAAAATTTCCGTCCGTCCGCCG
Source organism: Apolygus lucorum (assembly GCA_009739505.2). Lineage (NCBI taxonomy): Eukaryota > Metazoa > Arthropoda > Insecta > Hemiptera > Miridae > Apolygus > Apolygus lucorum. The sequence continues at coordinate 1,827,157 of CM019170.2, read as the reverse complement.
TACGCCGTCCGCCGTACGCGGCACTTTTCTAAGCAACACTGGACCGATTTGGTTCAAATTTGGTATATGGGCTCCATTTGGGGTCTAGTTGTGCCGCGAAGCTTTTGGTTGATGTAGGTCACTTCTAAGGGGTGGAAATTAAGGGTTGAAATTTTCAAGAGTGCCCTAGCTCGAAAACTGTCGAAATAAAGGTATTGTTTTTTCACCAATTTTAAATAGTATTGAATTTTGAAAAATTTTTGAGACCACCCGGAGCTCTGTAGGACAAACCGTTCGGTCCCTACGAGTACTTGAAGGTTTTCCTTCGATAAAACAGAATCATGAGTGTGAATCGCAAAAGAGGTCTAATCTCCATTCAAATTTTATCGGACTAAAATCCGATCGCTGTTCATTTCTTCGATTTGTATACAGTTTTGCCTTCTGCGTAACCAGTAATCAAATTTCCATATGAAGCTTTCTATTTTTCCAATCGAGTGTGAAGCGTTTAGTTCTTTCTAATAAACTTGATTGTGAAGGTGTGAAGCCAGTATGGTGTGGTAGGTAGTACCTAGCTGGTAGGTAAAAAAAAGTTGGTAGGTAAAAAAAATGTTGCTGGGTAAAAAACGCTGCAAATCATTGCTCAAAGGCTTCTTCATTCTTCAGATCACTGATCAGCTGATTGAGCTCCGAAGCCATTTTCAATCCTATTGAATGGAAGTGCTCTTCCAGGCGTCGCCAGCATTCGAGGAGATCTTCTTCACTCCTCAGATCACTGATCAGCTGAGTGAGCTCCAAAGCCATTTTCAATCCTATTGAATGGAAGTGCTCTTCCAGGCGTCTCCAGCATTCGAGGAGATCTTCTTCACACCTCAGATCACTGATCAGCTGAGTGAGCTCCAAAGCCATTTTCAATCCTATTGAATGGAAGTGCTCTTCCAGGCGTCTCCAGCATTCGAGGAGATCTTCTTCACTCCTCAGATCACTGATCAGCTGATTGAGCTCCGAAGCCATTTTCAATCCAATTGAACGCAGGAAGCTGAAATTTGAGAGGGAACGTCAAGGGAGAATACAGATGGTGGTAGGTGCTATTGATGGAGAACCAGTGATCTATACAGAAGGGTGATCTATACAGAAAATAATAAACCTTTGAGCAATGATTTGCAGCGTTTTTCTCAAATTTTCATTCATTTTCTCTTTCAAAATATTTCAAGCATAATATATTCATTTCAAAACATTTTTTTATCGAGTATAATATATTATCCAGAGTAAAAATCGAGTTTTGGATGTGATATAAGAACATTTATGTGATATAATTCAGGTATTCATAGCTTCTCTGTAGAAAACATTATTTTATATAAGCAACATATAAAGGTAAATACTAAGAAGAATGAGTTTATTATGTTCGTTTTTTGTTGAATTAATGAAAAACATATGACCATTTTGTGTTGAAAATATTTTTTTCAGTTTCACACGTCATTTTTACGTAGTCTACTAATAACTGTGTGTCACGGAAGTCTACTACTCTAGGGTTAATGGAGGTTAATGTATGTTAATGTATGACTGCAATTCTTTGAATACAGGTAGGTGCTGTTTTCCTTCTTTTCTTTGATGTTGTGTCTGTGTTTTTGGTTTCGATATAATATATCGAACTATATTATAGTTCAGTTCTGACTTGCTTATTTTTAATTTTTAGTGTTTTTATTGGCAAAATGAATTATAATTAAGTTACAATTTTAACGTTTCCAATATTCTCTGGGAATTTTTTTTCCGAACAATTTTTATTCATTACTCACTATCAAGTGTCCAAGCTAGGTTCACTCAATATACCGTTGATTATTAATAACACTGAATATATGTTGAACATGCTCTCCATACTGTAAATTAATGTTATCAGTTGGTATGAATTATCTGATGATTTCCGGGCTCATTTCATTTTGGGTTGAGCTTCACTCAAAATTAATTACCCAACACCCTCCCTACCTACATCTTTTAGCCATTATGTTGAATTTTCCGCGAAAACTGTATCGATAATCGGTATGAATATCGATATTTTGAAATATCGGGTATCGGTACACGTCCCTGTATTGATCCGATGTGCCACACCCACCTGGCAGACGTTTTTGTTTTCGCGTCTGTCATGAAATCCTTGTTACCGGCAAATTCACGAAGTTATAAATTGGTCTCCAACAGCGCAACGTAAATGTGATCAAACATCGAGCAAACTTATTACGATCTTGTCATAAGGTGAAAAAAAAAAAATAACGTGCAGAAAGTGCGCTGTAACGGAAAATGGACGTTCAAAGAGAAACAAGCAATTAACAGAGTAATAAAACCGACGTAACGATTTTTCAACGGATCGTAGTTCAGACAGCCACCACGCGTTGAAGAGCGAAACTGTCACTTTTCAATCTGAAACGTTCGATTCTGAGAGTTATGACTTTTTACTATGGAATATTAATAAGTAACTAACATGTGAAAAAATAGAACATCTGTTCCTGACTGAGAACATAAACTTGAATTGAGTCGTTCGGACGTGATGAGTGTTTCACGTAGCTTTCTCGACTATAATACGATGGTGTTCACATAGGAAGTCAATAGTGGCACAAAAAGTCTGCCAAGTGGGTGTGGCACATAGCTTCCTCTTATTCATCACCCGATTGTATATACAATCGATATACAATGTAGATGATCCGATGCATAGTAGTTAATCTCAAAACATCAATCTCTGAGTACCTTCCACTACCCTCATAGGGGACCATCTACACGCTAATCTGAACAATCCATAGAAATTTCGTCGAAATCGAATGGAAAATGTAGAAGGCTGTTACAAGGAATTCACGTTTGCCCATGCGCAGTAACTGCTATTAGTCTGGGGGAGATGATTTTCTTAGGGGACCATCTGCATGCCAATCTGAACAATCCCTGAAAATTTCATCGAAATCGGATGAACAATGTAGAAGTTATGGCCGTTACAAGGATTTCATGACAGACAAACAGACAGACACCGAACCAAAATTGTTCAGGAAGGTCTGAAACGTTGAACGCGAGTGGAAATTTCGATTTTGGAGAGCTTTTTTTCAACTTTGAAAAGTGAAAACAAAGCTTGCGCTACCTTGGTAGACTCGGAAGCAAAATGTATTGTGAATTTTGACAGTACTGAGCAGAAATATCTGTCAAAACTCTGGGTTTAGTTTCCAGACCCGCCACCACAAATTTATCAAATTTTGATGGTTGTTTGTAGTTCACTTCGAGATGACTTTGTTTAATTTTTTTTCAATTAATCAAAAATCACCATTAATAAACCATTAAAAATTAATCAAAAATTACCATGGATCGATTTTGACTAAAATTTGCTAAGTGGGCTCTATTTTTGGCCAAAGCTTCAGGTTATTGTCTATCACGTGTCAATCAAGGGGTGAAAAATAGGGGTTGACATTTCCAAAACGCAAAAATTTTTTGAATCAAATAAGACCACCCAGAGTTCTGTAGGACCAACCGTACGCCTGCAGAACTCTGAAGTCTTGAAGTTGGGACGAATGTGAAAGAAGAAACATGAGTCTGAATCGCAAAGTAATGTTCACTGACGGAAGTAGGCCAAATCTCAGTTCTGATGAAATGGAATCAGTTTACTTCCTCCGAATAGGGTTTCGATCACTCATTTGTGCTTCCTTAGCAACCAAGAACCAAATTTCGTTATGAATAATGAGGTTTCTCACTTCTGCCAGATATCGACGTTTTGCTGGGAGGAACTTTCTGCCAAAATGAAGTTGATAGTGAACCTTGAGCTAAAACATGATCTGTAGGTAGTGCTTATGGAAAAGCCTTGCATTTTAGTGATCTTATTTGCAAAAGTGCCGCAGACGGTGGACGGACGGCCAAATTTTTATTCGATCTTTGGATTCTACGTACCTTGAAACGTGAACCATCAAATTTTGAGGGGGTGTTAAAAAAAAATTTTCTTGGTCGATTCCAAAGGTTCAATATTGAAAATAATAAACCAAAATTGGGTGACCGTTGGAAAGCTGATGAAATGGAGCAGTTTTTAAGCTTTTTGAGCCCCTCTGGTAAATACCTTGTTTCAATGAGGAAAAATCATCAACATTTTCACCAAAAACAGAAATTGACTAGGTATTTTTCAAGTTTGAGGTAAAAATACTACTCGAGTGGTCAACGGCTCATGTATTGAGAAATTGTAAGCTCTTTCCAACGATATCCTTATGTTTAATTTTTGAGCTAATTTAAGGGAGTTACGACCGTTTGAATGGTGTAAGGTCGGAAACCCGAAAAAATCTTAAAAGTCAAAAAAGTCGGATTTTAAGGGGGTTAAAAGAAAATTGCTAGGAGACACTTTTTGTTGCAAATTAGTTGTCCAAACTACTCATGAAGTATGGTGGATAACATATGGGACACCCTGTATAGCCATATTCCTTAGTTTGGAAACAAATCAGTTGGAAGCGACCACACGACATGGCCTACCACTATGGTCAATATCATCCAAAATATCGGTCCCAAAATTACAGGAAATGCTCGGTTTGATCACAGGGCGCAACCCAAAAATCAATAGTCTTCCTCGTCTGAAGTCACTCTCCTAAGAGGCGCTCCGCCCGCCAATTTCAAAGGATATTACGAAGCCTGCTCGGGGTGAATTATGCCGCGGATACCCCTCAATTAGATGTTGTCAGCTGGTTGTGTGCTAAAGGTGAAAGTTAAAGATCGATAAGGCGAGATGCAGGTTTTCTAGGATGGCTTGGTTAATCTGGGTCTATTGAAACTTCATCTCTACCAGAACTGATGTGCATATTCTTGCATTGGGAAGAGATTGTTTTCGTTAACAAAAGATAGGAATTGATGGTCGAGGGATGATGGTTTTTTACGCCGTTGTTTATAGTCTCCAATATTTTCGATACAGATCGGAAAGTTCTAAGAATGATAAAATCTCGTTTCCTTACATAATCCATCCATCTAACTCGGGGTTTCAAATATCGCTCGGAAAATCATAAGCAACAAACAACTTTGACGAGATAATCAATTAAACGGTTGGATAATATTTGTTGATTATTACAAGATTGATTTGATCGCGAGATGCTCCGGGAAGGAAACACTTCTTTCCCAAGGCTAAAGGAGACCCCCTTCCAGTGTGATTCTCAGATAAGAGATGGCGCTCTCGTTTTCCCAGGTTTTCTCATCTTCCACGTAAGCTTTTTTCAATTGGGCAACAATGTATGTATTTAGAATAACTATATGTTGGCCTGCATCATTACGTTTTTACCATAACATACGATTTTCATCATAGAATCTTGAAATTTGTGCTATTTATGATGTTAGGAAGAAGAATTGCTAACTTGCACGATTAATATTTATATTACCATGATAAATAATAATTTGATAGGTGAATAATTAGTAACAGAAAGGGCATTCTGTTATGTAGTAAACAGGACATCATTGCTCAAAGGTTTATTATTTTCTGTATAGATCAACCTTCTGTATAGATCACTGGTTCTCCATCAATAGCACCTACCACCATCTGTATTCTCCCTTGACCTTCCCTCTCAAATTTCAGCTCCTGCGTTCAATAGGATTGAAAATGGCTTCGGAGCTCACTCAGCTGATCAGTGATCAGAAGAGTGAAGAAGATCTCCTCGAATGCTGGAGACGCCTGGAAGAGCACTTCCATTCAATAGGATTGAAAATGGCTTTCGAGCTCACTCAGCTGATCAGTGATGTGAGGAGTGAAGAAGATCTCCTCGAATGCTGGAGACGCCTGGAAGAGCACCTCCATTCAATAGGATTGAAAATGGCTTTGGAGCTCACTCAGCTGATCAGTGATGTGAGGAGTGAAGAAGATATCCTCGAATGCTGGAGACGCCTGGAAGAGCACTTCCATTCATTAGGATTGAAAATGGCTTTGGAGCTCACTCAGCTGATCAGTGATCTGAGGAGTGAAGAAGATCTCCTCGAATGCTGGAGACGCCTGGAAGAGCACCTCCATTCAATAGGATTGAAAATGGCTTTGGAGCTCACTCAGCTGATCAGTGATGTGAGGAGTGAAGAAGATATCCTCGAATGCTGGAGACGCCTGGAAGAGCACTTCCATTCAATGGCATTGAAAATGGCTTCGGAGCTCACTCAGCTGATCAGTGATCTGATCAGTGAGCAATGATTTGCAGCGTTTTTTACCTACAAACATTGTTTTTACCTACCAATTTTTTTTTACCTACCAACTATTGGTAGGTACTATCTACCACACTATAATGGCTTCACACCTTCACAATCAAGTTTATTAGAAAGAACTAAACGCTTCACACTCGATTCGAAAAATAGAAAGCTTGATATGGAAATTTGATTACTGGTTACGCAGAAGGCAAAACTGTATACAAATCGAAGAAATGAACAGCGATCGCATTTTAGTCAGATAAAATTTGAACGGCGATTAGACCTCTTTTGCGATTCACACTCATGATTCTGTTTTATCGAAGGAAAACCTTCAAATACTCGTAGGGACCGAACGGTTTGTCCTACAGAGCTCCGGGTGGTCTCAAAAATTTTTAAAAATTCTGTACTATTTAAAATTGGTGAAAAAACGATACCTTTATTTCGAGAGTTTTCGAGCTAGGGCACTCTTGAAAATTTCAACCCTTAATTTTCACCCCTTAGAAGTGACCTACATCAACCAAAAGCTTCGCGGCACAACTAGACCCCAAATGGAGCCCATATACCAAATTTGAACCAAATCGGTCCAGTGTTGCTAAGAAAAGTGCCGCGTACGGCGTACGGCGGACGGCGTACGGCGTACGGCGTACGGCGGACGGACGGAAATTTTTTTATTCGATTTTCGGATTCTACGTACCTTGAAACGTAAAACATCAAATTTTGAGGGGGGGTTAAAATTTTTTTTTTCTTGCTCGATTCCAAAGGCTTATTATTGAAAATAATAAACCAAAATGACTAGCACTCATTGGTTTTGAAGAGTTGAGCTTGAGGTTGGTAGCCAAGCAACCTGCTCCTCTCAACAAAAGTCAACCACACTGGTCGCGTTAGTTCATCTATTCTCCAGTAGGGATATTGAAGCGTTTTCCCTCGAATCAACCGACTCCGTTGAACGTTAGTTCAAATTCTGTGATATTGAATACATCACCAGGTGGAATTTCTTTCAGCATGGAACATGGTTTAGCCTTGGACTAACTTCCCGAAAAGTGCCATGCGGAATGGAGGGGGACGGGCGAGTGTCACGCGGGGGTCCCTCATCCCTACTCCGCCGAAAACAGCGGCTAAAGCATGTTCCATGTTTCAAGGAATTTTCGCCAAAGGCTCTAAGCAGTAAGGCGAGGCCCGAGTTTTGCACTATCTTTTTTTGTAATGCGTCCAGATGTGTGAATAAAATTGATGATTTTTCTCGTTTCAGGTGGGTACCGAGTTTAGTTCACTTGCTGTGAATCGAACCTGTGAGTATTTAGTGAATAATTAGCTTAGAAAACTAGTCTCCTCACCTCATTTTTTCATCATCCCTGCATCTTCCCCTGCCCCCTGGTTGATGGGGTTTTTTCTATATCGTTAATAGCCTATAATTTTATCCCAAAAATATGGAGTTAGGTACTGGAATCAATTGATGTTCTAAGGGGTTAATCTTTCTCTTCCCTCTCTCCTTCCTCCCTCACTCTCTCTCTGTCTCTCTCTCTCTCTCTATCAGGGCAATAAAATCAAAGTCAAAATGCTACTAATTATTAACACTGATAATATTTTTTTAAATAAGACAAAGTTAGAAAGACAATTTTAGTCTTTTAATGCAAAAACTCAACAACAACTTTTTTGTACTGCCAACAAACTCTTAACAACCAACATGTGGTGTTGGTCTCGTAAGCCCTAGATTATCCCCCTCTTCTTCATTTTCTTTTGGTCCCACTTAGGCTGGGGACAGTCTGGCTGAAGCCTTACATTCTGCCAGTTTCATGCCAAACAAGATGTAACTAAGCCTTTTGACGACAACTCATGGACCAGTCCAGGTGGGCTGCAGTTCTAGGCAGAGGCCGCACTTCCGCTTGGGGTCCAACACCCAAACCCAATCACCTTCATTGAAAGGTGGAACGGGCCCTTTTTATTAGTAATTAGAATGGGAATTTTAGTCTTGTAATGAAAAAACTCTATAACAACTTGTGGTGTTGATCTCGTCAACCCCACAATATTATTTTATTTTTGCTGAAATAGCAGCTCAGTTGAAACAATGAAAAGCTATAAAATCTGAAATTATCCAAATTGATCATGTTTGGTTGCAATTTATGTTGCTCATTCTCTGACTCCATTCTCCATTTCAAAGTAGGTACTTGGTATTTTATTTTCGTAAGAGTTTTGTTTCATTTTAAGTTCCCAATTTCATGATATAATGCCCCAGAGACTGGCATTCAGCAGGTATCTGAAACTATTGAACTTATGTGAAGAAGAAGAAGAAGAATTGAAATGAAGAAGAAGAAGAAGAAGTCTTGATTCCTGTCTAAGCGAACAGGAACCAAGAAGTCTTTAGTGTTTCGGGACTTACCTTATGTTATGATTTTGACTCGTGAGAAAAAGATCTGACTGTTGAATTTCAACGGGAAGTTTACTAACTAGAATTTGAGTTTGATTTTTATGGCCTATTGTTTTGAGAGGAGGTTATTGATAATTTGGCTCCCGGTCTGTCAAAATTTGATTGCCAAATTATGAGGGGAAAAGGCTTCTGTTCTGTCAAAAACGGATTACCTTGGAGAATTTGTTCCTGGTCTGTTAAAACCAGCTTACTATTGAACATTTGGTAGCCTCTGCTCTGTGTAGAAACTGGCTTACTACTTTGAGAGATTTCGTAGTCTTTTTGGTTTGAATAGTTCAGAGGTTCGTTGAGCTTGTTGGTGGTTTGATAAATTAGGTCTTTTATACGGCTTTTATACGGCCCTCCCTCCACTCGGATTCTAGTTCTCCTGGAGGGAAGGGCTAACAGTTGCTTTATTTTTGAAATACAAGTAGTACACATTACCCGGTGGCACGTGACCTTCAATGAATTGTATATTGTTTATACTATATAACTATAAGCCTCTCTCTCTATCTCTCCCTACCTTTGTTTGTCTGTGAACTACAGTAGTTCACAACAAATGTAGTAACTAGACATTGTGGACCAATTTTGAAATTTTCAGCGTTGATGACCCACAAACGAACACGTTTTTACTTAAACATCGAGGGGTCCGGTGTGGCAATGGGCGTTGGAGCGTCGTTGTTTGGCGGTGGACTTTGGACCGACTTCTGCGGGGGTCGTGGACTCAAGGCTCATCGCCGGCAGCGTGCGTTTTTCGGCGTCCGGGGCTCTCATCGCCCCCCTCGCCACAACCCAGGGCGGTTGAACGAATAATTCTCATCTTCCCTTTGGAAGACAGCTAATGACGTCCGCGACGCCTGGAATGGCAGTCGGACGAAAATCCAACCTGAAATGGTTGTTCACTTTACTTTTACTTCTTACTTAAACATCGATTTCCTAAGATCTGATTACTAGATTTTACTTACATTTGAGGGGGAAGTTTGGGGCTGATTCAAAATGCACTTTGATATCAGAGCTTGCAAAAAAGTGAAAAATAATTTTTGTAAATTTTAAAAACCCTCGACATGATTCTTGAGAGAATTTCTTCAACAAGGTAAATTACGTGATGATGCAAAGTTGCCTGCGACCTTTAGAAAACAGAAACAATGAAGCAACTGTGACAAGACTTGATACCTTAGGCAAATTGCGCAACTGCCGTTGTTAATTGGGACCGCGTAAATCCGTGATTAATGGATTTGACCATATCGTTCGATGCGAGGGTTATCTCCCAGGTAGGAAAAACGTGAAGAGAAATCTTCCGAGTCGGCCTTTCAGCCTATTCGAACAGCCACGTTTAACAAGGAGATTTGACTCTTCCACTTTCTCGGGTCAATTAATATTGGCAGCGGGGCGTCGTGACATAAGTCATATTGTCTGTCGGAAATCTTTGAAACGTCTGTCAGACATTCCATGTTCCGATCGCACGTGATTTTCACGACGGCCGTTTTGTTGAAGGGTGGTCGACGGTTATGTCATTTTCACGGTATTTAACGCGACGTGGGAGGTCCGTTTTAGTTGACATAAACAACTTACTGGTCGATAAGCCTATTTTATTTTGGTTCATACGTGGAGGAATTTGTTGCGTAGCAAGGTTTGCAAGGAAGAACAAGAAAAGCTGAAAAAGAGATCGAAGGGTGCGGTTGAACCTGTTGAAGGGCTGCCAACTTGCCAAATCATTTCCCTAAGGAAGGGGAGGGGCAGACATGAACAGCCATACAAAGAGCCATACCTCTCCATACCTCTACCCAGATAACTTCCAAATTACAGCAAAATATATTGGCGGACTTTTCCAGGTTGTAGGAAGTTGACTGGCAAGTGTGGGAAAACTGGTGGAACTGCGATAGGTTTCGTCGTAGTTGCAACAACCCCAGGTTTAGTGCTCACACTGCTGATCTGACTTCCTTATAATCTGCTGTTTTACTTCTACCAAGTGTCAGTTTTCTAGGAGAGTAGTTTGAAAATTTGAAAGTGATCGGAGAATGGTGTTTGTTACGTCACAAGATGGCCGACCTCATCAGTCAGATGGTGATAACTCGGATCGATATGCTCCATAAAATCCCCGAATATGCCCGTAAACATGCACGAAAAACCCGCAGATATACCCTTGAAAATGTAATTTATGCTGTAAAAACTAGCTTGTGGCCTCCATTTTTCAAAGCGCAATAGGCTGTGCGCCTAGGTATGAAAAACTGTTTATCGTTATGTTTAATCTAAGGTAGACCTCATTCTGAGAATTTTGGTACCAACCGCGACCTTCTAGCGTGTGTAAATCTTTTCCTATGAATTTTGGTTTATTATTTCTAATAATAAGCCTATGTGATCGTATCGCAAAAAAATTGTATAACCCCCCCTCAAACTTTGTCACTTTACGTTTCAAGGTGCGTAGAATCCAAATTTGCAATGTCCGTCCGCCGTCCGGGCCATAAAAGGCCTTAGAATCGGTCTAAAAAAACCCGTTCTTTTGCACATAGACTCCATTTGGGGTCTAGTTGGTCCTAACGTCGAACTATTCCGATCGCTTAGTTCGTATAGAAGTTATGGGCAAATAACCGGCCAAAAAAGAGGTTTTTGCTCAAATATGCGTGGGGTGACATTTTCCAAGTATTTTTCTTCATGTTGGATGGTTGGTGGCTTTATAGACGATTATATAGAAAAATAATAAACCATTAAAATAATAAAATAATAAACCATCAAAGTAATAAACGTACGAGAAATCAGAAACACGAGTGTGAATCGCAAAAGAGGTCTAATCTCCGTTCAAATTTTATCGGACTCAAATGCGATCGCTGTTCATTTCTTCGATCTGTATACAGTTTTGCCTTCTGCGTAACCAGTAATCAAATGTCCATATGAAGCTTTCTATTTTTCGAATCGAGTGTGAAGCGTTTAGTTCTTTCTATTAAACTTGATTGTGAAGGTGTGAAGCCAGTATGGTGTGGTAGGTAGTACCTAGCTGGTAGGTAAAAAAAAGTTGGTAGGTAAAAAACGCTGCAAATCATTGCTCCCTGATCAGATCACTGATCAGCTGATTGAGCTCCGAAGCCATTTTCAATCCTATTGAACGCAGGAAGCTGAAATTTGAGAGGGAGGGTCAAGGGAGAATACAGTGGTAGGTGCTATTGATGGAGAACCAGTGATCTATACAGAAGGGTGATCTATACAGAAAATAATAAACCTTTGAGCAATGATTTGCAGCGTTTTTAAAGTTTCGACCGTTTATGACGTCACAGTGGGCTGGGGGGTCCCGCCCAGGCGAGAGGGGCGCGTGACGTCATAAACGGTCGAAACTTTGAAAAATCATAGAAACAGATCTACTCACGCTAGAAGGTCGCGGTTGGTGCCAAAATTCTCAGGATGTAGTCTACTTTGGATTAAAAATCTAAAAAAATCAAGTCGCACCCCCCATTATATCACCGGCTCAACAAAAATATAGAAAGTATGAGAAGAAGGAAGAAACAGGTAACTCACTCATATGTACACTTTATTTTGACCTTATATTACAATTTTCTTTCGGATTTACATACTTGGCGGGTAGGCACTTATTATATCAGTCAGTTAATTGGCTTGTACAACTAAATGTTTTTCCAAATTCTCAGGAATGAATGATTTTCTCAAGTCACTCACTAGCAGTTTCAAACGTGAAAAATAGTGGTAAATACTTGCAAAATGCAATATCTGAAGGGGTGAATTCCGAGAGTGCTTCACATGAGTTGCCGTTCAACACGTTCGCCAGCTTGACTGCAGTTGACCAGTCAGGGTTCCGAATAAGAACGAACTCGACTTTGTTGCGGACGACTTCTCCTGTCCTCCCCGGATAGGAAGAGGCTCCGAAGAATAGCACTAAGGGTTAATTAATTATTCAGAGAATGGGGGCATACTTGCCTTTAAGGAGCTCTAGGGGAATGATTAACAATAAAAACAAATAAATTGTAGTAATTATGAGAGATTTATTAGGTATAACCTCAACCAAATTCCCTAAGGGCCTCAAATTTCTGGAATATGAAATTAAACTAGGTGAGAAAGTTCGTGACGAGAGAGAGAGAGGAAGAAGTAGTGCCACTCACCGCGGATGCCCACCAAGTTGGTATTGGCATCAAGAATTCAATTGGAGCGTTTGGAGTTCCCAGTAGGTAGACACTAGGGTGGATGACCAGGAAGTGCAGTTTCTCCGCGGAACCAATTCCTCTTGATGTTGAAGTCTCCGGACGGCGATCTTCTTGTTTGACGAGGATCCAAAAAATTTGAAAATATGATGAGGTGATATTTAAAAGGGCAGGAAATGCACCACTTGCTGGTAGACTTCTTGGCTCTCCCATGCAGACTGCCCGAGGAAGTAGAGAGCGGGGGCACCCTCCCCACCCAGCGTCCAGGATCAGCTGACCACTCTGCCATCATTGTGATTACCGAACATCGCAATATATTGCACCACAAAATTCACTGTCACCTATCGACCGTCACATTCACAATGCAGTTCAGCAGAAGATCCCAACGTAGGTATTTAAAGCATCCCCCTACCCCCGCCCGCCGACCATCACTAATGTTCTGTCTGCCCTTCCAACGAGAAAGTTCGTTTCCCAATTCAGGTTTAATACTGACCGGGGATTTTATAGGGATTACTGGCCAGTTCAGGTAACCCAACTACCCCGCCACCAGGTCAACTCCTGCCCCTTATGACCACTAGTCCTGAAACTCTATTGATTGACACGTGAGGGTTCCCCATGGGGTTCCCCGACCTTACCTGACATTCCTTGCTTTAAAATTATGAAGTAAAGGAATTTTGAGTGTCATTCAGAAAATACTCAGATTTCTTTTTCTGAAAAATTCGAAAAATATACTTTTTGCCAAAAACATCCCAAATATGGTCTTAAAAAGGAAAGTGCCAAAATATGGATTTATATGCTCTATGAATTTAAATTTGGAACACCAAATTCGCCTCAAAAAGGTGAATTTGGGATATTTGTGGCTTGGGCATATTGCCAACATAATATGCAAATATGCCCTGATCCGAGCCCTAGTGATAACAGAACTCTCTTTGAGGCTCTTCAGCTCATCAAATCTGACTTACGAATAGGAAAAAAGTTAGCTTTATGTCTCACAGCTTGGCGTCTTTCACTCCCATCCAAGTCTCCTAGAAGCTGTGTCCCACATTTCAACTCCCTAAGATGAAAGATAAACAGTTTGACCCCTCAAGCAGCACTGAGCTGAGCACTGCTGATCTTCAGCAGTCACCAGGAATTTGTGTACCGAATTTCAGCTCTGAAATCAGTCCACTGAGTTCACAATTTCACCAAACCCTACCTACTATCGAGAGTGAAGAACCAACACAGCCTAACTCACTTTTGTCAACTTTTCAGGAGGCTCAAAAAACTGCTTCACGGCTTAACCACGTCTCTCTTGGTAATGTCTTTGACACCATAGGGTTCCCATATGACTCCAACAAGTAACTGATCGTTTTTTTTTTAGAAAAATTATTGGTTGAAATTATTAAGTGAATTACTTGAGATAGGCTATGTTGGGGGCAGATTTTTTTTACTTAAGCTGTTGTGTTACCCCCTCGACCCCTTCCAAAAATGCGCAAGTCAACAAACGAGTCAGAGATCCATTTTAGCTCAAGTCCCTAAGACCAAGCAATAATAGCCCAAGTCACAGAATTGGGCAGAAAAATAATGTCCCAAGTCAAGCAAGATTTTCTGGCATCATTTACTTTGGTAAAATGATCACAATCTATCTCTTTTCGATATTAATTTGTGCAATCGATTTACTGACTCCACTAATAAAATGTCCACATACTCAGAACACAAAAATTACTGTAAATAACTCACAATTTCATGAAGGAGGCTAGGCGACCATACCCGATGACAGGGAAAACACTGGCTTAGGCTCTTGTGACCTTCCACTTTGACTTGAGCTCTGTTGCCTTAAACGATGTTTCCTCCGTTTCTGTTGGCTAAACTGTTTATCTGACCACACCATTGGATCCAGCACACTTTTTTCCATAAGGCTATGACCTTATCTCAAAACCGAAAAAAAGTGACTTAGGCTATGTTGGTTCTTCACCCTCTATAAGATATCTTCTATAGGTTTCGAATATGTAACCAGCTGAGTGTGCAATAAACCTGTCAAGTTTGCAAAAAAATTCGGTTCTGGTTCTTCGATTACCAAATTGTTTCGTCTGTGACAACCTAATTTAAGGCATTGCTGATGCCCGTTTTGGCCATCAAGAAAATGACTGACGAATGGTCCTTGAGATTCGTCTACTGGAATCTGGATTCTGCCCCAAACAGTTCTATTCATGGAATTTTCAACTGGATCTTGAGGTGGCACAAGCTTAAAACGTTAATTCACTGATGAAGTTTTGACACTGACGAAATTGTTTCCCTCAATTGATCGATCAACATCCAATGACCTCGAGAGGAGAAATTGAATCAAAATATTATAGCTAGCCGATTCGAAAATGTCGAATGAGTGGGTTGGAAAACACCGATTTCACTCAAATTCAGGGTGCTAATCTCAAAACGTTTCCAATTAACCTCGTTGTATCAGGATAAGCTGCGATGTGAAGATGAGGATGCTATAACGCCCACCAAGCTTGGCAGAAGTTTTTTTTTCGGAGTGCAGAGTTTCTTTCAATGCATAAATTGCACCGAGACTCACTCTTTTCGCAACATTTGTTGAAAACAGTGGATTTCAAAACCTTACTAAGTTCACTGAATGCTAATGAATCGGTCGTTTGCTTCAACTCGACGAAAAACTCAAATTTTCACGTTCATTACGGGCAAAGAAAAGCTTGGCAAAGTACCGTCCACCCACCCAAGAACCCCAGCGAGAGAACGAATGTTGATCCTAGGAAAAACAATAAATTCATAATTTATGCCCTTGTTAGGTTTTCTTCCCTGGTTATTGCCACGGATTCCATGGAAGAGTTCCTGACTGGGGTCATCCCGGCCGCGGATTATCCTGACATGATTTATGTCCTTCTGCCCGGGAGCGGTCTTCTTCGCCAGGATGGGGTGAGGAGGTTTGAATGCCCGTCTTCTGGAAAGGGGAAGGAAGGTTTGAATGCCTATTCAACGTCTGGTGCACACGCCCGATGGGTTTTTCTTCGGGGTTCTTCTTCGGGCCTTTCGTCCCGTGTGTTGTAAATACGGGTAGATAAAACGTCGGTCCGTGACGTACCACATCCTCCCGTAAACAAATCAACTTGATATTCCCCTTTTTGTGAGCGACAAGTTGTAAAAACGTTCCAGCGGTTTATGACTTTCTTCCCATCTGGAGAAAGAAGAGAAGTGTAGACGTTAATAAACCGGCGAATACCCTTCATCGACAGAACTATCTGAATTCCTGCAAAAGTTGGTGCTTTTGACAGTCCTGACAAGTCAATGTCTTCTGGTCTTTAAGTGTTTGAAGGTCGAAATATGCTTAGTTTGGCTAATGAGTTTGTTGGAAGGACGCTTTATAGGTCTGTTTGATAATGAAGGGAATCGTATTCCAAGTACCAGGTCCAGAAGACTGTAGTTTATCATGACATCTTTGACTGGTGGGCCTGTAAGGCAGAAAATATGTTTCGTCCGTTTGGGAAATAAGCTGTTCTGGCATGTTGGAGGACAAGACCCCAACTGCAAAGCTTTAGGTATGGTAGAGACATGGTCCACAGGGTCCTGAGGGAACATGAGGTTATCTGAGCACATTCTGGGCAGCTTCTGTTCCAATCGGGGTACATACATCAGCTATGGAACAGATAAAAAATGAAATACTGTTCCTAGCACCAACTACTTCTACTCGCAGAACATCCATTTTGTGTGTTATGACCAGAGACCTTCAAAATGTGGCACTATAAAATGTGGCAATGTGGCACTTTTTGTGGCCGAATGTGGCATTTATTTTAGCTGATGTGGCATTTATTTTTTTCAACTTTCCACCCCTTCCCCACCATAAAAGGGATGTTAAACCATTAAATCATGAAACATGAAAGCATATCAACTACTGTATTTTGTATATCAACTATTTACATGTATTTACAACATGTTAAATTCAATTATAAAACAATTTTAAGTGGGCGGCTATGTTATCCATGGATAAATTGAGACGGCGGTCGCTCAGGATATATTTCAATCTAGAGAATGATCTCTCTACATCGGCAGAAGTCGCGGGCGCGTGCTTCATTGCAAGGACGTCTTCAGCGTCCCACTCTTCCCTGAGTGAAGATTCCTTCCCTTCGAGATTCGCGGCTATACTTTTCATTTCTTCCCAGCCGCAATCTTCCCTGTCCAGAACGGCCTGTACCTTGGCGTTAAACCTTAATCCAATGGCTCCTGGGTAGTCGGTGTTGGCGATTTCCTCCATCTTCTCCACAGATGTCGTCAGGAGAATCTTTTGAGATGCAGCTGCTCGATTATGCTTGGAATGTATTTAAAGTTTGACTCCAAAAAGAGAAGCTGCGGGAAGAGGGCCGGGTCTTTGTCTCTGAGGGCTTTTGCTTTCCTCACCGCACCAGCATCGTCATCCAGCTCCTTCACCACAGTTCTGAAACCCTCAAAATGCTTGACATACCAGGATACTGCAGACAACCAGGTGCCTCATCTGGTCACCACTGGTTCGGGAGGAAGTGGCACGCCAGGCAAATGTATTCTGAATAGCTCGACCCGCTTTGGGGTGTTCTTCTCGTATGGTCTCTGTAACACGATGTAGTCCATGTGCCAGACACGTCTCGTGGATAAGTTTTGGGTATATATCCTTAAAGGTCTTCCCCGCGCTCAGCATGTATGCTACACTCTCCGTGACAAGTAGTAGTAAGCGTCTTGCGGTATTGGAAATGTGGCACAAAATGTGGCATTTTCAAAGAAATCAACGAAATATGGCATTTTACCGAAAAATGGGCCGAATGTGGCATTTTAGTGTGGCGCCGTGGCAATGTGGCATTTGAAGGTCTCTGGTTATGACCCACATGTAACTAATTAGGTTGATCCAATAAAGAATATGTACGAGGACCCTGAATGACTCATCACGTCATCACGCGTGAGACAAGGTTCAATATACAGGGTGTAAGCCTTACTGGTCTGCCATACGGTACCAGTCGATTCTATATCTATTTTGCTACAAAAAATGTCTCCTAGCAATTTATTTTAAAACCCTTCGTTTTCGAGTTACTTATTTTAACTTTAAACTTGTTTTTCGTGATTTTGACCTTTTGTCATTAAATTGGTCATAACTCCAATAATTAGCTGTGTAAATTTCAATTTGAGGATACCGTTGGAAAGAGCATTAAATTTCCTATCGGATAGATGCCTTAACTTTTTTGATTTTTGAGTCAAGGTTTGAGACCTGCAAAAGTCCTCTAAAAAGAATTCATAATTTTGGAAACTTCGCTTTTTTTTTTTTTTTTTTTTTTTTTTTCAACGAAATCGACGTTTTGACGGGAGGAGATTCGGGGTTGGATCCCCCGAATCCTCTCGTCAAACAGTCCACGTTTTTTCGCGTTCAAACACACATTTCTCCCTTAAATTCGACTGTAAAATATTTTTTCATAATACCGTTGGAAACCTGAGATTTTGAAAAAGTTTTTTCTGAAAACCGCATTGAATTTCCTCTACAGAAAATGGGTTAAAATTGAGAATATCGTTAAAAAACTCGATAATTGCAAAGTTTCAAGTTTAAACTAGGAAAAATCTAACTAGATGCGAGGTTAAAATGTGAGTTGTTGCTCATCTGATAGGAAATTTAATGCTCATCAGTGTAATCAAATTTGAATTTCCACGTAAATTAAAGGAGCTACAATAATTTTAGTGAGACAAGGTTCAATATACGAAAAAAAATTTTTAATCGAAAAAACCTGAAAAACAACGGGTTAAAGAAAATTGCTAAGAGACATTTTTTGTTGGAAATACCTTGTAGAATCGACCCCTTAAGTTTGGGCGTATCTTTCTGGGACACCCTGTATATCATAATCCGTGATTTCAATTTATTATACAGTCTGCTTATTGAATAATACATTATATTTTACCAGCCCCGCATGAGCGTGTGTGCTCTGTGCACACAAAATGGCTACTAAATTATTGGTGGGAGGGGGGGGGGGGGCTGCAACATTATTGGTCTTAGTTTGGGGGTGTTGTCAACATTCCATACAGCAAACGTGTTTTATATCCACGTAAAGTGGTGAAAAGTACACACCTTTCTTACAGTGTCTTATCTTTTAATGACGCTTTTAGTGTCTGTAGATTCAGGTTTCTTGTTCAAAATGCGTTTCCCTGTACCCGGTAGCCGCTCTGTGGACTGGCGGAAGGAATCATAATTGCCTCGAAACGTAATATTAACGTCCGGGCGGGAGGTAGGGCTCATCCCGAAGATGAATGATATTTAGATAGGTGGAGACCCCAGAGGCTGGATCCTAATAGGACCACTTTTAAGGAGCGAAGTCAGCTTGGCGGACTGCCGGCCATCGACCCCGGGCTACCTTGAGGGTCTGGACTGATAAGACCCCTGGGGGAGACTATAACAGTATAGGTCCTACACAACGTCGGTGGAATCCGCAGACCTCGCAGGAACAAATAACCACATTCCGACGGATGATTGTTGGTTAGAAATGATGAGAATCTCCCTTTTCACGGAAGACCGACGATTGTCTTTCATGGTATTTGAGGAAAAGTCCAGGAACAAATCAGATGCCAAAGTCGTAGGCTTGATTTCATATTATACCTACATAAGAAGCCAACTTTCAATTGCGTGGAGTCTAAATCCAAGGAGGTGGGTATCAAAAGAACTTCAACACGCAATTGAGGAGTTTGATCTCGTTCAAAATTACTTAAACTTTAAACTATTTACCTTTTTTTCCAAAAATATTCATTATAATTTAGAAATATATTATACATAAAAAATAATCAGGTCATCGTTATTCAGGTCGCTGTGGTGTTTCGTGTTTTTTTCACGTTTAAATAAAATGGATATATAGTACCTTTTGGACTCAAGCTCCCCCACTACATTCTCAAGCTTACCCACTTCTTTACCAGAACGATTTTTCACTTGAAATGAGGACAAATCAGGACTAATACACGAACTCACGTTGATTCTTGTTTACTTAACCTTTCCCGCTGATAACCCCAGTGAGAAGGGGTCTCATGGACCAACGGAATCCTGATTGGTTCAAAATTTCGTGACGTTTCAACTTGGCTGCCCCATAAACAGATTGCCGCTACATTTAACATTTTCATCTTCCTTAAATTCTCTAAATTTTTCGGATGCTCTTTCGAGCAGCACACTACGGTTTTTTTCTATATCAACAAACCCTCTTTCGAAAAAAAAAAAATTAAAAAATTCGAGGCAAATTCCCCATTGTACATATCCCCCACTACAACTCTCCGAGTAAAGAAGGTGCCAAAAAGAACCGCGGTATCCATGTTGTGGCAACCACACCCTCCTCTGTCTTCGTCAATCTGGTATTTTGGTGGGTTTAAACCAAAGGTCTTTATTGGTGAATCACTTCTTCACACGGTAAACAAACAAAAAAACATTAGCAGGCCACTGTTTAGTGAGAAACCATAACATTTTTGGTTGGCACAAGATATCACGTCTATTTTACTGGATTGTTTTTTGGGGGATAAAACTGATTTTGTGTGTATACAGGGTGTCCGAGAAAGATACAGCCAAACTTTAGGGGTAAATTCTACAAGGTATTTCTAACAAAAAATGTCTCCTAGCAATTTTCTTTCAACCCATTGTTTATTTGAGTTTTTTCAATTTAAAGATTTTTTTCGTATGTTGAACCTTGTCTCACTAAAATGATTGTAGCTCCATCATTTTACGTGGAAATTACAATCTGATAACACCGCTGAAAAGAACATCAAATGTCCCATCAGATGAGCTGTAGGCACCTCCACGCTGAACAGACTCCATTCGCATCTATACTTCTGGAACTTTGGAGATCCTGCCCATACTTCAGCGCTTTATGGCATCTTTGTTCTCATAAGCAGACTGCGCTTTGTGACACTGTTTTCACTAATATTTTACAGTTGGTGGAGAGGTACAATAATTCACACGCAAGGCCTTCTCGTGACTAGTTTTGCAAGCATAGAAGTGATCCTCATGCACTAATTTCTAGCCCTCCAAGAGAGTTTTTTTCTTCAGAAACCCGACAATCGAAGATGTTGAGATATGCCACTATTGCATTAAATGAGCGATATGTGAATCCAAAAGCTCAGCTTCACATCCAGTAGGACGCCAAGGTACCTGATAGTGATTTGGTATAGGATAACTGGAAGGGAGCTAAATGGCTTCATTGCTCACACAGCTGATCCAAACCCCAAAAAAACTTAAGCTAGTTGTACTTGATCTGCGTATTAGAAAATCAGTGTAGACATTTCCGGAAAAGAATCCTATGAGGGAAAAACATGCATTTTGAGGCATTTGAAGGCGTTTTTGGGGATACTAAACTTTGTGTACCTAAATATAGTGTAAATTATTCCAGCCTTTAAATGTATAACTGGGAATTTACTTAATAGAAATGTTTTCATAATTATAGAAAACGTAAAGATTGATGTACAGTCGCAGGATAACACTTGAGAACGCTTAACGTACACTGTTTTGGCAAACACAAAATAGGTTCACAAATAGTGTTCACAAATAGGTTCACAAATATAGATACACAAATTACATGTAGGTGACTACAATTATTTATCTGAAAAATATGTTTTTACGGCAAGAAATCATCACTTCTTAGAGCCTCATTAGCTTTCAGACCTGATAGTGGTATGTAAAATCAAGAATTTTTTGCTCACGTTAATCATACAAGAAACACTGCTAAAATTAGTGAAAATTTCAAAATACTGTGTAGACATTACATATAACAAAATAGTGGGATAAACAAAAAATAGGTACAAGTTAAAAATGTACAAAATACGTAAGAAACCAAAACTTTTTTGTATGATTAAAAGGCAAGAAACCATTATTATTTTTTACCTACCTTTGGTCAACATTCTCCTTGATTTAAAAAAAAATTTCTTGATTTAAAAAATAATAAAAATAGGTATTAGCTATTAGGATTTCCTGTGGCAGCGAGTTCCAATAATGGAATCATTCTACACAAGGTTTGATCTTCAAATTGGTCACCTAGTCACGAAACCCAAGTTGTTCAAAAACCTCTCAAGTAAACTCTAAATGCGAACGGAAATTTTGATTTTGGCTGACCAAAATTTTCTTGGAGTGCTGGACAAATACACAGCTTTCTTATCCTTGACATTGAGGGGGAAAAACAAGGTTTTTCCAACCCTATCGAGTACCAATTTCAAGTTGTGCGTCGAGTACGCGGTGTTGCGTGAGGGGACGCGGCGGAGACGGCCGTTGAACCTGACCGGTTAGAGACGTCTCCGAATCAGGTTCCACCAGACCGTCCAGGCTTCGATCTCTTCAGGTACCTACAAGTGATATTTTAATGGCTTCCCCATCATAGATCGCTCCTATTCCAGATGGGGGTTCGCTGTATTCGGCGAGGCGAGAAGGGCAAAAAGAATACGAGTCGTGACGATTCGAAGAACCGAAGGTTGTATCTGTTAGCATCGATCCAAGGGACAGATAAAACGACAGACTGCTAGACCTGGTAGGGACGCCCTACCCTGCACGGGGTGTTTACACTCTTCCAAGTGAATTCATAATTTGAGGTTGCAAATAGCGTTAAATTTCCAAGCCTCTAAGCGAAAAACCAAAGACTTGAAAATTTAAGGATCGGATAACTTTAAAATTCTAAGCTACTTAGGAAAAAAACGAAATATTTTAAATTTGAGCACACCATTTCAAATAGCGTTAAATTTCCAAGTCACTAAGCGAAAAACCAAAGACTTTCAAATTTAAGGATCGGATAACTTTAAAATTCTAAGCTACTTAGGAAAAAAACGAAATATTTTAAATTTGAGCACACCATTTCAAATAGCGTTAAATTTCCAAGCCACTAAGCGAAAAACTAAAGACTTTCAAATTTAAGGATCGGATAACTTTAAAATTCTAAGCTACTTAGGAAAAAAACGAAATATTTTAAATTTGAGCACACCATTTCAAATAGCGTTAAATTTCCAAGCCACTAAGCGAAAAACTAAAGACTTTCAAATTTAAGGATCGGATAACTTTAAAATTCTAAGCTACTTAGGAAAAAAACGAAATATTTTAAATTTGAGCACACCATTTCAAATAGTGTTAAATTTCCGAGCTACTTAGCGAAAAACCAAAGACTTGAAAATTTAGGGACATCAAATAACGTTAAATTTCCACCTATTGTGGGAAAAACCGAAATATTTTGAATTTGATGACACCATTTCAAATAGCATTAAATTTCTAAGCTACTTAGCAAAAAAACCAAAGACTTTCAAATTTAAGGACATCAAATAGCGTTAAATTTCCAAGCTCCTACGCGAAAAACCAAAGATTTTCAAATTTGAGGACATCGAATAACTTTAAATTTCTAAGCTATTCAGGGAAAAACAGAAATATTTTAAATTTGAGGACACCATTTCAAATAGTATTAAATTTCCAAGCTACTTAGGGAAAATTCAAAGACTTTCAAATTTGAGGACATCGAATAACTTCAAATTTCTAAGCTACTTAGTGAAAAAAACAAAATATTTTAAATTTGAGGACACCATTTCAAATAGCATTAAATTTCCAAGCTACTTAGGGAAAATTCAAAGACTTTCAAATTTGAGGACATCGAATAACTTCAAATTTCTAAGCTACCTAGTGAAAAAAACAAAATAATTTAAATTTGAGCACATTATTTCAAATAGCATTAAATTTCTAAACTATTCAGCGAAAAACCAAAATCATTCAAATTTGAGGAGACCGTTTCAAAGAGCGTTAAATTTCCAACCTACTTAGTGAAAATAAAAAATTCTTAAATTTGAGGACACCGTTGCAAAGAGCTTTACATTTCTAACCTACTTAGTGAAAATTCAAAAATTATCAAATTTGAGGACACCGTTGCAAATAGCGTTAAATTTCCAACCTACTTGGAGCAAAACCAAAATCTTTCAAAGTTGCGGATACCAAAGAGCGTTGAATTTTTAAGCTACCTACTTAGTTCAAAACCAAAATCTTTTAAATTTAAGGACGCCAAAGAACGTTACTATTCTGAGCTACTTGGTGCAAAATCAAAATCTTTTAAATTTAAGGACACCAAAGAGCGTTGAATTTCTAAGATGCTTAGTGCAAAATCTTTTAGAAAATAAATCATTTTAAAAAATCAAATCTACAAGCAAAATTTAAATTTTTTTTGAAATTAGACTTTTTTTGCTCAAAGTTTTTTTGTTTTGTTAATCCTTGCTCATTTCGGTGGATGCTCTTCGGAAAAAAACATGCCCAAATTGTCAGCTTCCCAACGGTGAGTTATCATGTCCAATAACTCGCATACGTTTGAAATCGAGAAAGAAAAAAATATTACAACCTCCCTTAAAATTTGATGGTTCACGTTCAAAGGTACGTTGAATCCTTAGTTTCAACACAGACCGATTTTGATGAAATTTGGGGAAGCTTTTGGTTATTCTAATTTAAATGTTCTCGATACAAAGGTATAATTTTCCCACCAATTTAAAATATAATTGGATTTTTAGAATTTAATGAGACCACCAAGAGCTCTGTAGGACCAACCTATGAGAACTCGGGTTGAACTTGAAATTAATCATAAACACGAGTGTGAATCGCAAAAGAGGCTCAATCTCCGTTCAAATTTCGGCTGATCAAATGCCATCTTTCGGAGCCGAGTGACCGTTACAATAAATCAATCCTTTGTGTAATAATTCGTAGCATTTTTTCAATGTAGGCAGCGGCGATAAAGAGCGGTCCGTAACTTATGAAACACCTTATAAGTGAATGTTGTGGAATGTAGGTTCTAGAGTGTATTTTATTGTCGTATTCTCATCACACTCCTCTGTAAACCATACATAGGATGATAACAGCGCTTATAAGGACCTACCAGTGAAATTTAACATCCGTTTTTATAGATTGAAGTATTTATTGGGTCGTCCCAAGTGCCACAAACTGCAATATTGCCACATTCGGTTGACCGAATCTAATAAAAATTAATTGAGGATCGTAATAATTAATAACCATCTCCATCGAGAAGCGATCGCTGTATAGGAAAGCAGGATTCACCGCCGTTGCAAAACGTTGTTCACAAGGAGGTTGAAGGCTTGAGAATATTACGAAACAATGTAAAAAAGTAATTACGAAGCGAGCGTGACCTCTCAAATGCTTTCATTGCTGCCTCGAAAGCGCAATATCAAAATAATTACACACTCAAACACGACAGATTACTCTTTGAAAACCTCCACAGTAGCGTAAAGGCGCTCCTCATCCACGTCATTAACAGTTAGAAGAATTAAAAAAAATGTGCGGTTGAATAGAGAGGGCGTTAGAAGCAAGAATAAACCTTCAGCATCGACTATGATACGAGTACAATCTGCCAAGTTGGGTGGGCAGTACAGGGTTCCCACATAAACAACACGAACACACTCAAAATTCTCAATTCGATTTTCACGATCGTGTTGCTGATTGTTTGATCTGACAATCAGCAACACGATTGTAAAGTTGTTGCCGATTTTTTCACATGTACCGTCCTAAACTATCCTCTAATTTCCACTAATACATAAAAGCCCAGCCGTACGCGTATGACGCGCGAACGTGGGAGACCAGGGTTCGATTCCAGGCCGTGACATCAACTTATAGCGAATTTTCAAGGGAAATGAAGCTATTGAAATGACCTCAAAATTTTTACGAAAATTTTTTTCGAAAAATTTTTACTCTGAAATCTGTTTTGGAACATTCTGAAACGATCCCTGAAGTTTTTCCAAAAATCATAAATGTGTGTGTGTTTGTGTCATTCTGCACGATAACTTGAGTACCTAATTATTTTAAATTTTTTTTTTTTTTTAGTTTTCGTCAAAATGTTCGTAACAACAAACAGTAGGTCAAGTTCGTTAGCCAGAAATTTTGGACAATCCAAAGTGGTCCAAATTTCAAAAAAGTCCAAAAAACGGGTTTTTCCGTTTTTGTGGTTATTACCTTCACAATCATAATAATGTATGGCATATTCGGATTCAGCACACAATTTCTAATATCAATGCGTTTTTCATAAATAAAAATTGTCCAAAAATTAAGAAAAGTATGTATATATTTATATATAATGAAAACGCGCGTAATACGCTATACTATAATACGCTATCTGGGTACAACAAATATACTATATTTGTACCCAGAAATACAGCAGCCGTGTGGGTACTCTATGAGTTCGTGGAGACGAGTAGAACATGAATATGGACTCCTAAGAGATCCATATTCCTAAGATCTTCGAAGCATACCCAGTGCATACAGTATGTTGGTATGGCATACTGAAAATCGAAAAAAACCAACTATAGCCGTGTGAGTACTCAATGAGTTTGTGGAGACGAGAAGAACGTGAATATGGACTCCTAACATCTTCAAAGCATACCCAGTGCATACAGTATGTTGGTAAGGTATACTAAAAATTAAAAAAACCAAGAATCGTGTAAAAAAAAAAAAACTTTCTAAAAGAAATTGCAACACCATTGTTCCGTTCCTCAACCATACCTTCAACTGGAAGATTTCTTCGAAAATTCGCTCATTAATTCATGCTGCATGAATGGACTTTTTTGAAATTTGATAAATTAGTTGTTTATAATGTTTTGTAATTTCGTTGTTGACATTTTATGTCACGGTATTAAGGTTTTCTTTTCACAAATCTACAATTTGTTTTTGCCTGCTTTTAGCAGGTTCAGCTAGTAGCTTCAGCACAGATAACAACATGAACGTTGTTGAAAGTACCCTGATAAATTTCTCATCTTCTCGCGTAGGTAGGTATACCAAGGCCCAGTCCCTAACTTCCTTCTAAGTTTGCATAGCTTCCTTTCATGGAATAGCATAAAAATGCTCAATTTTGGTGTGTAAATGTTCGAATTATTGAACAGTAGTTACAGCTGAGAAATTTCCCTATGAAATTCAATTTTCACGACCATGTAGCTGGTTGTTTGAACTTATAATCAGCAACACGACAGTAAATTTCGCAATTTCCCACTTCTTCACATGTACCGCGGCTCAGTCTTAAACTACCCTCTAATTTTGAGTTTAGCTTCATCTCAGACAGTAACATGAACGTTGCTCAAAGTACCCTGATAAATTTCCCATCTTTCCACGTATACCATGGCCCAGCCCCTAATTTCCTTCTTCATTTGAGTGCAGCTTCCTTACACTGAATAACATGAACATATTAAATTTCTGATGTGTGAATGCTTGAATTATTGAACAGTAGCTAACAAATTTTCACGATCATCTTGCTGATTGTCAGAGTCGACATTCGGCAACTCGATTTTGAAGTTATTCGCGACCATGCTCCCGATTTACCACTTATTTACGTACACCGTGGCTCAGTCCCAAACTTTCCTTTAATTTTGAATACAGCTTCCTTTCATAAAATTAATATTGACCATGAACATTATTGAACAGTATCTACAAATCTCAATTTTCATAGTTGAGTTACTGAAAGCGAGTTGAACATCAGTAACATGGTCATTAAGTTGTTCGCGATTACGTTGTCGATTTCCCATCTTTCATGTACCAATAACGACTGAATTAACTGATCTACCTTCTAAATTTGAGTGTAGCTTCCTTACATTGAATAACATGAATATGAAATCACTATACAATATTGAT
Source organism: Apolygus lucorum (assembly GCA_009739505.2). Taxonomy (NCBI): domain Eukaryota; kingdom Metazoa; phylum Arthropoda; class Insecta; order Hemiptera; family Miridae; genus Apolygus; species Apolygus lucorum. The sequence continues at coordinate 1,799,883 of CM019170.2, read as the reverse complement.
GCGAAAATGTTTGAAATATTCTACATTACCTAGCTGATTAACTCCCCTGTGGAACTTGATATTCACTATCACGTTGCTGGTTGTTTCACACAAATTGTTTGTGATAATTCCAACATATAGTAGGATAGTTTCCAAACACGGGATGTATTCAAATTTTTGAATTAAAAACATACTTCAATTATTAAATAAAACTTTAAAAAAATATTTTTAAAAAAATTTTGTTGGTAATATGTTAGATGATGGCTTGTAAGATTTTATTGTTCTGATAACATTCATATGGTTAGATTTGAAAATAACGATTTTTCAAGCTCAGATAAACCGGATGAAAGTATGGGGCGACACTAGTGCCATCTCTCATCTCAGAATCATACTAGACCCCCGTCCCCTTTAGCCTCAATAGTAACCAATCTGAGAAATTGACTGGTTTGATGTGTTTGGGGGTACTTAACTGAACTTATACTGGAAATGAAAATATCACGCAAGGTAAACTGGTGGTAAACTTTGGTGAACTGTATTTTCGGAATTATAAGTTTTCAACAAGTGGTAATTAAAACATCTTGGAAGTAATCAACTATTGAAGTTGTAGGATCAGAGACTTCAGTATTATTATATACATTTGAGTTACTATGGAAACTAAACTAATAAAGTTCAGTCTATGATTTAAATTAGATCGGAATGACGTGTTTTCTTATTATTTCATTGGCGAGAGAATGAAAAGAAACCAAACGCGAAAGAGTAAGGCCTGGGAGGATCAGGAGGAGGTCTTGACGGAGGACTTGACAAGAAAGATGGAGAAATTTTCAATCGAGCAGTTTCAAGAATCTGAGCCTTGGGAAGAGTATGAAGCACAGTTCCTCTTACGGTGCCGGGTAAAAGGATTGGGTGGTGAAAATGCGGAAGAAGCTCGACGAGATCTGCTGCTGGCTTACGTAGGACCTAAAGCACTAAAGAAGGTAAAAATGTTTCTGCTTCCTAAATCAGTGTATGTGGCAGATTGGAATGAGGTTATTGACGCTTTCAAGTCTATATATAAACCTAAGAAAACAGTATTCTCTGCCCGACTGGAATTTGAACAATGTTCAAGATTGGAAAAGGAACCCTTTGCAGAGTTTGTAGTGCGACTAAAGGAGTTGGCATCATATTGCGGATATGAGAACAACATGACGGAACGAGTGAGGGATAGGTTTGCAGGAGGCTGCAAATTTCATGCATTTGAGATGGAAATTAGGCAACGTTGGCCAGAGGGATCTAATGAAAATGGATCAAAACTTACCCTAGAGCAATTATTGAAGTTAGCAGAGACTATGGAGAGAGCTAGGAAAGAACTAGAATGTGAAGAGAATGAGGACAAGTTTATAGGCAAGTTAACAAAGCAAGATGTGAGGAACAAAGAAACGAAGAAATGGAACCTTGGAGCCAACCAAAGGAAAGAGTGTGGGCGATGTGGGTATAGGCACGACATAGGAAGGTGTTCAGCGAGCCAGTCTAAGTGTTTCCGATGTGATAGGAAGGGACATTTTGCTCGGCAATGCAAGGCTACAACAGTGAGGAAGTTGGAGGAGGATGAAGATGAACAAGAAAGGACCGAAGTAAGTATCCAAAAAACTCATATAGCTACCAAGAAGATACCTCGGGCTACTATCAAGGTAGAAATGAATGGTCAGGAGGTTAGTATGGAGTTTGACTCAGGAGCTAGAGCCTCAATGATTGGGATGTCGTTGTGGAAGAAGATAGGATCACCTAAGATAGAAAAGAGCTCATCAAAATTTGTGGCATACGGAAGTAATACGTTGGATGTGAAAGGAGAGTGCATTGTTGTAGTCAAGGTAGCTAATCAAATTAGGAAAGTTAGTGTTGCTGTGGTGAATGGCGAGGAGGCGCCGCTGTTTGGATTGCCTTGGATTTTGGCTTTTAATATGAATTTGCCGTCAGAGGTGAGAGTAAACAAGACAGAAGTAGAGAGGGTTGACAAGGTCGTGGTAGATAGAGCCAGGCAAGTGGTTAACAGATTCACAGAGGTGTTCAAAAATGAGTTAGGAACTATTAAAGGGTACCAGGCAAGGATTCACATGAAAGAGGGTGCTAACCCAAGAAGTTTTCCTGCTCGCCGAGTTCCATTTCCGATGAAGAAAAGAATAGAACAGGAGTTAGGAAGACTTGTGCAGGCTGGAATACTAGAAGAGGTCGATCCAACAACGACACCCGTTGAATGGGCAACACCAACTGTTAATGTGGAGAAGCCAAATGGAGATATCCGGATTTGTGGAGATTTCAGAGTAACGCTGAACCCGAACATTATTCTGGAGAGTGCACTTTGACCAACATTTGAAGAACTAACGAGTAAATTGGCAAATGGGAAACTCTACTCAGTCATTGATTTGAGGGACGCCTATTTACAGTTGGAAGTGTTTGAAGAACATAGGAAGTATTTGACAATAGCCACACACCAGGGATATTTCCGATATAAACGATTACCTTTTGGAGTTTCAGCTAGTCCAGGGATTTTTCAACGATACATGGAAGGGCTGCTGAAAGGGATACCATACGTGGGAGTGCTGCTAGACGACATAATCATCACGGGGAAAACAGTTGAAGACCACTTAAGGAACTTGGAAGCAGTTATGAAAAGATTGAAATATGCAGGGGTAAGAGCTAAAGAGGAGAAGTGTAAATTCATGCAAAAGTCAGTAAAATATCTCGGTCACAACATCGATGAAAATGGTATTCATCCCTTACAAGACAAAGTGGTTGCAATCCAAGACGCACCGGCACCGGAAAATGTTAAACAACTGCGATCGTTCTTGGGATCGATAAATTATTATGAAAGGTTTGTCCCAAGACTCCATGAGATGTGTGCTTGTCTACACAGACTAACGGGATCAAGAGCTCAATGGAAGTGGACATCTGTGGAAGAACAGACATTTCAGAAAGTCAAATCAATTCTATCGTGCTCTGATACTGTGGTACCATATGATGAAACTTTGCCCTTAGTGTTAGTATGTGATGCATCAGAACAAGGACTCGGAAGTGTCCTCATGCATAGGTTTCAGGATGGGTCAGAAAAACCTATTGCATTTGCCAGTAAGACTCTAGGTGAGGCTGAAAAAGGGTATGCTAATATCGACAGAGAAGCGTTGGCGATAGTATTTGCTGTGAGGAAATTTCACCAATATATATATGGACGAGAATTTGTATTGGTAACTGATCATAAGCCGCTGCAAAGGATTTTTGGAACTGAAAGGAACCTTCCAAAGGTGACCAACAACCGGCTTATTAGATGGGCCATCGAACTTAATCAGTATCAGTATGAGATAGAATATCGGAAAGGAGAAGAAAATGTATGCGCGGATGCACTCTCAAGACTACCAAGGAGCGATAGTTCAGTAGATACAGATATCAATGAAATTAAATTCTTGAATCTGACAAAAATCGAAACTTTGATGTCAATGGAGAAATTGAGGAATGAAAGCAATCATGATACGGAAATAAAGGCTGCAAGAGAGTACGTAATGAATGGCTGGCCAGAACAACCAACTCAAGACTTGAGAATGTACAAAATACGGAAAGAAGAATTGACAGTTGAAGACGGAATACTACTAATACTTGGACGAATAGTGGTACCAATAAAAATGAGGAAACAGGTGCTGAGAATTTTACATTGTGGTCACCCAGGGATTGTTGCCATGAGATCAATAGCGAGGTACTATGTATGGTGGCCTCACATCGACAATGACGTAGAATCGTTCGTGAAAGGATGTCAACATTGTCAAGAGAATCAAGAAGATGTAAAGGAGGTGCCATTATACCCATGGAACGTTCCTGAGAGGGTGTGGGAAAGAATCCATTTGGATTTAGCAGGACCAGTTGATGGTGTAATGTGGTTGGTGGGAATTGACGCTTATTCCAAGTGGGCTGAAGTTGAGTGTCTGAGATCCACTACATCGACATCGTTGATCCAACGTCTGCGAACATGGTTCAGCAGGTATGGAATGCCCGCAGAAGTTGTGACAGACAATGGACCTCAGTTCATTTCTGGTGAAATGGAGGAATTTTTAAAGCGGAATGCGATTAGACACATAAGAACTACTCCATACCACCCGAGGAGCAACGGGCTAGTTGAAAGATTAATAAGGACGTTGAAAAGACGTTATCAGGCCACGAAACAAGAAATAAGAGATCCCATATTGGCTTTGCAAAATGTTTTATTTAGTTACCGAAATGGGCCTCAGAAGACCATAGGTAGAGCTCCAGCTGAGTTATTCTTTGGACGTCGATTCTCAACAATATTTGATAACGTGAAACCAAATGTGCGGAAACAGATGGAAAGGAAGATGTGGAAGCAGCAGGTGCAGTACGATAGGACGAAGAAAGGAAGATTTTTTGATGAAGGGGAAGAGGTATGGGTGAAGAACGAGATTAACCGGGGTTGGAGAGCGGGAAGAGTGGAGAAACGAAACGGACCTTATTCGTATGAGGTAAGAACGGGAGGGATTCTAAAGAGAAAACATGCAGACCAACTACGAATACGAGAAGGAGCAGTCGATGACATGGAAGAGTCGAGAAGGTTGGAAGAAGAAGGAGAAGAAAGGATGGGGGGAGTAGTGTAGGATCAGAGACTTCAGTATCATTATATACATTTGAGTTACTATGGAAACTAAACTAATAAAGTTCAGTCTATGATTTAAATTAGATCGGAATGACGTGTTTTCTTATTATTTCAGAAGTAGTTCAAACAATTTGGAATTAGTAGGTAGGTAATTTCGACAACCAATACTATCGTGAAGTCATTCTCGATTATGTTGACGATACCCCACTTCTCGTGTACGTAGCCCCAAACTACCCTACAAAATATTTCTTTTGAGATTTTAGGAGTGAAAAAGTTGGACAAAATTGATTACGTCTGAACGTGCACAAAAGATGCTGTCCGTCTGATGAATGATGATGAAATTCGTAGGGGACCGTCCCGAAGCTAATCCTATGTAATCCCAAAGTTGGACCATCACTTCGAGAAGACTCTGGGCAAGTTTTGACTACAAACATGAAAGCAAAGTTAATAAAAAGTACGAGTTAAAATTTCAATTGTAGAAGACCCAGTTTCAGTTTTGGAATTACAAAGGTGTTTTTGGTACTGATGAAACAAAATTGTGAACAAGAGATTGTCCATTTATTGACCCACGAGTCAATGATTTGATCGCTCAATAATTCCACGAAGTTCAGATGGTGTGAGAACGGGGTTCAACGGACTTGAATAGTTTTCACGAAGTTCCACAAGGGGTATCGACAATTGGAGTTATTTAGCCATTAATACGGCAGGACCGATACTCAACCCATAATCAGGATGCCAGCACGTCTGAGCGCCGGAGTGCGTCAACCTCAGGTCTGCCAACCTGTATCTCTGTGATTGGAGGTGATTGATGTTTCCGCGAGGCACAAATCGTTCAAATTCGGATGGTGTTCGAGTGTAGACGATTCCCTGATAATGTCATCTTCGCACTGTCGGGGATAGTGGGAAGAAACCCCTCCTAGTCGACTATCGCCGATTGTATCTAGGTACGGCACGATACTCCAAAGTATCGATACTCCTTTCGCTACGATATTTCTCAGGATGTATCGATACCCGATATATTTTCGATACCGTTATTATTAGATATCGATACTTCGATAATATCGGCTCAAAGTATCAATACTACCGATATTTCAGATTAACCCCCTGATGGTATCGCAAACTAAATAAAACCCCAGTTAATTAAGAATGATAAATACGAACATTATAACTACATCAATAAAAGTAAATATTTTTAGCAGTAATAAAAGTCACTGGTAATTTAAAATGTTGTAAAAGTCAATAATTTAAAAATTTAATAAAAATGAATGATCATTCCATTTTGAATTTACTCCAATTCTTATTTGTTAGAAATCTCTGTTCAATGAAATGTTTTTTCCCTTCCGCTACAAATGGAAAGGATCAAGTAATTAAGTCTGTTACAATACAAATAATATTTATTATCAAATCATATAAACAGCAGTTTGTTGTAAAGTTAAATGAACGGCTACACTTGAATTTAAAAAAAAAGTCAATCGAAAAAAATTTTGTGAATCGAAAAGTAGAACAATGATTACAAGGAAATACCTCCGATATTTTGGGCTAAAGTATCGTTACTAATACACCGGTATGAGTTTTTCATCAAAAGTATCGATACAAATATCGGTATCGATACCAAAAAAGTATCGATACTCCGATATATCGGTGGTATCGTGCCGTCCCTTATTGTATCGGAATCGGTCCTTCTCGTTTCTTAAAAATACTCTTACAATAAAGATCAATTTATAGCTCGGTGGGTGAGGGGAGGCAATCAAAATGGCTTTCCCTCAGTTTTGAAAATATATCGGTTTCCCAAGTCAGATAGAGAATTTCCCAAATCAAATTGAAAACTCTTTCCGAGTCTACCAAGGTAGCAGAAGCTTTGTTTTCACTTTTCAAACTTGAAAAAAAAAGTTCTCCAAAATCAAAGTTTCCACTCGCGTTTTACGTTTCAGACCTTCCTGATCAATTTTGGTTCCGTGTCAGTCTGTGTGTCTGGACCTTTGGAATCGACCAAGAAAAAAAATTGTATAACCCTCCTCAAAATTTGTTGGTTTACGTTTCAAGGTACTTACCTTCAACACTAAATCAGAGGTGCAAGAGACCATACTAGTTTCCAATGAGTCGCTGAGAAATGTACGAACCTAAAGATTGAATTGTGGCCTCATTTTGATTTTGATTTCATGTTGGATCAAACCAGCAGAGGGTGGAGCAACTGTCGGACGAAGACTGCGCAAATACGATTGTCCTCGGTTCTCAGACTCGGAATTCCCACAGATTCGGATCTTCGGAATGTCAAACGCTTTTAATGAGGAAAAATTCCCTCCTCAAAAACCGTCGAGATCCGACACGTGATCATTGTAGCCCTCCAGTTAAGTACATAGTTCAATCCTATCGTATCGCAGAAGCGAACCGCCTCGGAAACTTCGTTCTTCCCATGAGAACTATTGTTTCGCCACGAGGATGGATTCGACGTAAGAAGAGGAGGATGTTGGTAAAGCGATCCTGATTTATCAGATTAGGTGGCTGTTGGTTCTGGTTCATTTCAAACATATTCTCCAATTTTTAGAGTAAACCATATATTTGAATTGAAATGCCTCTGAACGTGCAACTGAGGAAGTAACTTATTTTTTGACGATTTCATGTCACCTAAAAACAAAGAGGTCTCTCAGTTTCGTGTGTCATTTCATCAAGTTTTCTGATTGTTGTGACTTCACCACATTTCCAATCATATTTCCGAAATAAATCTTGCATCGACGTGGGACAATACTGTTCCTACGGTCGTTTTCACAAAGGTCTATCCGGCGCCCGTTGTACCTTCAGAATATCGAACCATAAAATACTCTACGAAGATGGTTGACCGGGTCAGTACTACACGGTGTGATCCACTCATAGATTGAATTTTATACATACATTTTATACTACCTACATCAAAAATTACTAATTTGGTAGCCGTTTCAGAAGAAACCAACTTCACCAATGATTCAGGGGCACGAAAAATTGTATTTAAAAAAACCTCCAGGCTCAATATTTTGAACACTTTTTTAGTTTATAAAAAACTTCGTTTTGAAGGTCTGTATCCCGAGAACCAAAAATCGTACGGAGCTCGCTCTGGAACCAAATTGTAGCAAATTTTGTCTACTTTCAAAGTCATTGGGGTGACCATATACGTTGGACTCGCTTTCAAATGGTATAATCAAAAAATATTTTACAGTCGATTTTAAGGGGAGATCGACGTTTTTCCTCGTTCAAACTCAAATTTCTGTGATAAGCCCCGCTTCAAAAATAAAAATGACTAGATCGTTGTAAAGTTGAGATTTTGGCGCAGTTTTTACCGTTCTTGCGTCGTGAAAAAATATTGGTTCTCATAGTTTAATTTCCGATTGAAAAAAACTCAAGGTTTGCCAAATAAGGTAAAATTTTTTTTTCTGAGGGCTTTTTCATTTTTCAAACCTTGACTCAAAGAAAAGGTCAGGCATCTAACCGACAGGGAATTTCATGCTTTTTCCAACGATTTTCTCACATTTGAATTTACACAGTAAATTAAGAGTATTTTTTTAAATTTTAAACATTTACACCTGCTCCCATAGCGACTACAGGTGTTCTAAATCACAAAGAAAGTTATACTAAATTATGAATTATTTAACAATATCAATAACGTAAAACCATTAAACATTAAGATAAGAGATAATTAAGAGTGTTACAACTGATTTAGTCAATAATCACGAAAAAATCTTGAAATTGAAAAAAAACTTGGAAAACCAAGGGGTTATAGGAAAATTGCTAAGAGACATTTTTGTTGCGAATAGTTGTAGAATCGACTCCTGCAGTATGATAGACCTGTTTGGCTTACCTACACCCTGTTATGCAGATGTGCGATGCTGGTTCGAAACGACGAACTATGTTTTAGAAGTTTTGATCTCCGCAGGAGCTTTGAGACTTCAACGTTTTAGTGGCTTTTTAGTGGCTATGTTTCTTGGCCAAAATTTGATTATATTGGTGATGGAGCTGGTAATGGAACGATTAACGATGCAATTAGGAAGGAATGTTCAGTGGAGCTGCATCAAGAAGTTCAAAGTCTGTCACCTTCAGCAGATACTGTTCCATTGCTGCGGTCTCCTGTGATGGAATGCTTGACTGTAACCGTTGTAGGTGTGTCACAGGATTGTTTGTAACAGTGACGAAAAATTCCTGGCACGACACCATCTCAAACGTTCACCTAATCGAATCACAGCTGTCGGAATGAAATTGCTCGGTTGAGAGATCGTGCTTTCGTAAATACTGTCGCTTTGAGTTTGCAAGTTTGATTTACAGCTCATCGTGATTCTACGACCGCCTGGTTGTGACTTTTCTTACGAAGCCTCCCATTACCCAAGCGTGTCTTCGAGGATTGGGCCATCTTGAAGACCTAAAACTGAGTTTTCGATAACAGTTACAATAGTTATTATGGCTACCTCTCAGCTGAGATGTACAACTACTAGTGTCTGAGGTCGGATCTGTCCTTAAACTTCATACTGGCAAGTGATGAAACTGGAGATTTAAAGACTGACGTAAACCTACAATCTACCTTTACAACACCGTGGAATAAGTACTGTAACATATCCAAAACCCTAAGTTGTGGGAAATCCGGGCTATCTTGAATGACTTCCTACTTGACCACTATTTGTTCTATCGGTAACATTTTTGAACTATATTGGGAATATTGACTTTCCATTTCATCTTTTCACCGATCATACAGAGAAAAAATCGAGATTTTGTCGTTGCTGGTTCTCAACATTCGGTCTCTTCCAGGCAGTGTGCACTATTTTTGATTACAGCGTTTCTTTCAATGATTTTTTCAATGATTTTTTTACCTCAGAGCTTCTAATCTGAGAGCTAACCTTCTAACCTTCAAACCTGAGAGCTTCTAATCTTGAGAGCTTCTAATCTCGAGAGCTTCTAATCTTGAGAGCTTCTAATCTGAGAAGCTTCTAATCTTGAGAGCTTCTAATCTGAGAAGCTTCTAATCTTGAGAGCTTCTAATCTGAGAGCTAACCTTCAAACCTCAGAGCTTCTAATCTTGAGAGCTTCTAATCTGAGAAGCTTCTAATCTTGAGAGCTTCTAATCTTGAGAACTTCTAATCTGAGAAGCTTCTAATCTGAGAGCTAACCTTCTATATCCTTCTAATGTTGAGAGCTTCTAATCTGACAGCTAACCTTAAGTTACGAAGGGTTACTTCAGATGACGAGTTCTTCTCATACCTCACTCTCTTCTGCTTTGATGGCACTCAGGGGTTTTCCTATATCTTCCTTTATTAGAGAACTAACTAGAAATGTGTGTCAAAACATGGTGCAATGGAAGGTTATAGTTCACAGTTATCTCGCTAGAGTGCGCTCCTAAATTGGAAGCAGTAGGACAGCCTCATTGGTTTTTTATTTCTTTCACAAATACGAGAACCCACATGCTCCTATACACTTCGTTATACCATATAAAGTATAATTATTGTTAACTTATTCCATTTTTGAACTAAATAGTTTTTTGTTTTTCCAGGTTCGTTGATGCTCGATATTTAACCCTCCATCTATCCTGGTATGTGTTCTTATGTATGGGGAATTTGCTTCACATTTTTAATTTTGTTTTCAAAAGAGGGTTTACTGATATGGAAGCAAATCATACTGTGCTGCTCGAAAAAGCATCCAAAAAATTTAGAGATTTAAGGAAGATGGAAATTTCAAGTGTAGCGGCAATCTGTTTATGGGGGCAGCCATGTTGTGATGTATCGAGCCATCTAACCAATCTGAGTCTATTCATGAAGAGTCACTTCACTCCAGTAGTGCTACCTCTGGAAGCTTACGTGAAACTATTTGCTTACAGCACAGAGTACTGGAGACAAGTAACTTGTCTGTAACTGTTACAAAGTACTTTACTGTAGCAACTTTGTAACTGTTACAAAGTACTGGCTGGGAAGGTCGAACACAGGAGCGCTGGGGGAGGGAAGAACGATAACGCTAAAGTGGCCTTAAGAAGAAATTTCACTCACACTTGTTTCACAATATGATCCTACCTATTAGTTTATTAATCATTAGTAGTCTTCACCTTCTTTTATTTAGTTTTTCTATCAGTGTTAGTTTCGTTATTGATTCACATTATTTGAGTTTCGTGTGGTCTTGAGGGCTCTTCAGGGGCGTCAGGTAAGCTTGGCTGCAAATTATTACACAAAGGATCATTAGTTTTCTGCATTGATCATGCGCCAGCAAAGAACTCAGCTTTGCCATTGTCACCACCTACCAACCATGTTTTACCTTCACAATCAAGTTTATGTGGAAGAATTAAACGCCATATACCAAATTTCATCAAAATCGGTCCATGTTAATTAAGGAAAGTTCCGCGGACGGACGGATTTTTTGTATTCAATTTTCAAAATCTACACGTACTTACCTACCTCAAACGTAAACCATCGAATTTCGCGGGTAGTCAAACTTTGTTTCTTGAAAATAATAAACCAAAAAAAGGAGTCTCTGAATTTAGACCTAATAAGATGTGAAACCTTCATCCTACAATGTTATGCAATTATTTCCAAGTGTCTATCAACAAGAAAAACGATTAGGTAGGGATTTGATCGAACTTGTGCATTAGATCCACTATAAGGCGACAGCGACCACAATACTAACCTCCCAGACTGTTCACTGGTACATGAAGGTTAAGAAATATAATTCATTCACGTTTTCTAATTAGCTCGAGCTTGTTCTTAATTATTCCTTTTACCCTACTCGTTACAGTTAGGTACAGTGAAATACAGTAAAATCGGGAATTTGCGGCGGCGAAAAAACGAACTGTTTTCCTTCCTCGAGATAATGTGGGTGGATGGATATGTTATGTTTTGCCATGCATGGGCTAATTAGTATCCATGGTTCATCTTCCAAGTTTCTCTGCATTCAAGGTCACGAAACAGTTTCTCGATTGTTTGCCATGGCTGATGGTGAGGTAGTGGGGGCATGGCAATACTTGACACCGCGATGACCCGCCGATCATCGCCTCTCACTCTAAACAGTCCCGAAAAATTCATTTTTTTGAACTGCTTGCCTTGCACCCCCAGGCTCCGCTCTAGTTCGCGTATCATCCGCAATCCGTCGTAGTTACCGACCTTTTCAACTCTCTGGTGTGTTGCGGGCTGGTATCCAGGGCAAATACGTACTTTCTTATTCCATTCTCCTATTAAATAGAATTCTCCTATGAAATTTTCATCTAACTTCCATGATAATAATGAAAAAATCCTTAAATATTATAAAAGTTTTCCACAATCGGCTGAATATTACTTTTCAAAAAATGGAAATATAGGAGAATCTCAACAAAAATTAATTAATTTATTTTGCATATTTGTACCTAGTAAGGCAAACAGTGTTTGCTATGATACTATTTGCTGAGATTTCTTTTACTCTTCGCTTGAGCACAGCAGTGCCAGTCAGTTTTTCCTCGATTTTCGCGGTATTTTTGGTTTATTATTTTCAATAATGAACCTTTGGAATCGACCAAGAAAAAATATTTTTTAACACCCCCTGAAAATTTGATGGTTTACGTTTCAAGGTACGTAGAATCCAAAAATAGAATAAAAATTTGGCCGTCCGTCCGCCGTACGCGGCACTTTTGCCACTTAGTATTGACCGATTTTGATGACATTTGGTATGTAGGCTCCATTTGGGGTCTAGTTGTGCCCCGAAGCTTTTGGTTGATGTGGGTCACTTCTAAGGTTCCAAAATCGCGCTAACTTAAAAACTTTTGATATAAAGGTATTGTTTTTCCTTCAATTTAAGATTCTATGGAATTTTTAGAATTTTTTGAGACCACGCGGAGCTCTGTAGGACTAACCGTTCGCTACCTACGAAAATTTAAGGGTTTATATTGAAATATATATATATGTTATGGGAGCTCCTCCTCCCGAAGCTGACCTTCCTCTTTGTCGGAAGACACGGTATTTGCAAAGGAACAACACTTCCGAATTGTAAACTAATTTTATTACCTGAAGAGACTGTACTATTTCAGAAACGGAACTCGAGTTAGCGATACTCCCCCTCGGACAGTATTTACTACAAATTTGATATCAAAATGATCACATGACACCTCAAAGGTTCACACTCAAGCGAGCTACAACGATAACTGTTCGGGCAGAACTGAAGGAGGGCTTAACAGGTGCCCCCTCTTTTCTCTCAATAGTTTCAAAACCTGTCACGAGGGGATTTACGAGCAGCTTGTGGCGACACTACTGTGTTTTCGAGTTTCAAATAATAAAAATTGTTTAAAATAACAATGTCAGTAAATCTGATGATAATGCAAGTGAAATGGAAAACGTTCAATCTGGTTCAATCAGGGTTTCAGTCTTCGTTTTCATCAATCCATCACACGGCGATCCTGACGTTGCTTCCGTCCTCGGGAGCTCAGTTCACCTAGGGGACCAGACACAGCCCATTAGTGAAGAGAATATCAGCCTACTCCCGTCTCCATAAGTGAAGGGTTTCCCCTTCAGGCAAACAATTCAAAATAACAGCTTAGAACTGGCAAGTAAATTAATGCACATGCACAGTGGAGGTTGGAGGCACGAGGAAAATTTCAATGAACAAACAATTCCAAGTAACAAACAAATTGTGCAAGGAGGTACAGGAATTATCCTTTGATCAATATATTCGAGCCAGGTGAATTCAGTCGTTAGGAATCATTAAAAGCAACTCGTTCAAAAGGAACTCATTCAAAAGAACTGCTTGGGAAGGTTGTCTATCTCACTTGGGCTTGACAGTCACACTATCAGAAAAGTAATGACTGTAAGACGTAGACCACGTAAAGGGAAGGACATAGAACAAGGGTCCAACTATGACGCAGCCAACGTAAGGGTGCCAAGCAAGGTAGACTCCAGCCCACAATCCAAAATTAGACTCATACTTGACTGAGAAAATGATTATGATGATCACTGAGAAGACTTGGGGCTCCAAAGTCAACATAGGTGGGATAGTCCACATTCAACATGATGATCACTGAGAAGACTTGGGGATCCAAAGTCAACATAGGTGGAATAATCCACATTCAACAAAATAACAAGACTGGGCGAATCCACAGTCACCTTGGAAGAGCAGTGGGTAGTCCACTATGAACAAAAACAGTCAAGAAAGTCAAAATTACTTCGATAAATCCCTGCTATCATCAGGGATAGTGCTAGAGCCATCAAAATTAGGAGCCTTGCGCAACTGTTCGTGAGGGTATTTCAAGTACTTCCTTGATCCTCCAGAAACATACTGCAATAAATAGCAGTCATTTGGTAAAACTTTAACAATTTAAACGGTACTCGATAAGCGTTATCCAATATGATTAGATTCCTCACCTCCATCTGTGCAAAAACCAAATCGTTTTCCTCAAGCTTTATGCTGTCAAATCGACTTATGCATCAATCGAGTAGCAGTATCTCGAAATTCATGTGTGCTAGTGAATAGAATGCTTCTAAGGTTTTCTCATATCCAAAATGGAAAAGAGACTCTTGTACATTGTTGACAATAGCATAACGTAGTGAATGTTGTACAATGTGAAGATATCTTGTGCGTGTATGTCTCTGTACTTTCCTACACAAAATTCTTCCATGAATTTCATAAGTGTTTTGAATATCAGGATCAATATACGATGTTTTCCATGAGGTCTTAGTTTTTGGTGTTGCTGCTCTATGAGGGTGTTGATTAACAAAGAATTTGCATTTGGATTTTCAATAATTGGTTCCGAAGTTACAGTACTATCATTATTGTCATCAATGGGTTTTCAAACCTTGCAAAAAGGACCACCTTCTTTGGACTCGTGGTATTAGTTCTTGTTTATTCTGTGTTGCACGAAGCGAAGCACAGTCAGTTACTACAATGAATTGGTAGCTTTGTAAATAATTATGAGAATGAATTGCGGCATAAACCACAACAAGGGTCTTCAGCTCTTAAGAGTGGTAACGTGATTCTGATAGAGTGGTTCTTTTGCTATTGTCAGACGCACATGCTGACAAAGTTTCGTATGGGACAAATCTCTAAAGATTATCTGGACCCAAGAGGATCGCCAGGTCAGTCATACGTCTTTAAACTTCAGCTTACCCAATCCCCGGATAGGATAGTTAGGAAACTTAGCACCTAGGCAGAACATTTACTGGCCGGATTTACTGCAAATAATTCTAATTCGCAAGTAGGCGCAAAAATAAGTCAGGCCTAACCACTGAATCAGCGGAGGAGACGACACTAACAGCTGTAGTATGCAACAGGTCTTGGCTTTTCATCAATGATGTTAATCAGTATTGATCCAAAACCTAAAGAACTTTCATCAATATGCAATTCAATTGGATAAGAAGGGTTGAAAATGGTTAACATTGGCTCTGCAATTAGGAGGCCAATAAAATGTTGTCTAACCTTTTCATGATCTTCCATCCTTTGTTGTCATCAATTGGAACAAAGGGGTTGCTAACTGTGCAAAATTATGCACAAATTGTCTAAAGTTTGAAGCTAGACCAAGAAATTGGCGAAGTGTACAAAGAGTTGTGGGAGGTCGCAATTTGTGAGAGCTTCAACTTTAGTTTTATTGGGTCGCAACTCTCCGTTCTCTATCTCATAACCTACATATTTGATTTTAGTTACAACAAATGAGCATTTAGAGAAATTGGATGAGAAACCAGCAGCTGTTAATATTCCCAGAGCATAATCTAAGCGTTCTAATGCCTCACTCGGAGTGCTAGCAGAAATCAACATAATTATCGTACATGTAGCATGTGACATAATCATGTGCTAAGTCTCCTAAAGCTTTCATGATAGCTCGTTGATAGACACTTGGTCCGTTACGTACCCCAAAAGGTAAAACCAAAAATTCCCACTGTCCATCTGGTGTTACAAAAGACAGTTTTTCAATGGAGTCTTCCTGAACAGGAATTTAATAAAATCCACAGGCAGCATCCACTAAATCGAGCAATTTGATCAGTAATCAACGGCAAAGGAAAATGTTCTGGGACTGTGTTCAAATCCAAGGAACGAAAATCAACAGTCATCCGAAAACCTCCAGTCTTTTTCTGAACAAGAAGTACCTATTGGACTAAAAAGGGGATGAGCTAGGACAAATTACTTTTGCATCTTCAAGTTCTTTTATGTTCTCTCGAACTAATTCACATTGTACAGGAACAGGACTGAGTCTGTAAGGACGTTGTTGTTCTGTTTTAGTTGGATCAATGAGAAGAATTTTAAATGTTCCAGTGGTACTTAATGCGTGTGGTTAGAACTCCTGTGATGAAGAATTTTGAATATTTTTGTAAAAGATTAACGAGTTTTGATTTTTGACTAATAGGAATATCTGTGTGTAATTCGTTGAAATTCACATCATTTACTGGTGAAACTTGACGACTTTCTGATAATGAGTCTGTATGTGTGGGTAAATCAAAGAATGGAACGGTTATGGTGTGACAGCCTGGGATCTCACTGAACAACACAACCACATCCTTTGTAAACCGATCCAGAGAACATCGATCTATCAAAAATCAGAAAATTCATAATTAGATTTGCAAGTGTTATCAGTTCCAGAATGCTTATCTCTCTTAATATCATTATCCAATAAAACTTTTGACTCAATTCCAAGAATTGTGTCCTCGATTTAACACGAATTTCATTCATAAAAAGTCCAGTAGTGTCCAATAAAATATTCTCAGTAGTAGAAGACATGATAGGAGGATCGTCCTTCCTCAATTTGCACGTATTTGGGATAATCACCATATATTAATCTGTCACAAGAATTTCTCGTCCCAAAATTATGGGCACTGGAAGACAGCTCTATCTGCCACTATGTGAAACAAAACATGGTATCACGACCATTGGTGGTAATTAAAACTCGTTTTTGGCATTTAGAAATGGTTACTGCAGATCCTATTCCATGCAAATGAACTATATTGTTAAAGGAAGTGCCTTGTAATTTAGAACTAATGGACATACGAAGGAGAGAGCATTCTGATCCTGAGACGAAAAACGCTGAATATGATTACATAAAGGTTTATAAATTTTCTACATAGATCACTCGTGTTTCTGATTCATCTTAAGTCCAACCCTTAGGTTCTCATAGGGAATGAACGGTTTGTCCTACAGAGCTCCGTGTGGTCTCAAAAATTCGATACTGTCTTAAATTGAAGGAAAAACAATACCTTTATACCAATTTTTTTTTTTTTTTTTTTTTTTTGAGCTAGGGCGTTTTCAAAATTTTAACCCTTAGAAGTGACCGACATCAACCAAAATCTTAGGGGCACAACTAGACCCCAAATTGAGTCCATATACTAAATTTCATCAAAATCAGTCAATGGAAACTAAAAAAAAAAATGCCGCGGACGGCCAAATTTTTATTCAATTTTTGGATTCTATGTAAACCAACAAATTTTGAGGGGGGGTTAAAATTGTTTTAATCTTGGTCGATTCCAGAGGTTCATTATTGAAAATTATAAACCAAAAATAGTGGAATACATCACCTCGGTAAGTAAAAGTGCCTTCTGGATTAGCAACGCATAGGCCAACGTGCTTCTCTGCTGGCTTGGACATCAGACTTCTGCATTCTCCCGGGCCTGGTCTTGATAACTGCTTCTTCTTGGGACAGTTCGGTGCGATGTATCCTCCTTGGTTGCAGGCAAAGCAAGTAATAATTGTACTGGTGATGGGTTGCTTTGGTAGGTGACTTGCTGAGGTAGTCTCAGGCACTGATGTGTGACGCTCAAAAACTTTGTGTTCAGTTCGTTGACAATGCCCACAGCGAAGATTGAAGTTTTGAGGAGATGAGAAAAAAGAGGTTTAATCATTTGGGCAGCGTTTTGAAGAGGTGATTCTTGATTCTAAGAGATTTTGTCAGCCATTGCTTTCATAACTCTCGCTTGTCCAAATAATAAATTGTGTAGTTCATTCCTGAAATCATACCTGTCCGAGCGTATGGTGAGGGGGGTGGAGGAACAGGAGGTCTCCGACGATCTCCACTCGTGTCTCGTCACCACTCGTAAAAATTCGGCAACATCGCGTTCGGAAGTGCGTAGGTACGTGACCTTGGAAGGGTTGTACCCCCCTCGCCTCGTCCATCCTCTCTGGTCCGGTGGAGGGTTTTCCCCTCGAGGTATTTTCGGCTCGTCCTGAAAATGGCGGACGTAGACTTGAATGACCGATGTTTTCACAAACATCCCGAGCGTTTCCGACGTTTTCACGAAATAATGGTTCACAGAGTCACTATTGAATTCACAATTTTCACTTAATCCGGCACGTAAGTTGTTTATCCCATCTTCTGATGTTATGGGAGCTCCTCCTCCCGAAGCTGACCTTCCTCTTTGTCGGAAGACACGGTATTTGCAAAGGAACAACACTTCCGAATTGTAAACTAATTTTATTACCTGAAGAGACTGTACTATTTCAGAAACGGAACTCGAGTTAGCGATACTCCCCCTCGGACAGTATTTACTACAAATTTGATATCAAAATGATCACATGACACCTCAAAGGTTCACACTCAAGCGAGCTACAACGATAACTGTTCGGGCAGAACTGAAGGAGGGCTTAACAGGTGCCCCCTCTCTTCTCTCAATAGTTTCAAAACCTGTCACGAGGGGATTTACGAGCAGCTTGTGGCGACACTACTGTGTTTTCGAGTTTCAAATAATAAAAATTGTTTAAAATAACAATGTCAGTAAATCTGATGATAATGCAAGTGAAATGGAAAACGTTCAATCTGGTTCAATCAGGGTTTCAGTCTTCGTTTTCATCAATCCATCACATATATATAAATCAAAACACGAGTGTGAATCGCAAAAGAGGCCTAATCTCCGTTCAAATTAGAGCTGACCGAAAGGCGATCGATGGTTGGTGATTTTTATTTATTTTTTTTATTATTATTTTTTTTTCCTTCTCTTCATATTGGATGGTTGGTGATTTTGTAGACGAGTGATCTATATTGAAAAACAATAAACCATTGTGTAATAATTTGCAGCGTTTTGACAGAGGCTTTACTTGTTTAGGCATTCTCTTCTACTGTAATTTTTTTCCCTTGGGTATTCTTGGCGTTAAACGGTATTCTAGGGCCCTATTTTAGGATTTGACTCGAAATTCCAGAATTTAAAATTGAGGAAAATTTCCCCCTTTGTAAGCCCTTATTGAGCCCGTTGACCGTCTAAAACGTCGGTTTCCTTCGCAATCAGGTTCGATTTTCCAATCCAGTTCTCTCAGCTCGTCTCCCTCCGACCTTCCCCGTCATTTCACTCGACCGCCCTGACAAATTGCTAATAACGCCAACGCTCTCCTTAATTTAGGGACAAGTGAGCACCAATTTATTAACCTTCCATGAAGTGTGGGTGTATTTTCTCTTATAAGTGTCTGTAATGAATAGTTGAACTCTCGAGTTGAGTGTCTGTTAGGTAAATATAATGAACTAGCCACGACTCAAAAGACAGACGTTTTTCCTTAAGAAAAAAAATTCTCTTGATTCGGAGCTCGGATTTCCAATCTGAAAACCTTTTTTTGTCCAATATTTTGTCGACTCTGTGTTTGTTCATCAGGGTGTCCAGCGACCGGGAAAACCTGGAATACTCAGGGAATTTTACTCTACTGGAAAACTCAGGGAATTTAATTTTTTCCCCGAAAACCCTGGAAAAAGCCCGAGAGCCGAACCTTTTTATGGGAAGTACCAGCAGTCTGAGGGAAAAAAGTTTTAGTTGCTACTGAAAATACCCAAACTTGAAAAGTTCGACTCGAGTAGTAGGTTGTTAATTTTATTTCATGGAACTATCCATAATAGGTTGAATGTGTCCTCCTAGGCAAATGACTGCTCAGCTGTTTCCAAAACGCGCGGAAACGACCAATCTATGGGTTTTACGCAAACCCGTCCAAGTTGCCGGTTTTTGGTGAATTTCTTTGAATATACCTATACGGACTTTATTTTGTTGTTTCCTAACCTAATTTAATGATTCACTGTCTCATTTTCACGGATCTCACGTAGATTTTAATGTACCTACTTGAGCATCAACTATTGTTTCCTTTCATTTTCTATGATTCCTAGTTCCATGTGCTCCTCGAGTAAATTCAGAATCAATTAATATAATAATAAATAGGTAGGTATATAATGAAATAATACCACAATAATAATAAAATCAAATCAATTTCTCCCTTGCGAGGGAAAAACATTAAATCATGTTTAATGTTTTTCCCTCGCAAGGGAGAAATTAGATTGCCGATCACTCAGCTGATCAGTGACCACTCAGGCGCCTTCAGCATTCTCCATTGACCCTGCTTCTCAAATTTCAGCTTCCTGCGTTCAACAGGAGAGAAAATGGCCTTGGAGCTCACTCAGCTGATCAGTGACCATCTTGGTACAACTAGACCCCAAATGGAGCCGATATAACGTGGTAACTAAGAAATCGGTCCGTGGTAACTAAGAAAAAAAACGTTGCAGATTTGCGTGTCGGAATTCACAGAACGACCCCCAGCCCTAAAACATTAAACCTGTTAAATAGGTAAAATAATTCAGAATAAAAATTCTTAGATCATTTAAGAATATTATTGAAGCCATACCTAGGTATAGCACATTTCCCATTCTTGATTGTGTGTTTATTTTTGTTCCTAAACAACTAGTCTAATTCTAGTTTTTATATTTTCCACATTGGACAAAAGGATTTTTGTGCAGTAAAAGTGATTTTATTTAACGTGTGGGAAGAGGTGTTGTAACGTTCAACAATTTTTGTCATGTCTTTGCCCTGGCACATAGCACAAAAAACTGTCACGAAATTGCGTAACGAAATTGTGTTACAGTGCCTTTATAATGATTTCCGCTTACAACGACCCCGTTGTTAGGTTTGTTCCTTTTCTACACTTTTTAACCCACAAAAATCGTTCACCACTCGTTGGAAAGCTCTTGATTTAACGAATATTTTCATGTTCTCCATAACATATTGACTACACGAATAGCGGAGCTATGGGCATAACTGTTCTCATATTTTGTTTACAAACTAGTGATCGTGAGTGCAGAAGATAATTAATCCGGAATCGTCTATTTTATTGAAATTAGGTACCTACCTCTTAATATTAATAATTGTGTCAATTTGTAACATAATATATCTATGTTATTATGTTAATGATTCGTTTCACATTCTGACAACAACGGAGGGTGGGTTATAAAATCCTATAGTGAGGTAAAAAGCAATAGGTAAAGACATGAAAATGTCCCAATGCGTCGCAGACTCGTATGCAAGCGTTTTTTTGTTTTGTTTTGAATTCATTGGTAGGTATTCCTTGTTTACTATGAATTTTCAAGTATGGAATTCTTAACAATTCCGTACTACGGAACACGTATTAATTAATACCTAATTTAGGTAGGTACTCAGTTTGCGCAAACCCAAATTGTTGGATATTTCCTCTTCTCCAGTGCCGGTAAGTCCATCTACTGCAGTGCATACCTGCTAAATTTTTTTTTCATCGACTTTGATAAAAATAACTTGTGTTCACTTTTCGTCCTGCTTCCGAGTCTACCAAGGCATTGGAAGCATTTTTTTTTCACTTTTCAAGTTCCCCAAAATCAAAATTTCCATTCGTCTTCCTGAATAATTTTGCGTTCCGTGTCCGTCATGAAATCCTTGTAATCTTATTTCGATGAAATATTCAGGGATAGTGGGGGTTGGCTATTGATGGTCCCCTATGAAAATAGTCACCCCCTGAATGGCAGTAGCCTGATTCCTTGTAACAGCCATAACTTCTACATTTTCCATCTGATTTCGATCACATTTTCAGGGGGGTGTAGATGGTCCCCACACGGACCATACACCATACACGGATAGCTGGCCATACACGGACGTTCTTTCCTCTCGAAAATCATGGCTCGTAATCATTTCATCTTGAAAATCACGTGTGTGAGTGGGCGCTGAGACGCACCATGAAAAAACGGGGAGTTATTTTGCACACGATTCGTGGAATGATCTTTTTGAGAATCATCTGCGTTAGTGGTTGTTGTTCGTAAGAGGAATTGGGAGGGGATTTGATGATGAAATGGAAGTGTTGTGCAGACGATTCGTGGAATGATCATTCCAAGAATCATCTGTGTTAGTGGATGTTCGTACTGGAGGGGAAATGAGAGGGGATTTACCCCAAGCCCGCGCCAGTAGTTCACTGCTTCGATAGTTGCTCACGTTGCTTCGATCATCTTGTGTTTCTTGTGTGTCTTGTGTCATACTACTTCGTTATGGCGGACATTCGCCATACAACGAAAGAATTCATGACCGAATTCATTTCAATATACCGGGAGCATCCAGCTCTTTGGAAAACAAAGTCCAAAGAGTATGTAAACCGCAATTTAAAGAATGTTGGGTACGATGCGCTTATCGAGCTGTATAAAAAGGTAGACCCGGATGCTGATCGCGACTTGGACTCTAAAAAATTCAATCCTTGCGAGGCTCGTTTCGCAAGGAGTTGAAAAAATTCGAAAAGTACAGAAAAAGTGGTGCAGGTCTCGATGAACAATACGTTCCTAGCCTGTGGTACTTCGACCTGCTTATGTTCACACGCGACCAGGAACTACCGACTGACAGTATTGATAATTTGTCAGACTCCAGTCTCTCTCAACTCCAGTCAACCCCTGAACTATGTGATGGCGATAATATTGACAGCATGTCTCAACCTCGAGCAAGTGATGTGGAAGTTGACGATCCTCAGGCAGAACTCCAACATCAGACTGAAAATCCTCTCGATTTTCCTTCGATCCTGTACGAATTTCAAACATGACAACGCTCCAGGATAAACGCCACGATAAATGAGGGGGTTTCCCCACTAACTAACGCTTTTTCCTCTCAAATGATAACGCGCCAGTCGATCATTTGCCAAATCCTTTCGTCTCAAAATTTTTCAAGAGTTCGGCCCAGTTTTCCCTTCCCGCTCTTTCCTACCACGAATCCCTTCCCGAACCCTCTGCCGTATCCACGCGCCACGATTTACCAAGGGAACAAACTTTTCGCATTTTGTTCACCACACTTTCCCTTCCCGTTCTTTCCTTCCCCGTTTTCCTTCGGCGTTTCCACACTCCACGATTTTCGAGAGGAAAGAACGTCCGTGTATGGCCAGCTAATGACCTTTTTTTACATGTCAATCTTATGACATTATATTAGGTTAACCTATCATGACCCCCAGACTGATAGGTTGATGGTTTGAGATTACCCACAATGCATCGAATCATCTATACAACCGGGTTGTTGAAACGAGGAAACTACGTAATTATGCCACATCCACTTGGTGGCATCTACCTAGAAAAAAATGTAACCCCACTCAAAATGTGTTGGTTTACGTTTCAAAGTACGTAAAATCCTAAAATCGAATGAAAATTTGAGAAATTATTATCACATTTATTTATATTTTAGTTAACCTGGAAAAAGTCAAAATTAACCATGGAAAACCTGGAAAACTCAGGGAATTTTTTTCTGGGATTCGCTGGACACCCTGTTGATGCGCAGCACTTTCTACGCACGCGGTTCTACAGATGATTGACGGGGTAATTCGAAATAAAGTGAGGTTATTACCTTTGGAATGGAGGACGCTGCGAGGGTTATTAGCGCGGGTGAACGACCAGTCTAAATGCATTTTTGTCCCGACTGATGCAAACCAACAGGTTTGACCGCTTCGGCTCGAATGTAAAGTGCTGGTTGTTGGAGGGTAAAAAATGGTTTTCGAAGTGAAGAAGGAAAAGAGCGATTAGAAGATGTTGAGTAGTGAAGAGCGGGGATCTGCGTGGGTCGGATCTGAGGCTGCTTTTCCTGACCGAGAACCCACGAAAACTTAGAGGGAAAGTAGTGCAACCTGGCGAAGAATGATTTTCTAAAACACGAGTCAAATCGATCAATTGATCAGTTTCAACGTTTAGAAGTGACCTTTCTGAGTGCCAAAAATGGAATCGATTCATTGTGGTCAGGAGACATTTAGATGAACTTTCACTCCCATTCGTAAACTTGAATTGAATACCCTGAATTGCCGAGGATATATTGATGAGGAACCCAGCAGCTCCAAAGTATCGATACTTTTATCGATTTTAACATGGAACATGCTTTAGTCATCACCTAACTGGGCAAAAACAATAGAAGGTGAATAAAGTGTTAATTAAAAAGAGAGACAACAAATTCCTAGTAAAAGGAAACAGTAAACAAACAAAACACGGCTAAAGTGTGTTCCATCGTTCTTGAATTTTAACCGAAGGCTCTGAACAGTAACCATCTGGGGTTCTAGGGGGCTTTTTTCCTTAATATTGATGATCGATATTGTAAAAAGAAATATCATAAAATTGTATTTTTTGAGGATTCTAACATGGGACTTTGGTTTTTCGGTTTTAAAAAAAGCTGTAGAAAAACTTTGGTTTTCGGGGAATTTGGAAGCATCATAGTGTTAACATAAATGGGGAAAAATAAACAAAATTCCGATATTGGACCCCAAAAAAATTATAAAATTTAGTTTTTTGAGGTTTCCAAAATGGGATACTTTTTTTTGAAAAATTCCATTGATGCAGCACAGATCCAAAATTGTTCAGGAATTTCAAAGGCTCCGAGTTAGATTTTGGAGCCAAGGAGTTAGATTTTGGGAGAATTTGGATGCTTTAGGGTGCAGACATGAAAGGGAAATACGAAGAATATTTCTATGTCAGACACCAAAATGAGAATTGAGAAATTTTTTGAAGTAGAATAACTTTGGTTTTGGAGGAATTTGGATGCATCAGGATGTTCTAAGGGGTTTGCGTTGGGGTGTCCTTGCGAAGTGACTCAATTTTCAATTTTTCTAGGGTTCCAAACAAGAATTGTGTGTTTTGGAAAATCAAGACATTTTTTGGGGTAGAAAACTTGGATTTTAGGAGGATTTGGATGACAATATTAATGGGGGAAAAATTAACAAGATTATGATATTAGCACACTTTGTTGAGGGTTCATAAATAAGAATTTGGTTTTTTGGTAAATCAAGACTTTTTGGTGTAGAAAACTTAAATTTTGGGGGACTTTGGACGCATCAGTATCCTAGGCGGAAGGAGTTGGAGGAATCGGGGGCGGTAGGAGTTCTAGTCGGATGGAGTTAGAAGAGTCGAAGGCGGAAGGAGTTGGAAGCAAAAGGAGTTAGAAAAGTCGGAGGCGGAAGGAGTTGCAAGGGGTGGAATTAGAAGAGTTGAAGGCGGGAGGAGTTGAAGGAGGGTGGAATTAGAAGAGTCAGAGGCGGGAGGAGTTGGAGGCGAAAGGAATTGCAGGGGGTGGAATTAGATGAGTCGGAGGCGGGAGGAGTAGAAGGAGGGTGGAATTAGAAGAGTTGGAGGCGGAAGGAGTTGCAGGAGGGTGGAATTAGAAGAGTCGGAGGCGGGAGGAGTTGAAGGAGGGTGGAATTAGAAGAGTTGGTGGCGGAAGGAGTTGCAGGGGGTGGAATTAGAAGAGTCGGAGGCGGTAGGAGTTGAAGGAGGGTGGAATTAGAAGAGTCTGAGGCGGGAGGAGTTGAAGGAGGGTGGAATTAGAAGAGTCGGAGGCGGGAGGAGTTGAAGGAGGGTGGAATTAGAAGAGTTGGATTCGGAAGGAGTTGCAGGGGGTGGAATTAGAAGAGTTGGAGGCGGGAGGAGTTGAAGGAGGGTGGAATTAGAAGAGTCGGAGGCGGGAGGAGTTGAAGGAGGGTGGAATTAGAAGAGTCGGAGGCGGGAGGAGTTGAAGGAGGGTGGAATTAGAAGAGTCGGAGGCGGGAGGAGTTGAAGGAGGGTGGAATTAGAAGAGTCGGAGGCGGGAGGAGTTGAAGGAGGGTGGAATTAGAAGAGTCGAAGGCGGGAGGATTCGGAGGCAAAAGGAGTTAGAAGAGTCGGAGGCGGAAGGAGTTGCAGGGGGTGGAATTAGAAAAGTTGGAGGCGGGAGGAGATGAAGGAGGGTGGAATTAGAAAAGTCGGAGGCGGGACGAGTTGGAGGCGAAAGGAGTTGCAGGGGTTGGAATTAGAAGAGTCGGAGGAGAGAGCTACCTCGCGGGATAAAATTCCCACCTGACTGAAGTGTAACTCAGTGTAATATCCCTCTCATAATATTTGAGTTTTTCTGAAATTTGAAAAAAAAATATATATATGAAAGATGGGAATAGCACCTTTGTGCTTCAAGGATTCGATATATATTTGAAAAAAAAAAAAAAAAAAAAAATTTCGATATTAGACACCAAAAAATAATAAAATTCAAATTTTTGAGCGTTCCTAAATGAGAATATAGTTTTTTGGAAAATTAAGACTTTTTGGTGTAGAAAACCTAAATTTTGGGAGAATTTGGATGCAGCAGCAGGATGAAAATATGAAAGGGAAAAAAGAACAAAATTTCGATATTAGACACCAAAAAATTATAACGTTTAAATTTTTGAGGGTTCCAAAATGCGAAATTTGTTTTATGGAAAATCTAGTCATTTTTGGTTAAAAAAAACTTTGGTTTTGGAGGAATTTGGATGCATCAGGAGGTTTGCGTTGGGGTGTCCTTGCGAATTGACTCAATTTTCAATTTTTTGAGGGTTCCAAAAGAATCCAAAAGAATTGTGTGTTTTGGAAAATCAAGACATTTTTGTGGTAGGAAACTTGGATTTTGGGAGAATTTGGATGCATCAAAATGGAAACATGAATGAAAAAATGAACAAAATTTCGATGTCTGACACAATAAAACTGTAAAATTCAAATTTTTGAAGGTTCCAAAATGAGAATTTTGTTTTATTGAAAATCAAGACATTTTTTTATGTATAAAAAACTTTGGTATTGGTGGAGTTTGGATGCATCAGGATCTTCTGGGAGGTTTGCGTTGGAGTGTCCATGAATAGTGACTCAATTTTCAATTTTGTGAGGGTTCCAAACCAGAATTTCGTGTTTTGGAAAATCAAAACTTTTTTGGGGTAGGAAACTTAGATTTTGGGAGAATTTCGATGCATCAAAATGGAAATATGAATGAAAAAAAAATGAACAAATTTTCTATATCAGACACAATAAAAATTGTAAAATTCAAATTAGTGAGGGTTCCCAAGTGAGAATTTTGTTTAATGGAAAATTGAGACACTTTTGATGTAAAAAAAACTTTGGTTTTGGAGGAATTTGGATGCATCAGGATGTTCTGGGAGGTTTGCGTTGGAGTGTCCTTGCGAGTGACTCCGGCGAGGCGAGGTTGAGGGGCCTCCTCCCCCTCCAGAAGCCTCCGGCAAAGGCGAGAGTCAGAGGCCGAGGTGGTGGGAGCCTCCGGAGCTCGAGCTCGCAAGTCAGTCAGTCAGCCCCGAGCTGCTTCGACGTGCGGTCGGAAAAAAAACCTTACCGTCAGTGCAGTGTTTTTGAGTCGCGTTGAGTCAGTCATGGGGCCTCCATGAAGCCGATTACGTTCGAGAACCTCCGCCGGCTCGTCGGGGCCGGTCGGAAGAAGAAGGAGCGGCAGGAGTCCTCGTTCAAGAGGAGCGACTCCTTCAAGAGGATTTCGATACGGAAAAACTACTTGGAGAACCGCGGCGGGAAGGGAAGAGGATCGAAGCCGCCGGAGAAGCCTCCGATCGAGGAAGAAATCGACATTCCGGAGAGCCTCGTCATCGGGTATGGGCAGTGGATCAAGTGCATGCGGGCGGAGGACTACGAGCACCTCAAAGAGTTGAACACGTCAAAGTCAGCGCGAGACGTCCCGCCGACGCCTCCGCCTCGAAAAAAGTACAGCTCGCCGTCGTCGATCGACTCGAGCCTCGAAATCTTGAAGCTGGACACGTCGCCGGTGCCCGTTCGAAGGCGAATGCGGAAATCGACTCCTCCGAGCTACGAGGCGAAAGACGACCGCTCCGACTCCGGGCTGAGCGTGAGCCTCGGGCGCGTGTGGATGGACGCGCCGCTCGCGATGGCGAACGCTCCCCGGAGCCTCGAACTCCCGCGTCCGTCGCCGTCCGTCGAGACGGACCCGTCGGGCCGTCGGATCCACCACTCGCTCGAAAGCGCCCTCAAAGAGCGTCGAGACGACAAACTCGGCTCCCGCCGCTTCCACAACTACCCCTCGCGCCCTCTCTCGCCGACGCCCTTCATCATGCCCAACCCGTCGGCGATCTGCCGAACCCTGTCGTCCAACACTCAAACCACCTCCACGAGCAAAACGACGTCGTCTCGCAGCTCCCACGAACTCCTCAGCTCGAGCAAAGACTCGGGATTTTCCTTCTCAATATCCATCCCTCGACTATCCGATTTATCTCCTACGAGCAGCGGAGGTGGTTTTTTCTGCAAGAAAAAACCCGTCAAATTGAGTGTGAGTGGTGACGGTTACTTCAAAAGAACTACGAATTACGAGGATCGCGATTCTTTCAAATCTAGCGGGCGGAAAAAGAAAAATTCGAGAAAAAAATCGGCAGGTTCGAGTTCGAGCAGTGCGGGGAAAAGTGATCTGTACCAGGTGGTGATCAACCGGCCGCCACGGTCGCTGCAGAGTCTCAAGCTCGACCCGATGATATTCGTGCCGCCGGAGCGGCGGAAACCGACGACGAGGAGGCCGCCGCGGCTCGAGGTGCACGAGATCAGGGACTACTGTTCGCCGCGGGATGTGAAAGTGCCGAGTGACGAGGACGAGGGGCTCTACGAGTGTATTTCCGGGGACTTGGACGGGCGGAGCGGCGACGACAGCGACGACGCCGCCCTCTCGGCGACGGTCCGCTTCGACGACGGGGGCTCCGAGGACGAGTACGCGCCCGTCTACGGCTCCGAGTAC
Organism: Apolygus lucorum; assembly: GCA_009739505.2. Lineage (NCBI taxonomy): Eukaryota > Metazoa > Arthropoda > Insecta > Hemiptera > Miridae > Apolygus > Apolygus lucorum. The sequence continues at coordinate 1,771,593 of CM019170.2, read as the reverse complement.
TCGCCGGAGCCGGAGCGGCGGCCCGTCCGTCGGAAGAAGTCCGTCAAGAAGGGAGTCGTCCGGTACCTGGCCAAGCCCTCCATCCACCGCGCACCATCTACCCTCAAAAAGAACAAAAAATTACTCAAAAAAGGTACGTCCACCACTCAAATTTACACCTTTTTCTAAATTTAGAATTTAGAATTTTTTTCTATAGGAAATTTACACCAAAATAGGCAAAGTGTGTGGCACTTCCTCGTATCCTCAACAATATTGATGGTGACCAGATGAAATTCATAGGGGACCATCTACCCTCAATAACAACACAAGAATACTCTTCAACCATTCAAAATCTTTTTTTTCTTCTAAATTTAACTCGCCAGTGCAGAATTTAGACCAAAATCTGGTGTAAAGATGAAATTCATAGGGGACCATCCTGAGCGTCAAAGGCACAATTCCTGAAAATGTCATCAAAGTTTGATTAAAATTGTCAATATTTATTGTTTCCACGGTTTTGCTATCAGTTGGGGGAATGATGCAATTCGTAGGGGACCATCTTCTGTCTAACTACTCAAAAATGGTCAACCACTCGAAATTTCACTTTTTTTCGTAATTCAGAATTTAGAATTTTTTTTAAGGAAATTTACACCAAAATAAGCCAAGTGTGTGTGGCACATAGCTTCCTCGTATCCTCAACTATATTGATGATGACCAGATGAAATTCATAGGGGACCATCTATCCTCAATAAGAACACAAAAGTACTCTTCAACCACTCAAAATCTTTTCTTTTTTTTTAAATTTAACTCGCCAGTACAGCATTTATACCATAATTTGAGGATCAGATGAAATTCATAGGGGACCATCCTGAGCGTCAAACGCAGAATCCCTGGAAAATTCATCGAATTTTGATAGAAACTGCAGGGTTTTAAGTTATTACTAGGATTTTGCTATCAATTAGGGGGATGAAGCAATTCATAGGGGACCATCTTCTGTCTAATTACTCGAAAAAAGTGCGTCGACCACTCAAAATTACATTTTTTTCGTAATTCAGAATTTAGATTTTTTTTTTCTGTAGGAAATTTACGCCAAAATAAGCCAAATGTGTGTGGCACATAGCTTCCTCGTATCCTCGACTGATGATGACCAGGTGATGAAACACATAGGTATAAATAATAAACTCTACTATCAAAAAGAACACAAAAGTTCAACCACTCAGAATCTTTTTTTTTTTCAATTAAACTCGCCAGTGCAGAATTTAGACCAAAATCTGGTGTTAGATGAAATTCTTAGGGGACCATCCTGAGCGTCAAAGGCACAATCCCATGAAATTTCATCAAATTTGGATCGGAATCTGGAAATTTTATATCAAAATAAGCCAAGTGTGTTGCCTCGTATCCTCAACTGATGGTGACCAGATGATTTAATTCGTAGGGGACCATCTACCCTGAAAAAGAACAAAGTATTACTCTTCAACCACTCAAAATCTTTTTTTTTTTCAATTTAACTCACCAGTAGGTACAAAACTTATACCAAAATTGGGTGATCAGATGAAATTTATAGGGGACCATCCTGAGTAACAAACGCAGAATCCCTGAAAATGTTATCGAATTCTGCTATAAATCGTAGAGGTTCAAATTATTACAACGATTTTACTATCAGTTAGGGGGATAAAGCAATTCATAGAGGACCATCTTGAGTCTAATTACTCGAAAATGGTGCGTCAAACACTCGAAAATTCACTTTTTTTCACAATTTAGAATTTAGAATTTTTTTCTGTAGGAAATTTTACACCAGAATAAGCCAAAGTCTTGACTATACTGATGGTGACCAGATGAAATTCATTGGGGACCATCTACTCTCAAAAAGAACAAAAAATTACTCTTCAACCATTCAAAATCCATCCATCCCATCCATCCATCCATTCCATTTTTTTTCTTTTCTAAATTTAACTCACCAGTAGGTACAGATGAAAATCATAGGGGACCATCCTGAGTAACAAACACACAATCCCTGAAAATTTCATCGAATTTTGATTAAAATTGTCAATATTTATGTTGTTGCCACGATTTTGCTATCAGTTGGGGGGGATGGTGCAATTCGTAGGGGACCATCTACCCTGAAAAAGAACAAAAAATTACTCTTCAACCATTTAATATCTTTTCTTTTTTCTAAATTTAACTCACCAGTACAGAATTTAGATCAAAATTTGATGACCAGATGAAATTTATAGGGGACCTTCCAGAGTGGCAAACGAACAAACCGTGAAAATTTCGTCAAATGCTGTTATGAATTTGTAGAGGTTCAAATTATTACAACGATCTTGCTTAACGATCATTCAGGGTGATGAAGCAATTTTTAGAGGACCATCTTAAGCCTAATCACTCGAAAATAGTAAGGCAAATTACTGTTTGTTAATGATTTTATCGTTTTAAATGACTTAGTAAGGCAAATTTACAACAAAAAAAATCACACCAAGTGTGTGTGGCACATAGCACGTATTGAAAATATTAAAATTTAGACCCAAATTTGATGACCAGATGAAATTCATAGGGGACTAACCAGAGTCCAAAATTCGCAATTTCTGGAAATTTCACAAATTTTGATAGACATTTTTACCATCCGTCTGGGGGTGATGCAATTCGTAGGGGACCATTTCAGACTTATTACGCGAAAAAGTTCGTCAACCTCTCAAAATTAAGTTTTCTTTTTTTGTTATTTAACTCATCCGTGGCAAATAAAGACCAAAATAAGCCAGGTGTGTGGCACATAGCTTGTATAACATGATATTTCCTCCTCAGATGAAATTCATAGGGGACCATCCTGAGCGTCTAAGGCACAATTTCTGGAAATTCATCGAAAGTTGAAAAGGATTTTCGATACCAATTACGGGAAGATGCAATTCATAGGGGACCATCTTCACTCTAATTTCACTAGAAAAGTGCATCAACCACTTAAAATTACTCATTTCTTAAAATTTTGTACTTAAGTAGCGAAGTTTCAACAAAAACGTTTGCCAAGTGTGTGTGCACATAGCTTCCTCGTAACCGTAGAGCGACTGTCTAATAATCAAATTTCCGATCTTTTAGTACCCAATAAGCTTCAAATTTGATGATACGAAGTCGATTTTATAGGGGACCAGCTAATGTCGAAAACACTTGAAAATTCCATCAAAATCGGTTGAAAACAGTGTAAGTTGTGGTTGTTAGAAAGATTGTGCGTTTGCGCATGCGCGGAGACTATAATCTACACGATAGTGATGGATATCAAAGGGGACTAACTTCCATTAAATTCGAAAATTGCACGAAATATAGTACAACAACCACTCAAAATTACTCTCTTTTGGTTTATTGATCCCAATGTCTTACTCATACCAAAATTTACAACAAAATATCACACCAAGTGGTTGTGGCACATAGCTTCCTCCTATCCTTCACTAGACTGTATGGATGATAATAAAATGTTCGGCCTTCAACCACCTGCTACTCTCCAAGTCTGACGTTTTTGTGTGTGACATTGCAATTTATAGGGGACCATCCAGAGTTCCAACCCCTCAATTCCTGGTAATATTGAAAATACGATCAAAAACAGTAGAAGTTTTCATTGTTAGGAGGATTTAACGTTTACGCATGCGCAGAAACTATGGATACAATGTATTTCAAAGGGGACCACTCTAACTCCCATTAAACTTCAAAATTCCTTGGAAAAAATTTACATTAACCTCTCAAAAATGTCTCAATTTTTTTTTAATAAATCATATTAGTAAAATTAACAACGAAATAGTCACACCAAGTGGGGTGTGGGTGTGACACATAGCTTCTTCGTATCCCCAGCCAGACTTTATCGATGCGATAATCAAAATTTCGTCCTTTAACCACCTGCTACTCTCCAAGTTTGACGTTTTTTGTGTGTTACATTGCAATTTATAGGGAACCATCCAGGGTCTCAATCCCTCAATTCTTGTTAATTTCGAAAATAACGATCAAAAACAGTAGAAGTTTTCATTGATAGGAGGATTTAACGTTTGCGCATGCGCAGAGACTATAGATGCGATGGATTTCATAGGGGACCACTCTAACTCCCATTAAACTTCAAAATTACTTGAAAAAAATTTACATTAACCTCTCAAAAATGTCTCAATTTTTTCTCATAAATCATATTAGTAAAATTAACAACGAAATAGTCACACCAAGTGGGTGTGGGTGTGGCACATAGCTTCTTCGTATCCCCAACCAGACTTGATGGGTGCGGTAATCAAAATTTCGTCCTTCAACCACCTGCTACTCTCCAAGTTGGACGTTTTTTTTTGTGTGACATTGCAATTTATAGGGAACCATCCAGGGTCTCAATCCCTCAATTCTTGTTAATTTCGAAAATAACGATCAAAAACAGTAGAAGTTTTCATTGTTAGGAGGATTTAACGTTTACGCATGCGCAGAAACTATGGATACAATGTATTTCATAGGGGACCATTCTAACTACCATTAAACTTCAAAATTACTTGAAAAAAATTTACATTAACCTCTCAAAAATGCCTCAATTTTCTCTCATAAATCATATTAGTAAAATTAACAACGAAATATTCACACCAAGTGGGGTGTGGGTGTGGCACATAGCTTCTTCGTATCCCCAACCAGACTTAATGGGTGCGGTAATCAAAATTTCGTCCTTCAACCACCTGCTACTCTCCAAGTTTGACGTTATTTTGTGTGACATTGCAATTTATAGGGAACCATCCAGGGTCTCAACCCCTCAATTCTTGTTAATTTCGAAAATACGATCAAAATCAGTAGAAGTTTTCATTGTTAGGAGGATGTAACGTTTGCGCATGCGCAGAAACTATAGATGCGATGGATTTCATAGGGGACCATTCTAACTACCATTAAACTTCAAAATTACTTGGAAATTTTTTACATTAACAACTCAAAAATTTTTCAATTTTTTCTCATAAATCATATTAGTAAAATTAACAACGAAAAAGTCACACCAAGTGGGGTGTGGGTGTGGCACATAGCTCCTTCGTATCCCCAACCAGACTTTATGGATGCGATAATCAAAATTTCGTCCTTCAACCACCTTCTATTCTCCAAGTCTGACGTTTTTTTTTGTGTTACATTGCAATTTATAGGGAACCATCCAGGGTTCCAACCCCTCAATTCCTGTTAATTTCGAAAATACGAACAGTAGAAGTTTTGGTTGTTAGGAGAATTTGACGTTTGCACATGCGCAGAGACAACAATAGATACAATAACGATGCATTTCATAGGGGACCATTCTAACCACCATTAAATTTGAAAATTACTCGAAATAAATTTACTCCACCATTCAAAAATGACTCCATATCTTTTGTCTCGTTAACTCATAGTAGTTAAAATTAACAACGACAAAGTCACGCCAAGTGGGTGAGGCACATAGCTTCCTCGTTTCCTTGACCCGACTGAATAGACGTTAATCCAAATTTTGATTTTCTACCACCTAGGTACTACTATCTAAGTTTGACGCTTTTCAAATAACGTTGCAATTTAAAGGGAACCATCAGAACCTCTCAATTTCCTCAACCCCCGTTAATTCCATCATAATCGGACCAAAACTAGGTTGTTTGAAGAATTTAAATATGAAAATTAGGTACGTAAACCACTCGAAATGACTCACAGAAGCCTGTCGTGGATCAACGATTGTTGATGAAGTCATCACCTTGTTCATATTAAACCGGCACTTATCTGAAGAGGAACACGAATTCTAACGAGGGAGTTTTTGCATTCCCCGCATTACGGATAATTAGGGGTCCTCCGAGGGCCCTCCTGTCCCGTTGTCCCGCAGTCCCTAATTCCGTCTTCCATTCACCTTTTACACGACGAGGAAGACGATCCACTTCTGCCCCATAAGGATCCCTCGTTTCCTCACCGTTAGTCGTCTGTCGCTCGACTTCCACTGATATCCCTGAATTATCAGCTCGTGCCCTCCTTTCCCCCTCGTTTTGACGTCTTCTCTTTTTTTCCCGTCCTTAGATAGTAAACTCGAAGGAGAAACAAGTAGATAGTTCAAAACGCTCACAAAGAAAACCAAAATACGGTCTTTCTACGGACGATGGCTTCCTGAACTGATTAGGAGTGTCAGACCTGCTCCCAAGATGCAATTCAGTTCAATTTAAATAACAATAATTACCTTTTAATGGTATTGTGTTATTATAATTGTTTGTTTATACAGGGCGTTGAGGTCGTCCACACGTCATGAATCGATTCCACAACAAAGTTGCAGCATATTTCGTCTTATACGTGTTTTTACGCTCCTTGAAGTCCTACTTTTTGGTTTATTATTTTCAATAATGAACCTTTGGAATCGAAAAAGAAAAAAACATTTTTAACACCCCCTCAAAATTTGTTGGTTTACGTTTCAAGGTACGTAGAATCCAAAAATCGAATAAAAATTTGGCCGTCCGTCCGCCGTACGCCACTTAGCATTGACAGATTTTGATGAAATTTGGTACGTAGGCTCCATTTGGGGTCTAGTTGTGCTCCGAAGATTTTGGTTGATGTAAGTCACTTCTAAGGGTCAAAAAATGAATTTTGAATTTTTGAAAACGCCCTAACTCAAAAAATTTTGATATAAAGGTATTTTTTTTCTTCAATTTAAGATTCTATAGAATTTTTAGAATTTTTTGAGACCAACCTAAGCTCTGTAGGACAAACCGTTCGCTCCCTACGAGAATTTAAAAGTTGGACGTACGATAAATCAGAAACACGAGTGTGAATCGCAAAAGAGGCCTAATCTCCGTTCAAATTTTAGTTGACCGAAATACGATCGATGTTTTTCTTCATGTTGGATGGTTGGTGCTTTTGTGAGTGATCAATATAGGAAAATAATAAACCATTGTGTAATAATTTGCAGCGTTTTTACTTAGGGTTTTTTCTCGACCTTTTCTCACGAAAATGGCCTAAACCTATTTTCCCCTATTCTTTCACTATTTTTCAAAAATAAGGATGGAGGTTTGACTTTTCCGTCGATATTTGGAAAATACAAACCTTAAGGACCTAAATTGACGAAAGTGAAATATAATCATGCACAAATGACTACAAGATTCATTGGGATGCAAAGTATTAACAAACATCTTGAGCAAATGAATTAAATTAACAAAATCAGTAGAAATAATTTGCTGACAAAATGAATAAATTAGTTGGCCATTACTAATATTTGACAGAATAAATTAAAATGAATAGAACAATTATAAATCTCCATGCATAGTAGTGGTTGAAATGCTGTAAGAATGTCTTAATTTATTATTATTATTTTTGGTTCTTGTTCTTAGTTCTGCATTGGACTGTTTGGGTCGTGGATTAGGGCAACTCCGTGCCGGGACACAGCTTCGGCTATCCGGCACGGTCATCGCAAATGTCTTCCTTTGAATGTCGTCCTCTTTATACGACAATATCAGTTATTTTTATTATTTTCCATGTCTACACTACTAACGTATTAAAGAAATTCGTATAATAAATTCCGTAAAAATTCGTTAAAAAATGTCTGTTGTTGCATCGTGAGTGCAGAAAGCAGGCAAAAACTAATCGATGTGAGGAAAAAAATTTGATGTCGCAGCCTGGAATCGAACCCGGGACTCCCACGTACGGTTGGGGTTTAATGTATATAGGTAGTGTTATTGTTATCAAGTTGTTATGCAATCATATTGAGAATAGTTTCATAGAAATACATTCATTCTTTCACCAACTCTTGGCTTGTGAATATCATCAGTTAGCGATATACTTCTACATTAAATACAAGCAGCATTATTTCCTTTTTTGAAAACTGAATAAAACGCATTGTATGAATCAGAAAGTTTGTAATTTGGAGTTGACAGTGTAGTTACACTACTAAAGTTTCGATTTAGGTACATAGTTTTGAGGATAAAATCACTTGAGTGACGTCTCCCATTCTCAATTCATCGAATATACCGATTTCTGGCGTTTGTCATGACTCTGCATAGCAGGCGTTACGTTGGAAATTACTTCCTGATGTCGTTCTTTAAATCTTGAAGGGTCCTTAGACGGTTCATACAATCACGGGATTTCAAAAGAACTACATATAATAAATCACAAAGGGACGAATTGGGAGATCCGTTGCAGCGTCTGTTGAAACCAAACTTCAAAAAACAAAAAAAAACAAAAAAAAAAATCAGTAACACCCAATAACAACAAGCTAACTGTTTTAAGGGAACATTTCCCAGAACGCCTCATCTCAATCAGGGGTGATTTGCAGTTGTCGGATCTCCCATTTGTCCCCTTGTGATATTTTTTATGAGGTATTTTGAAATCCCGTGTTTACATGAACCGTCCTAGGATCCTTTAAGATTTAAAGAACGACATCAGGAAGGAATTTCCAACGTAGCGCCTGCTATGCTTGGAAGGGTTTCGACAAAGGCCAGAAATCGGTATATTCGATGAATTGAGAATAGGAGACGTCACTCAGGGATTTCTTCAATACTATACGAATAAAGTCACTCGCGATGAGATTGTGGAAAACCATTTTAATAAAAACGGAGTTGAGTAGAACGTTGTCTATTTCCACGAAAATAATGAGTTACAAGTTAAATCGATTTCGACGGTTAGGTCATCATCAGTAGTTATTGTTTGTTACTGATGATGACCTAACCGTCGAAATCGATTTAACTTGTAACTCATTATTTTCGTGGAAATAGACAACGTTCTACTCAACTCCGTTTTTATCTTCAATACTATGTAAATCTTAACTTTAGTAGAATACCTACATTGTAAAAACCAAATTACAAAATTTCTGATTCAAACAAAAAAATGCGTTTTAGGAAATTTTCTCATTCAGTTTTGGAAAAAAATGAAGATGTGATGCTATTGTGCATCCCACTGTGAGATCCAGGCTTGTGCTTCATTGCCTGTACCCTATTCAGTTGTTACCCGTTCAGAATATTTTGGTTTTCTACAAGTTGTCTACTCTCCTCTTCTCCAAACTGGCCTTTGTTACATCTGTGAAGGATGTTTTGATCCTTACTAGTCAACTACTCCCTTATTCGTGATATCGTGCATACAACTGTGGGATCCAGACGTGTGTTTCATTCCCTGTACCCTCTTGTTTTTTTTTTAAAAACTCTTTTCTTAGATAAATGATCTATCTGATGGAGGGGGCACGCCATAAAGAAAAGAAATAAATAAATCAAATATTATTGGGGAGGACGCCCAGGACTCACCCGACGCCGGTCCTAGGGATGAGGGAAGATGAGGAAGGTGTGAGTGGGATAGAGGGAGGAAGGGAAGTGCCTCTATAAAATGACCACCAGTTTAAATATGAGCTGAGCAAGACGCGACTGGTGACACCACGGAGTACACCTACTGAGATGTCCAACTCCGTGGCACTTGCGGAGTCCCTATACTGTCCCTACTGTCTTACTGCCACTATTTAGTTGTTACCTGTTCAGAATGTTTTGGTTCCCTGCTAGTCATCTACTCTCCTTCGTGATATTGTGCATCCCACTGAAAAATCCAGGCATTTGCTTCACTGCCTGTTCCCTGTTCAACCTACTGTACCTATTTGTTCCTATTGTTCACAATGTTTTGGGTTTCTACTAGTTGTCTACTCTCCTCTTCCAAGTTATGCTCCGAGAAAGTGATTGTCCATCCCGCTGTGGGAGCTTTTCCATCTATCTTCGCTTCGCAAGCGGTACCTCTTCGGCCCGGCAATTAGTTGAGGAACAATCGTTCGCATTGTTGGTTCACTTGAGTCCGTTATCAATCTCCTCTGACGGGCCCACGCCTCCTGGCAGAGGTGTCTGGTGGGTTACGTAGGGGCGTAGGGGTCGTCATATCCGACGTGGGCGGTTTGTGAGGCTCCCGCTGGTTTTTCCATCACGACTTGTCGCGTAACGGTATGGAAACACCTTTGAACAAGCTCGTATTGAACGTGTTTCATACGAGATAAGTTGGGTATTGGCCGACTTTCCTCGTCATGCTCGTTTCAAATTCCCGAAGCCTTGGTCTCGCAGATAGAAGAATAATACATCAGCGTATGGCCATATTATGTAACATTGATACATGTCCCTGTATTCATAATTTCAGCCAAGTTCTGGGATTAACAGTAAAAAGCCACCCCGTGAAACTTATCTTTTAAGCCATAAAGTCACCCATACGTCAATCCATCATGCGTGCACAATACCTAAAATAATGGCTTATTACACTAAACTCTTGAACATTTCAAGCATTTTGACATTTTGAAAGTCTTGAGCATTTTGAGCATTTTGAAACTCTTGAACATCATTCTTTGACATTTTCAAGCTATATTCATCAAGAAGTCAATAATAGTTTGGTTGAATATGAGTTTTTCTGAAATTAAAAAATATAAATAACAAATGTGGAATATGGATGGATATAGCGCCTTTGTGCTTTAAGGTATTGACATGTCCCTGTATTCATAATTTCAGCCAAGTTCTGGGATTAGGAGTAAAAAGCTACCCTGTGGAATTTATCTCTTAAATTATAAAGCCACCCATAAGTTAATCCATCGTGCGTGCACAATACCTCAAATAACGGCTTATTACACTAAACTCTTGAATTTCTTCAAGACATTTTCAAGCTATATTCATCAAAAAGGTCAATAATTTGGTTGAGTATGAGTTTTTCTGAAATTAAAAAAATATAAATAACAAATGTGGAAGATGGATGGATATAGCGCCTTTGTGCTTTAAGGTATCGACCTGTCCCTGTATTCATAATTTCAGCCAAATTCTGGGATTAACAGTAAAAAGCCACCCTGTGGAGCTCATATTTTAAACCATAAAGCCACCCATACGTCAATCCATAATTCCTGCACAATACCTCAAATAATGGCTTATTACACTAAACTCTTGAATTTCTTCAAGACATTTTCAAGCTATATTCATCAAGAAGGTCAATAATAGTTTGGTTGAATGTGAGTTTTTCTGAAATAAAAAAAAAAAAAAATGTGGAAGATGGATGGCGCCTTTGTGCTTTAAGGTATCGACCTGTCCCTGTATTTCAAGGAGAGAAAAATCTCGTGACTCCTCTGCTAATAAAATTCTGTTTATTGGAGCTACTGTAGCTGTTCAGCTTTTGAACGCGGCGGTTCTACTGGAACATGATAGTCTCTGGACTGATGATGGAGTTACGACCCGAAACCGGTCTCTAATAAACAAAATTTTATTAGCAGAGGAGTCACGAAATTTGTTTCTCCTTTATATGCATCACCTCTGCACCATCGGCAAAAATAAAAAATGAGTGTCCCTGTATTCATAATGCCAGCCAATATCTGGGATTAACACTAGAAAGCCACCCTGGGGAACTTATCTTTGAAAGCTCAAAGCCTCCCATACGTCGATCCATCGTTCGTACCCGATGAAGGTACCTATTTGGAAGCCTTACGAGCTCCTATAAACTATTTCCTCACAATTCTTAGATCACTTGGTGAGCATTTTTGGAATAACCAGTTATCTCAAATCAATGAGTGATTTTGGTATTCCAACTATTAGGTGTCATAAATCCATTAAGTCCATAATTCCATTCATGTAGCATGACTTAATGAGCAAATTTGCATTTAAATTTGTTATGGTTAATGGTTGTATGTATACATATATCATTTTTGGATAACTTCTGGGATCGTTGTAGAAAAAAATTTCGAGAAAATCCCATTTTTTTTAGGGTGCAATAGCTTCATTTTCCTTGAAAATTCGCTAAAATCATGGAAAATTAACTAACATGAGTCCATTTCATTATCATGGATTTTAATAATTTTTTCTTAACGAAACTCGTGAATGTACACAGAAACTCAGAAACGTTGATTTTTTTAACCTATTTGAATTGTTCCAAATCTAGAACTGTTAGAAAACATCACTTTCCCAACAAACTTAGGTGGTATCAAACTTTGGAACTGTAAAAAATGCCAAGCGGGTGTGGCACGTAGCTTCCTCGTATCCATAACCCTATTGGATAGCTAATTATATCAATCTTCAAGTACCGTACTACCCTCATAGGGTCAGCAAAATAAAGTTGCATCGAATTCGGGAGGAAAATCTAGAAATTTAGAAGGATTTTACGTTTGAGCATGCGCTGAATCTAATATGGATCCGGGGATGGTGATTTTCTACACACCAACACGCACAATCCCAGAAAATTTCATCAAAATTGGACCATAACTTCGTATAGTTTTGCCCGTTACAAGGATTTCAGGACAGATAGACACGGAACCAAAATTAGAATGGAAATTTTGAATCCGAAGGAATTTTTTTTTTAAACCTTGAAAAGTGAAACAAATTTTTTGCTACCTTGGTAGACTGAGAAACAAAATAGGTTGATTGCAAGAAGACAGACTTGACAGCAGCGCTCCTGTCGGCCGTTGCAATTAAACTTGGTGACTCGTTGATACGACGTGTGGGTGGCTTCTTAGGGTTAAAGTTGGCTCGACGTCATTGGATTATCAGAATAGGGTGTGCGCCTTGGTAGGAAAAACTGTTTATTGTTATTTTTAATCTAAGGTAGAACTCATTCTGAGAATTTTGGTACCAACCGCGACCTTCTAGCGTGTGTAAATCTTTTCCTATGAATTTTTAAAGTTTCGACCGTTTATGACGTCACAGTGGGCTGGGGGGTCCCGCCCAGGCGAGAGGGGCGCGTGACGTCATAATCGGTCGAAACTTTGAAAAATCATAGAAACAGATCTACTCACGCTAGAAGGTCGTGGTAGGTGCCTAAATTCTCAGGATGTAGTCTACTTTCGATTAAAAATCAAGGCGCACACCCCATTGTTCTACTTTGCATTCATCGCTGGAAGTTGGAACTTGCAGATGCTGCACATTTGTGTATTTAGGGACTTTGTCTCTCATATTGAGTGTAAATCTCTCAGGAAAGCCGTAGTTTGACTGCTATGGATTGATGGACCATTCTTCAAACTGATTATCACGTAATTTTCAGCATTAACAATTTATAATTGAAAATATTTACATCACAGCATTGTATCAGCACTTTCAGCAGTCGTGTCCATCTGGTTGCTTGGTATCAGGGTCTGAGATCTGACTTCGGGGTGAGGGACAAGGTTGAATCAACGTGTTCCAGGAATGATGGAGGGAGGATTGTGCCTCTTCTGCCTCTGGCTATGCCATCAGCCGAAGCTTCTCCTCCCAATGGGGTTCGAGTTCAGCTCCTAGTCTCACGGGGCCCATTTGCCGTCGTGTGGCCGTAGCCCTGAATGTAGACCAGATAAATGATCCTCCTGTTAGGACTCGGGTCATCCACTCTAGTGGGTAACCAGATCCTTGGCTGACCTGCCTTGCCATATCCCTCGCCAAGGTAATAGTTGCTCCAATCACTTTTAGTAAAAGAATGATAATTTATTTATGATTTGAGGGCGGAGTGGATCTTGAAGTTAGCCGTTTTTTGGAGTCGTTGGCCGAGTACTGTATCCTTGAGTTCCTTGGCTTCTCTAGTCATTTAGTCTCGAAGGAGTGGCAGGATTGCTCCGTCTTCTGTCCCAAGACTTCTTATTTTTTTCCTGGTGTCTCATGGATACAGCCCTTAACACTGCAATCTGAACTTTAACTTTCAGAAAGTCGCTGATCTCAGGCAGGTCTCTTCCCCACTTTTCAGACAGCCTGTTAGCTGCCCTTTTCAGGAAGGCCTTTTAGTTGGTATCGCCAAATGTTTCGTCATTTTTAGCACATTCTGGCAGTTTCTATTAACCACAGAACTGAGATTAGTACATATCAAAGAGAAATGAATAGTTTACAGTCGTAATAATCAACAGATTATTTTAAAATTCTGACAATCTTTACAGTTGAGGAGTTTCTCAGGTATCTAAGAGTAAAAGTTAGGATTTTTGCTGATTCCGCATCAGCCCAATACTGATTTTTTGGAGATTGAGTCAATCATTGGTTTTGTCACCGGGGAGTGGAACCTGTTGTTGAGAATCATCAAACCTTTTGTAGCTGATCGCGTGGTTATTGCTCCGGTAGACTCCAGACTGTATTCGATGTATTGGAATGCGGTACTTCCCCATACCTCGTCAGTTGCCCAACGAAATTTACGACCCTTTTTCGTGGTGATGCTCGAGTTTCATAAGAACAATGAAAGTTAATTTCGAAGCCGCGGCTGTCGCAATCACACTTGAAGCCGATCGGCTCCTCAGCAGAGCTCCACTGACCCAGATCTCATCGTGAAAATCTCTTCGTCCAACGGTCTTTCCCGCCAAGGACTTCGTGACTAATCAGAAATCAGTTTCAGCGGGTTGTTGAAGCCTTTCGTCGGATTATCCAATCAATATTGGCGGTCTTTTTTTCTCGCTCGGGCTCGACCACCAATCAATCACAATATTGATGGCATTTGGGCAGGTCTCATCAGTCAGTGGAATCTCCCTTGCCGTCGTAGCAATTAACCCGTCGTCCTGTTGAAGGTGTCGAACGAGGGTCGAAACCTTTTGTGCCGTTGATTAGCAAAAATTACCTTATTCATCAAGACCTTCACCTACATTCCTTCCGTAGACCTGCTCGTAATAAGGGACATTATTGTTGTGGTGCCGCCTCATTTTTCAGGCAAGCGTAACCTTCATTTGCACTTTTCCGTATTCGGACCAAATTAATATCCTTTGAAGTATAATTTAGGTCACATTTGTCGGCATAAACGAATTATTTCACCTCGACTGATCTACACAAGTAAAACAAGGTCAAACCAAAAACGTGACATTCACTCACTTTCAAATTTGACTAATTTTCAGCAATTTTTTTTATATAAAGGTTTTATTGCACCGAGTAAACTCATTTAACAATATAAATCTGACTTATATTACTACAATACGTTTTTCTGGACCTAAGATACATAAATTTGTCCCGTGTCTCTAGAAACTATCACGTTAACTTCCTACTCAAGTTCATGCGGTTTTAGACGCTTAAGACGTCGAGTTAGATCTTGCACATCTAGGAGCTTCACAGCTTCCTCATTCACATGATCTTTCAGTCTGGCAAGATGAGCCGTTGCTCGCTTTTTCGTCACTTCATCCACACTGTCCACTTGAAGTTGGCGGTGGAGAGCATCATTTCGGAAGTACCACGGCGCATTGGTGATACATCGTAGTACAGAGTTCTGGAAACGTTGGATCTGTCTATTGGTGGATCCGTGCAGCCCCACAACTGCACTCCACACATCCAAACTGGTTCAAGTACTTGATTGTACAGAAGCAGCTTGTTACCGATGGTCATGGTGGTATCAGGCCGATCAGCCAGCACATCTTTCTAAATTTCAATGCGAGCTCAGTCCTTTTCTTTTTGACATGTTCCTTCCACCTTCAGCAATTAATTTTTGAAGTTTGACAATTTTTAAAAATATACTGATAGTAATTATTTGTGTGGAAAGTGTTGCGGTAATTACTAAACTTAATTTACTTCCCACTAATAATTTTTTTGAAAGTTTTTGGCAATTTTTGACCAATAATTTTAGAGATTAGGCCTTCAAGAGTCGGTACTCCGACTTCGTAGAACCGACACCAAACCCACTGAATCAAGTCTGAGGTATCCACGAAGGGTGCATCTCTGTAGGAATAAAACTAAGAACTTGATAACCAAGATTGCCAACATCCACAATGAATACAATCTAATTTGATGCTTTACTGTGTTGTTTTTGTGCGAAAATATTGCTTCTGGTATGAAAGGCTCTGAGTGATTGTATAGTGCAGGTTCTTCAACTGGAGTCACATCAAGCAGAAACTCTAGAAGTAGAGCTCTTCAATTTGGAGGAAGCATCAACTGCAGTGCTGATTTCCGAATTCATCCGACCTGTCTGATTGTATCCAAATCCACATAATCAGGTCTGATTGAGGTACCCACGAACTGATGATTCGCTCGAAGTATCCAAATAAATCCAACGATTATCAGTGACGTTCAGAAACTTCAAGTTATTTTTGCAGGAATTTGATAACCAAGATTGCCACCTAGGTTTATTAAGATTGTTCTATACTGTTCTTGAACAAAAACATAGCTTCTGGTAGGAAAGAAGAGTTAAAAGCCGTGGTGTACGTTCTTCAATCGGTTTTACATCAAGCAGAAACTGACGCATTTCCAATTAAGACGACTCTAGTTCGATTGAAGCAACTTCAGAGCTGGTTTATAAACATTCAGCCGAACTGTCGGGGTCTCCGAATCCACACAATCAAGTCAGACTGAGGTATTTACTGTATTGGAACAATATTTGCTCGGAATATCCAAATAAATCCAAAGATTATCAGTGACGTCCAGGAACTTCAAATTATTATTGCCGAAACTTGATAACCAAGGCAAGACACTTCTGGTAAGATCCAGCAGTGAATGCCTCTGCTACACAGTTTTTGAGCAAAACTAAATATTATAGCTTCTGTTAAGAAAGATCCTGAGTGCTATGGTGTAGCTCCTTTAAGTGGTTTTACATCAAGCAAAAATTTAGGGATTTTCAATCAGGACGACGCCAGTGCAATCGACGCATCAACTTCACTGCTGCTTTTTAGGACGTCCCACAGTAAGACTTGGGCGTCCTTATGCGATCGATCTGGGGTGAAGTTGGACAACACTCAACAGAAAAAAAAAATAACCACACAGTAATCCGTTTTAGACCATTCTGAATCCAAATCCGCGAAAAAAACCATAGGTGTATGTCTGTGTGTGTGTGTGTGTGTGTGTAACAAAATCTTGTGTACTCTGCACAGGCCTTAGTTCTCAACCGATTTTCCTGGTTCTTTTTTTGTTCGTCGCGGAATACTATCTAGTTGTGCACTACGTCGCCGGAATTTCGAATTTTGCCTTTTAAGGGGAGGAAAGGGGGGGTTAATGCTTAAAAAACGTGCGTTTGCGTGCATAATCTTGTGTACTCTGCCCAGGCCTTAGTTCTCAAACGATTTTCGTGGTTCTTTTTTCGTTTGACGCGGAATACTATCTAGTTGTGCACTACGGCGCCGGAATTTTGGATTTTGCTTTTTAAGAGGGGGAAAGGGGGGGTTAATGCTTAAAAAACGTGCGTTTGCGTGCATAATCTTGTAAACTCTGCCCAGGCCTCAATTTCCAACCGATTTGCTTGTTTCTTTTTTGTTCGACTCAAATAACTTCCGAGTTGTACATGATTTTACCAGAGTACCAAAATTCGCAAGGGGAGGGGGTGAGTGGGGGGATAATATTCACAAAATATCCGATTTTTCAATATTTAGATTCCTTTACTGCTTACTAATTGTACCCAAGCTTTGAAATTGAGGAAAAATTCTCATTATACCTCCGGATTTTCATGAATTATTCTCTGTACCACCATGGAACTAATAGTGGTGCCACCATGGTGCCAGGACATAGTGCCATAAACCGCTTATTTCTTTTTTTTTTTTTTGTGTGTTTCACCTTGAATACGGATGTGAACTTCGACGGACTGCCAACCAAAACTAACAGATGAAAGTTCAATGTTACGACGTATTTCCGAATTGGTGCCAGACCGGCACAATTGGTGAAGGGGGGGGGGGGGGGTAAACTCGAATTCGCATGTTGGGTATCGTAGATCATGGATTTTAAAATGCTCTTCAGATTCGAGGCTCCCACGTCGCTAGAAATGTTAAGGTGGATAATGGTGGGGGGGGGGGTTACTATTTCTTGCCTAAAGTAATAAATAAATTACATCGAGTGAAACAGTTTTATCGCTTAACAACTGGTTAAACTGATCTAATGCTTATCCTATGGGACGTCCCCTGGAATGCATGCATTACTAAACAATATGTTTAAACATTCAGCTGACCTGGGATTCTGACGAAGTTTTGAGGTATCCATGAAGAGATTGGAAGTATCCATATATGTCCTACCGTTGTCCATGTCGTTCGGGATCTTCTGGTTGTTACAGCAGGACCAAGCAACAGCAATGAGTGCATTTTCTATGCTATTCTTGAGCAAAAATATAGCTTCCTGTGTTTGGTGTAATATGACTTAGGAAGACGCAACCGGAATTGTAGCATCTAATCCAATCCTGTAATTCTACACGAAATAGACGACCAGTAAACTGTATTGTATAATCGTGAACTTTCCAACTCCGGTGCAGCAAGCATTAACTTACTGAGGTATTTTTCAACAAGGACGATGGGAGTGAAATTGTGCAACGTTCACTTAACCTGAATTACACGGGCGTTAGGTGTTGAATGATTGGTTTAATTGTTCACGGTAGATGGAGCTGTCTGATATGCTCCGTCGTGGAATATAACCGCCCTCACTGATTTGGAAAATCGGGTAAGGAAAAAAAAAACGGCGGAGGACGTTTGACAATTTTTCTGCTTTCTCGGTTTTTCTTGATGAGGTGCAAGGCCGCGTTACTGAGGGGTTTACTCTTGAGAAATTATTATGAAAAAAAAACTCTCGTTAGTTTTTTATTGATGAGCTCGCTGGAGGTGCGAGTGTGACAATCGTTGCTTCATATCCATTGGATTCCTCAGGCACTAATTGATGTTCAGAAAGCAAGAGCATCAAGAGATAACTAAGGAGGGAAATTAACTAGTGCAGTAATTACACGTTGTTTCGCCTCAATGCCTGCGTAGATGAAGAAACTTCTGATGAAAGCCAAGGCGTTTGATTGCAGATCTGATATGTGTGATTGAAAGGAAAAGATTTATGTCTGTAACGTCCCTTTCAAATACGAAAATTCTTACGAGTGCTGTTTATTCTTCCTGCAGTGGTAGATCAACTTCATCTTTTACGTGATATGGATGTGCTTAATCACTGAGGTCTGGAAGCCGAATCTTCTTGAAAAGAAGAATCCGGATTCGACCGAGATTTAAACTCAGCTCTTCAGCACTGTCGAGACAGCTCCTCCCCTGCTCAAACCTATGACATTTGGTCAGAACATCTGGGGGACCATTGGAAGTGATTGGGAGAAAGACCGATCAGAGTGAAAAATCTTCAATTCCCATGTTTCATGGAAGAAACTTTCTTCTTTTTTTTCAGACTAAAATTGGTAAAATACCGACTTTGAAGTCCATATAAAACAGCTCTCTCACTAAAAATATGACATTTGGTCAGCACCAACTGGGGAGTCAGTGGAAATGATTGGGAGGAAGACAGATCAGAGTGACAAATCTTCAATTCCCATGTTTCTGCTTGAGTCTTGGAAGAAACATTCTTCACCTTTTCAGACTAAAATTGGTAAAATACCGACTTTGAAGTCCAGATAAAACTTACAGCAGCTTAACCAATAAAACCACGTCCCATTTGTACCCAGGAAAAAGTCGCTTTTGTCGAACTCTGAAGAGGGCTTTTTGTACCAGTAGTGAAGCCAGATGGATCCTAAGTACTTGATGTGTGCAAATAAAATTCCTAGTTAGGTTATCCTCGTAATATTTGGCAGTGTAAGTGGGGATGTTGGAGCTGGAAGGTTAAATCACGTTAGAAGTGATTCAGCAGTTAAATCGCCGACCTCCGGCATATGGTCAAGCATCTACTGTGTACTCAGAGGCTCACCTTATCTATTGACATTGTGGGGCTTCCCGGACCCTCGACGGACGGAATCGATTCCGTCAGGCACTCTCCGCGCCCAACCAGCTGTGATCATGCAGGTAATGGTGAGTTTGCATCTCGCCATAAGCTCTTCCAGAGTTCAATGTCCTCCGCCCGGCAGGAGAGACGACAGAACCAAATTCAACGACGCTAAAATCCGCGGTGGAAGCGAAAACCGTAAAAATATTTTCCCCTGATACAAGGTACATATAACCTCGGAAGGAATTCTCGCTCATCTTCAGCCTCTTCCGTAAAAGGATGCAATCTGGAAAGTGGACGGAGGAAAGATGAAGGCAAGTACCTTCAGGGTTCGAAAGGCGAGTTCGAGACGCCTAGCGACGGATGGTGGGGAGAAGTTATCAAACCCAATCCGCCGACCTGGAGTGGAGTTAACCGTTAAAGACCTTGGAACTGGTCCAGCGGCTGCCTCGTCGTCTTGAGCATCTTCTCCCTCTCCTCAACAAAAGTGAATCCTGCGGGAACGAAGAAGAAGTAAAAGCGAAGAAAGACTCGAGGTTTGTAGGAATTAAATACCCTTCATGAGGCCACAATTCTCCGTCAAGTTTTTTTCTGTTCCAGTTTTCAACCAATCTGAAAAACCTCGAATCTAATGAAAATAGAAAGGAATAATGGAGTATACCTTCTGTAGATTTGTAGATTTCCTCGCAGTAAGAGGAGTTGTTGACTCGTCTTGAGGACCATTCACTACGTCTCTGGTTTTTACCGTGACTTCTCTACTGAATTTGAACCCACTAGCTACTAAAAAACCTCTAGCTACTGTCCACCGATGAAAAAACCTCTAGCTACTACCTAAAGAGACATTTTAAACGCAGCTCGTGTGCTTGGAGCCCTTAAGAGATGCATCTGCAATTTGTATGGAAATTCTCAGTCACTTCACAGTTATCATAGGTGTGATGCAAATTTGGTTATTTATCGATCGACTATGAATTGAAGATCAAAACAAGCGAGACACCAAATTAAAAGACCTACGCAGAACCCTGTGAGTCATGATGTCAGAACAAAGAGACATTGCAAGCATCACAAATGAAGGATTAGATTTATGAAAATAAAGGTGGATTGGAGGTGTTTGAATAATTCACCTGTGATCGGTACATTCACAATGTGATTTCATCTTCAGCAAGAGACCAATCACGATTTCGCAATATGAAAGACTGTATGAAAAAGCGTCCTTCTGCGCGAGGTGGGAAAAATGTCGTGTTAAACCTCTGTAAATTGGAGTCTTGGCAGATTTACATAATCGAGGTACTTATGGAGTATAGGGGCAAGTGCTAGAGGTGTCTGGAGAAGTTACGCGATTAGGAGCGATGGTCACCAGCGGGAAGCCGACACCCACGGGGATGTCATGATATGCAACTACGTAACCTGGTGTCTCAAGTGGAACTTGTTCTTTCACCTGCGAAATAACGTGGGAGCAGGTGGCAGCTCAAGACCCTGTCCATCATTGCGATGTCGGTCACAATTAGTCGTCAAAAACGGGGAACCTTGTCAGTTTTGGGTTTCATAAGGTGGCATCTGATAGCCAGCTTTTGCTCCTACGTTAATTTTGGACTGAGCCTTGTATTTAAATATACTTCCAGATATGCTTTGAGTTTCAAAACCAAAGTTTTTAGTGAGTTCTCCCGTCATTACAAATTTCTTCAATTACTTTTGGGAAGAAGATTCTATTCAGAGGGTCCTTGGGCAGTCCTTCAATAGCACGATTCTTCTTGGTTGTCAAGCACCATTTTCCAAACGGCCTTATTCAAACTCGTTGCCATAAAATTATCAGGAACTATTCGAAATATTCAACGTTTTTCAGCCAAACTAGTGCACCATCAATAATCAGTAACAATTAGATACCATACCATATTGCGTACAGAATACTGGATGGTTGCAAGTGTATAAACAGTACAAAGCTGGCTGGAAATCTTGCAAGTTCTCGTTGATACTCACCTCCTAAAAGTTATGGTTCCATGGAGACAGAAAACGGCTCACCATTTCATTTGAGTCCTTTGATCAGGATCTTGACCTGAACTTCAACGGCATCAGAAAATACCCTTGTCCCGAAATATTCTAGTGCAAATCAAATTGTCTTAGTCCACACTAGTTCACCTTGTGGCAGCTCAACAGTCACCGCCAATAATCAGTAACAATTACGAGTAGATGTAGTACTGTTTTGTGTACAGAATCTTTGGCAGTTATGGCTTCAAGTGCATAAACAGCACAAAGCTGGCTGGAACTGATGATTGAACCCTGATTGCAACTTCTCGTTGATACATCCTGGAAGTTATGGTTCCCTAGATACAGAAAACGACTCACGATTCCTTTTGAAATTTTCGATTAGGAAGACAAATGAACCAAGAACTACACCTGCATCAGGAAATATCCTTGTCCTGAAATATGAAGTGTCTTAGTCCAGACTATTTCACTTGTAGCAGCTCAATAGTCACCACTGTCAATAATCAGCAAGAAATAGATGTAGTGCCATTTGGTGTACAGAAACTTTGGCATCTATGATTTCAAGTATAAAGACAGCAAAAGACTGGCTCGAACTGATGGCTGAGGTCTTAGCTATTGCAGATTCTACTTGATGAAAATCCTGAAGACTGTGTTTAGAAGTTATGGTTATCTAGGACAAGGGCGAAAAGGCAAATCCTACTTTAGCAAGTAACTACTGAAGATATTCCTGTACAAAACCGAATTATGACTCTTGTAGGAGTTCAGCTGTCACCGTGAATAATCAGCAACTATTATTTGTCGCAACATTAGGTGCACTTACAGAAATCTTGGCAGTTATAATTTCAAGTATGGCAGAAACTAATGAGTGAATCCTGAACTTGTAATCTTTCACATATTGAAGTGAGAATATGTTTCTTAGTAGTAAAGCAATTAGCAGCTCAAGAACCGCTGTCTGCAATAAGCTGTCATGTATCATTTTGTTAACGGTTTTCTTGAAGGAACTTCTAAGCACTGAAGAAGTACCAGGTTGGTTCTTGGTGGTGGGAACTCACAAACAACATTTCTGTCAAAGCAAATACCTAATGGCCTCAGAACGTATCAAAACGTGTGCCTCTAGGAAGCACAGCCCGCTCACCTGGCAAACCCAATCGCCCTTAATAAGGCGAATGTAAGGAAAGTAGTTTAACCGAGACGAATCGGTCGGTTGTGATAGGCACCGCCGAAACGATAAGGTAACAGGTTAAGGTGAGGAGCAACAAACCGGAAAGTTTTCGAGCTAATCAAGTCATTTCCTGGGGAAGCAGATTAGGCGCAAAGTGGACGTATTGACCCGGTTAGCGAACTTATCGGTCGAACGGCGAGGTTACAGGTCTATTTCTCTTCCTCGAGCCGCTACGGGGGCAAAGACGCGGGAATTGGTTCTGCTGAGGGGTCTCTCATTTTGCTCCCTCGCAGCTGATGGCAGGGAAACTTGCAAAGGTAGAGTTGCAGAGGTTTCTGAGCCACTATGGATCCTTAGGAGAAATAATCATCAATGGGAGTTGGGGATATTATTTGTATATCCTAGCCTTGATGGTTTTGTGAAAACCTTAGGGTTTTATTTATCTCGATGGTAGGAATGGAAAAAAGACACTTATACGATAAAATACGACTAGCATATATGTTTTGTCCTATAAACTGTGACGAATTTAGATACTAAAGCATCTTGGGCACCACTTGAAGTGAACGAGTGTTGGAGTGAAACCCAAGTTCGTTTCCATTCATCGTAGAGCACTGAATTCAGATACTACAGCATCTTGGGCACCACTGGAAGTGGAGGGAAGTGTTCGAGAGGAGGTCAAATCAGCTGTGTTATAGTGCAAGCAAGTTCTTTCCAGGTTCATCGTAGAGCGCTGAATTCAGATACTACAGCATCTTCGGCACCACTGGAAGTGTTCGAGAGAAGGTCAAATCAGCTGCATTAACCCATTCAATTCCTAGTTTGAAAGGCAGTCTCAGAACACAGCCCGTGCCTATTAACCGAATGAAAAGGCACTAGAGCGACAGCAACCACTGACGGGAGAAAACTGACTACACACACAAAAATATGGCCGATTTCCACAAACCAACTTGTTGTCTAGGACGAGCAAAGGTACTAGGAAAAAGCCATCCCAAGTATCTGGAAACTCTTCTCGCTCTACCCAAACGTTTAAAAGAAACGGGATAGAACACTAGTCACGTCTTCGCAAGATGACGCTGGGGTTGGATGGGTTAAAGAAAAGCCAATTCTTTCAAGTTCATCCTGGAGCGCTAAATTCAGATACTGCAGCATCTTTGGCACCACTGAAAGTGATCGAGAGGAGTTCAAATCAGCTGCATTAAAGAAAAGCCAATTCTTTCCAGCTTCATCCTAGAGCGCTGAATTCAGATACAGCGTCTTGGGCACCACTGGAAGTGGAGGGAAGTGTTCGAGAGGAGGTCAAATCAGCTGTGCTAAAGTGCAAGCAAGTTCTTTTCGCTTCATCGCAGAGAGCAGAATTCAGATACTACAGCATCTTGGGCACCACTGGAAATGATCGTGAGGAGGTCAAATCAGCTGCGTTAGGTAAAGAAAAGTCAATTCTTTCCAGCTTCAACCTAGAGCGCTGAATTCAGATACAGCGTCTTGGGCACCACTGGAAGTGGAGGGAAGTGTTCGAGAGGAGGTCAAATCAGCTGTGCTAAAGTGCAAGCAAGTTCTTTCCAGCTTCATCCTAGAGCGCTGAATTCAGATATTTCAGCACCTTAGGCATCACTGAAAGTGATCGTGAGGAGTTCAAATCAGAAGCTTCAGAGTAAAAGCCAACTTCTTCCCAGTTTACGTTCCTGTAGGTCGATTCTCTAACTCGTTATGGGATAATAGCGACAACGAAGTGTCGTTATGATAACAATAACGATTAATAGCGATGATCGCGATTCTGCAGACGCGAAATAGCGACAACTGTCGCTCAGTCGTCGCTATTTCGGCCGAAAAGTGTCGTTACCATCTCGGCGACTCGAAACCCCCCGGTATGGATTACGACAACCGTCTTTATGAAAAAGTAGCTTAAAACGCTCTTTAATTCCTAACCTATTCGAAGTCATATTTCAGTTTCCGAGTTGCTCTGTTCATTTCCGTATTGTGGGTTATTAGTTTTGTTAATCAAATCATTTTGAGAATAAAATTTATACATTCGTACATAATTTCTGGTGAATATTTCAAAATAATATCCGACCCTCATAATGAGCAGTTTATTCGCCGTTTTAATTTGTGTTAGGTACTTGATTTTTTTCTACGATTGTATTAAACAAAAATCGTAGTATTTATATTATTTCAAGCTGTTAATTCGTATAGAAATTCATGCACTCTATTTTCAATGGAATTGAGTTTTTGAAGTTTTTGACAAACTATCAACAGCATTTTTTATATCAACATTGAATGATGATAAAAATAATTATACTGTCATTTTCGGAAATTGGTAGGTAAGTACATAAAATTAAAATAGTTAGCTTATAAAATAGGTAGATTCTATTTGAATTTTTAACTATTTTATTAAATGTGTGCCTGCATAAAAACTTCCTAAAATGAAGAAAACCCCTAAAATTGATAATTTTTTGCTAAAATAATTGTGATGATAATGCTCTTTTTTATACCAACTTACCTGCTATTACCTGAGAAAATATTTACCACGAATTTACGATTGTTTATATCCGTAATCGACGTCGACGGTAGGAGAGAATATGACGTGGTAGATGAAAATTGTAACATAAAATTGAATCAAAGAAATATGAATGTGAAGGTAGATAAATAAATTACGTCATGAATCTTACGTTTTATTGAATACAATAATATGTTCATTCAGTCTTATAACATAGATGAAACTTTACATGAGTAAAACAGCGATTCATAAATTTTGAAGTGATATTAGGTTTTTTTACCCTTGAGAGTGAAATACATCTATTTTGTTCTGAAAAGACGTCGAGAACTCCGAAATTTTCGTGAGTAGGGGTTAGGTACTTGATTCCCGGAATCTGTAACAATAATGTATACCGCACACAATTAGGCAGTTAGCTATGGACTTCTCACTCAAAGTAGTTGAAGGTACCAATAAGTATGAATGTGTGAGTATGAATAAACGATAAATAACAAGACGATTCTTACCTTGTAGTAAGATGGACAGGCAGTTGATTATTCGAAGCATCGTGGACGGACGAAATTCATACCAATGTGACTGATGAATCCGATTTATGAAAAGTAATTCTTTCCATTTATCATTATTCCATGATACAAAAGCACGAATCACGAGAAAAACTCCGATTTTATGCGTCATTCCTTTGTATATTCATCACGGCAAAAAATATGAATCCGACATTTTGCAAACTGCAGTGATCTTCTACCCGTGATAACAATTGGAAACTATTATCAATACATCTTCCCATTGGCTAAAAATCACGCGTTGCTACCTTTCGCTCGCTCTAGACCGAAATATTGTCGGATCACATAGCGACGTCGTTATTTTGAAATGCAACGACCAAACTTCGCTATGTCCGATTAGAGAATTCCAATGTCGTTATCGACCTGTCGTTGCACGGGAGGGATACCGAATCCGACGCGATAACGTCAACCAAATAGCGAGTTACAGAATCGACCTGCTGAACGCTGAAGTTTGTGCAGTTTCGATTGAGTGGGAGGAGTCATTTTCTTGCTTGAAATTTGATAGGGATCCTACACACCTTTTTGGGATACACGCGAGAAGTTTTATTTCAACGACTACTTCAATTGTCAGAACCATCAATGTACAGCTTTCTCATCTGAATGTGAACTTCATGGATTTCGTGGCTGGAAATTGCATTTGCTCCATTCAACTTCAACTGCAGATCCATTGCTGGTTTCCCGGTTGAAACTTTTGGTCTGTAGATTAGTTTTCACAAAGAATTTTCATTTTTGCTCTTGTAGCTACCCAGAGAAGATGGCCGAAAGTTTCTGATGTTAGAGAAACGGTGAAATGCTCCTGTCCTGAGAAAGAATACTGTGTCGAAACTTCCGTTATGAAAGCCTCTAATTTTTCTGTTTTCGTTGAAATCCATGTCCGTCCATCATAAGCATCACTGATCTTTGCTGGAGGCACTCAGATGGGTTGTATTCGCCCAGACATCCAAATTTTCCTTCGCTGGTTCAGCTACCCAGCTTTGGCAAGCCTCTCTGCTCATGTTTTTTTTTTTTTTTTTTTTTTTTTTTACTTTTTATTTGGCATCGGCAAAACCCAATACAGGCATATCCGTGGATCAGTTTCTTGAAAAATGAGATAAATTTTAAAAAGCTGGTTTCCAGATCAGTAAGAGGGAGGAGAAATATGAACGGGAATGAAGTCAATGCTGCCTAAGAAGAGAAATCTAGGAAACCAAAGAGAGATGGAGAAAGGTGACTTGAAGCGGTAACAATCATTTCTGGTCTTCAGAATCGTGGAAGTCGCTACTGCGAGGGAATATACGAGTATAGGTATTGGGAACCGAACAATGCTCTGCCTCCTGCTGGGGAGGAAGGCCATCGTGAACAGCTGTCACGGTAGCCAGACGGATCCCGACTTCAGACGGTTATGGATCGAAAGCGTGTCACAAGAGGGCATCGAGAGAAACGGATCGATGAATTGGTCGTGAAAATCGGTTGAAGAACCATCACGAAAGGGTTCTGAGGTATATGAGGTGTTTTGATCGAAAAAAGATAAAAATTATGGGATAAATGAACGAATATTGATAGTCTTGGTACGATGAAAAAGGCTGGTTCATGATAGAAAAGACTTGAAAAAGTTCCTGGTGAGGTTTATGTGACGCTGTAAACCTACTCCATAAACAACTATAAGAGAAAATGAGTCGTGTAATGTTGAAAACAGTATTTATTTGAAAGAAAAAAATTGATGCTTCGAGAAAAAGTGAGAATCTTGCCCATCCAGAGTACAACATGAAAATGTTGACATTGTTACTCGTAATAATGATTTGAAATTTTAAAAAATTAATTGTTTATTTTTAAAAACACCAAATTTGTGCTAAATCAGTCTGTCTGGAGGCGAGAAAACGCTTAAGGGCATATTGTACCCCCCCCCCCCCCCCCCAAATGGCGAATTTCGTGACCCATTATCTCAGCAACCCGCTGTCCGATTTTGATGATTTTTTAAAAATAATTTAGGCCTAGGTAAGATCTACAAATCTGCGGAAACAGATTTGGAAAATATGAATTAGGTGAACCACAATAAATTATCAAACTTTACGTTTTAGTGGCGGTTTGGCGTCACTTTGTTCACTCATGCCCGAACTATCTAACACATAATTTCAATAAACTGTTTCCGCATATTTTTGCATCTTGAATAGACAAATCTTTATAAAAAAAAGAAAATGAAAATCGGTTCAGTGGTTCTCGAGATAATGGGTCAGATGCGTCAAAAAATGCAATTTTCAAGGAGAGCCGAAAAACAGAAACGTAACGAATCTAGCGTTTTCTCGTCGTTCTAATTAACTAAATTCTTGAAAAAAGTGGAAGTTATTCCATGGTGTTAGCAGATAATCGTGTCTTCCATGCTGTTTTCGGTTGATCGTGTCTTCCATAGTGTTATCAGTCTTTTTATCGGTATCGAGCTTGTTTTTTCCTTTATTATCGGCGGAAGCTGGAAGACGAGTTGGAAGAGAAAGGCGAGCCAGACTACAAGGCGGGCGGCTTCTAAGCCTAATTTCAATATGTTTCTTTGAACTTTTAATATTGTTTAATATACCATTCTTTTCAGAATTGAATCTAGTTTTTTTTAAGACCAAAAAAAAAAGTCAAAAAATTTTTTCTAGGGGTACTATATGCCCTTAAACAGTTCATACACAGGGAGAGGCTGCAACGGATTTGTAAGCGATGAAATTCTTAGAGGACCATCCAGAACCCATGACAAACAATTCACGATAATCACCTGGAAACAAAATCATCTGGAAATCTTGAAATATTATCTGGAAAATCCAGTTCGAGTGAACCTTTTTGATTGTGAAGGGTCATTTTCTCTTCATCGAACACGTACAACATCTTGGTCATTTACGATGAGGTGAAACTGGAAAATCCTGATAAAAATGAACAATTGCCTCTTTCAACTGAAAATTGGAGCTGCAATTTGGCTCCCAGAAGATTAACGCTTCACAAACGCACGCTAGCAAAAAAAACCTCTTAGGCAATAATCAATATGAATTTTTGGCAACTCATTTTGAACTGTTGGAAAATCCGTTACGTACTACTGGAGTCCTTGCCCAACTGTTTTACTTCTAAAATGTTCAATAAATGTTTTTCTTTCTCATTAAAAAATGGATCAAAGTGCTCACTAAAACATTACTATGTGCAAGATAGGAATAAAAACATTGTTGTAATCCACGGATTAACGTTGATACTATGAGATGGTGGAGTGAATTGGTAGATTCGAGAGCAACAGGTTGGCGGTGTCGCAGAAATGTTTGAGGACCACAAGCTGATCCGCTCATCAACAGGAGTAATTACGTCAGAGCTCTCTAGTGATCAGAGATCGTGTAAACTCGGCCTTGGAGTACCTCGCGAATGGAAATTGTTTTCTCGTATTTTCTAGAAAATTGAAACTTGAGCCGAGCAGCCGATACATTCCAGAGAACTCACGCAGCGGGGGAAAGTCATTAGCCTGGAACTTTTTTCTTTCCTCGGGTACGACTCGGCGGTTAATGCTAATTAACTGGCAGAGCATTCCGCCACAATGGGGGGATTCAACTCCGAAGGGTCGAATACGCCCTGCCGTCCCACCAGTCCTCCTGCAATAGCATTTCTCAACTCTGGGAACCACCTGGATTATACGGTTTACACAGGTAGGTGACTTTTCCTTGGAGGATTATCTCGGTAACGTAACAGCGCAGTAAAAACAGGATGAGAAATCCAACATAGGAGTGAACACATGGACAGAATTGAACCAGTGCGGTGTATTTCTCGTATTGGAATACGAATATACTCCACTTATAGGAGTGTAAACTCTAGATTTTTACTTCCTCATTATCGAAGATGGAAAACCTCTGCATTCCTGCAAGGAGGTCAAAAAATCCACTCGCACCGTGAGTTTCAGGATTGCTGTTCAAAACGTGAATGAGTGGAGGAGAAAAACGAACAGTCATTTGCTCAGCCTCACTTTCTGCTGTTCAAGCCATCCTTCGATCAGGGATTTGCTCAATGGTGTGAAGGAACTGGTGGAAGGTGGAAACTGGCAACTTAATTGCTGACACCAACGCGTGATAAGCAGTACTGTCTCCTGACGATAAGTCGCTCAAGTTACTACCTGAAAATTAGGATATTTATGAGTAAAGTATTTCCCAAGCAAAGCACTTCAACCAAAAAAAAAATAAAACAAAATAAATAAATCAAAATTTAAAATAAATAAATAAAACGTATAAAATGTCGATAGGAAATGATTAAAAACACCTTTCATGGAATATATCGACACTTTATGTAATTGGGCCGATTCGACATTTATCTTCCGTATGATTGTTTGAGATTCGATTACTTAAAACTCAAAAGAATGAAGTTTCTATGATCATTTGGAAGGAAATAACAGGCCAACAAACTGTGTAGTCCCTCCTGAAAATTCGCTGTTGAGATGAGTTAGGATTTTATTACGTAATTACGACAGGTCACTATTCTTGCCCGATCGCGAATTCGTAATATATTTTTCTCGTCCAGACATCATTGGACAGAAGTCACAGTGGAAATTCGAGACATGACGTAAACGACAATATGAGAAGGGGTAATGAGAGGAAAGGGAGAAAGTATGACTCGCGGCAGGTTCAGGGGTATTGGATGAGGTCAGTTACTACCTGTAAACGTATATTTGTGGAAAAGGGTGTAGTTCTACGTTGAGGATACCCAACTCCCTGTCGGGCCTCGCGTTCATTCTTTTCATCTGGGGACAGCAGAATAGTCAATATTGTCATTTGTCTTCATTCGTTCTGACTTTCTCAACGGCAGTAGGTAAAGGAGTCTGAACTACCAGGAGCTCCCAATGGCGGTACATGGAAAATAATAAGCTATGGAAGGTGAAAAAGAGTGTTCGGTATGGTCCTTCTCTTCATGGTCTTTGAAGCTGCCTGTGGCACTGTAGTGCACCGTCTGGTCGCCAGAGAACTCTGTCGACCTCTGTTGATGATTAGATGAACATTCCTCAAACACCTCCACGATACCACCACCCTGCTGTGCTCATTGGTTCTGATATGTACAAATTCACCTTACCATCTCACTCCTTAGATTATCTACATTCGATTGACTACCTCAAGGAATGCATTTAAACTCCCTGACTATTCAACAGTGGCATTAATCACCTGTTGTCTGAGTGTCCCATTTTCAGTAAAATTCTGCCAGACACCAAGAAATTCAGAAAAACTACTGGAAGCTCACATGGATATTATGTTCAGGAAATTTAAAACATAATAAGTTTTGAGTGAGCTTCTGTAAGTTCGAGTCTGAGATGATAAAAGTAGTCAGAAAATGATGGTATCTTCAGGAATTTTGAAGAAATTACTGATATAATGGTTCTTGGGCCACCACCCCAAATTCAAACGTTTCTGGTAGTTAAATGAGGTGATGAACGACGAAGGTTTTAAAAAGACAAATACCTTTATTTAACTGCAATTCAGATATCAAGCCAATTTAACAACCTAAAATTGCTCTCTAGGGCTACATAATATACGTGTAAAGGGTGATATGGGTCTTATCTTAGATAATAGGAGTCCAAGGGTCTTCTGGGAGGACTATCGGAGAGTCATTTGGTATCTGATGTCTTTACATAACTTGGTATTTAAATTGATGTTTGCCCAAAAACTCTGAAACTACGAGTATTCACTCATATAATTTTACAGCAGGTGTGATGATCGACCCAACAAACAATTATCAGTCAACTGAATGGGAATGGGGTCCTCTGAACCAAACTCCGCTTTTGCCGAGCTTTCGGTGAATTTATCGCCTTCCTCAGGGCCTACAAAACCAAAAACAATATTCTCCCTTAATATTTAAAACCTGATCTCCCTATGAGTAGAAACAACAAAATTGAAATATTAACAACAAATTTAAATATTACATAATATACAAAAAATTTCTTTCATTTACTCAAAGGATGTATTACTGTGTGAGCATCACATCAGCGTCAATCAAGAAACCAGCAGATATTACACTACAAACAATAAGTAGGTAATTTAGAATGTTTTTGACTTAACCCATTTCAAGCCAAGGGTAGAAATAACTAAATAATGGGGAGAGGAGGATGAACTGTTTTATAAAATGCCGGCCGAAATAAAGCATCATTTGCTCACCAATCGAGAGCAAAAATACTCGATATTTTATGAATTTTACTTTTTAATGAGATTTGAGAGTTTTCCAAAGCGATATGATTTATCCAGTTTCATTTATCCCAGAATCGAATTTGAGCCATCATAATCATGCCTTTGGCCAAAAGGCCTCATTTTCAAAAAATTTCCAAAATCGCATTCAGCTCCCAAACGTCAGAGCAAATTTTTTCTGAAAATTTTAGCATCAGCAGGAACGAGAAAAAAATCTTTTGCAAAGATTTTCCACTATTTTAAATATTTAAAAAATCATAAACGATGCGAAAACGCATCAGTGGCCGGAAATGGGTTAAGAAACATTATACATATTGAGGTAGGTTAACTGTAAAGTCAGATAGATTAAAATAGGTTAAACTAGATTGGAGCATGGTAAAACTATAAGTGTGCAGTTGAGTTACATAATGAAATGACTCACCCATAGTTGGTGGGAAATGAACTAGGGAACTATTGCAGGTAAAATGGAAAAAATTTAACAAAGAGGGGGAATTTAAAACATCATGTCAGCTACTACATAAACAGCCTTGGGAAAATAGTGTTAATTACATAACAATGATAATAGATTACAATAAAAACTTCTTCTTCACCCTCTACATTCACAATGTGGACAAACAGCGGTTGTGCAGTAATAAGTTTGACATCAAATTGATCATCCCATTGATCAACGGGACCAAACCCCTACAACTTTATCCAAGTCATACGTCCCACTCCCAATATCAGACTCAAGGTAACACTCAGAACACGGAAATTTTGGGAAATGAGTCTGTGGATTCTATAATTCCACAGTCCTCTACTAAATTTGTCCAAAAATTGCTGATGGCTCTCAAGAAGAACGCATTGTACGGTATTTTACCTTTTAGTTGAACCTTTTTAACTTTAATAAAGTCAAAAGGGTTTGACTAATAGCTATAAATCACATAAAAGAGATCAATGTTCAAAAGTGAATGATTATCTACTGATATGATGAACATCCTCCGTTGATGTCCAAATATGCACATTTTGTCAACCGAGGTGGAGTTGTCTGTCGGTCTGTAGTTAAGGGTGGATTCCTCTCTCAAACCCGACCTACCAATCAATCAACCTACAAAACCTACCAGTCTGTTGCTCCAACCAATGCATTGGAAGTTGGATCGTAAGATACTCTCAAGTCATATTCACCCCCAAAACACCGTGTCGGCTTCACTCAGGAATACAATGCCCTACCGAGTTCTAATTTTAGTATAGTAGTTCCCTGAAAAATAGGAACTTCTCGCCCTCCCAGACGGTCTCCTGTCCCAAGTGTCATTGCTCTGGAACCATTACTCTAATGGGACTTGGCACTTTTACCCAAACCCCACTCGTATTTCACGGCCATTCTTCCTTAATGTATTGTACGCACTCCATCACTGATACCGTATAAATAACTATATTTTTTCGGATTCGAGAATCAGAATAAAAGTTTAAATTCTGTCGTCTATCATGAAATGACGGGACTTGCTGAGACTTGATGGAACAAGGTCAACTAAAATGGTTCTTTCATCAGTCATAAGTGAAATATAGCTCGAATTTGTCTGTATTCATGAGTGAGACCCTACACAACCATTTTGTTCGTAATATTATATTATACCGAAAAAAGTATAAAATTCTGTTGATGTTGATAGTTGAGTTGAACTGTGGTATGTGACAGAGTAGCAGTTCTGCCACCAGATTCGAGACTCGATGGAACAATGGCTTTAGTTCTATCGACTGTAAGCCTCCAGAGGTAGCGCTACTGTCGTAAGCGGCACAGATCCCCCCATGAAGTCAGATTGGTTAGAAAACCCCTTTACGTTTCAACATGGTTGCCCCCGTGAACAGTTTGCCGCTACTTTTAAAATTTCCATCTTCCTTAAATTCTGTAAATTTTTCGGATACTTTTTTGAGCAGCACACTTCGGATTTCTTCTTTATCATTGAACCCTCTTTCGATTTAAAAAAAAAATAGTGAGGCAAATTCCCTATTTGTTTATTCATCCAAAACATGGATTTTTTGGGGGTCTCCGTATGTGTCTATCAATCTGTTGGTCTCATTCGAAACAGCTCGATTACAACTTCAGAAATTCCTTTCATTATCCTCGTGGGGATCCACTTTCATGATCGTAGGTTTGAAACGGCACGCCTTTCAGATCTCCTAAAGTTATCCAAAAAATTATACTTCCGCTTTAAGTTTTTGGCATCTACTGTTAATGGTTTCCCCTAGCTGATGATGCAATAAATCTAGGGCGAAATGGGTGTATAGTTTTTCAAAATAAAGTATGGTGATCTGGAAGGAGTACCGTTTCAAACCTAAAGATATCAGATAAGTGCAGTAACTTCATTGAGAGAGAACAACCATTTTATTGTAATAAAATTGGCTAGCTGCACATATACTGGGTTACCATTCGACACAGCATAATAACCCGTATTTCAAGTCTATAATAAGATAATTCATACAACGATAATTTATAATATTTGGAGCAAATTCAAAATTGTCAACAAAAAAACAAATAATTATATAGCTTCTCCACGTCAAGTTAAAGGTTTTCCATTTCAAAATAAAGATCGTTGAGATACGTTCACTGTTGATGGTCCCCTATGCATTGGTAGGCTTCATATGGCTGGTCCCCTGTGAATTGGGAGGATGGTACCCTATGAATGGGAAGGTGGTCCCCTGTGAATTGGGAGGATACTCCCCTATGAATTTGGAGGACGGTACCCTACGAATGGAAAGGTGGTCCCCTGTGAATTGGGAGGATGGTCCCCTATGAATCGGGAGGATGGTCTCCAATGGAGGATCTTTATTTTGAAATGGAAGACCTTTATTTTGAGATGTAAAATCTAGGATTATGAAATGAAAACAGTAAATTCGAGTGAAGAAATTAGAGAGTTAACACGAGAGAGAATATCACATGAATGAGAAGGAGACATCAGAAACTGATGTATTTAGGAGGGGGACTGATCTACTTCTAGTAGTAATCCAATGGGGCTAATTAGGATTATCCCTCCTAAACTCAACATAAAACCTTTATTTTGGAATGGAAAACCTTTATTTTGTTTCGGAAAACCTTTAATTTGACGTAGAAGAATTTTTTCTCGTTCATGCTGTTCCTAAACTCGTCAAAAAAATTCTTCGACGTTTGGGAGCTCGATGCAATTTTGGATTTTTTTTTTTCGTTGAAAAGGAGGCCTTGTGGCTGAAAGCATGATTATGGTGGCTGAAATTCGATGCTGGGTGATTGTGCGTTCTGGGTCACGAGTCGAAACGGATTCCGGTCCATAAAATATATTTTAACAACAATGAATTGGATAAATCACATCGATTGGGAAGACTGAGGCCTCTTAAATCCCATTAAAATGTAAATAATAATTCATAAAATTTGGAGTATTTTTGCTCTCAATTGGTGAGCAAATTATGCCTTATCCTGTAAAACAGTTCATCCTCCTATTCTCACTACCTACTCAGTTATTTCTACCCTTGGCTTGGGTTAATGTGAAGATTGTCTCTCATTATGGTCATACACAGCTCAGACAGGTCAAATAAGTGGGGATTTTGATCAGTACAGGTATCAAGTTTTAGGAATGAGTAATTTTGATAGAAGCTAAGCGATTCTTCCCTGGTTCGTTTCTGTGTTATTTGTCACAAAAGTTCGTTGAATTAACTCAAAATACGATCTCCTAGCTTCCTTCATCTGAGGCTCAAAGATCCATTTTACGACACCGGCCATGTTGCAACGTCCGCTCAAGTTCCGTGACGAATAGGCGCTTTATCGATGTTCGCTAATCTTCTTCAGGATATCTAAGCGACTAATAGCAAACAATGTCGACTCGGCCAGATAAGTAAAGATAACTCTTCACTTCCTCATCGGCTCTCGCTAATAGAGCTCGTCGTTGTCTTCCCAGAATTACTCGTTTCTGAGTGGTTTGAACTCTTCTATTTGCATTACTTATCTATTCGCCTATCCTTAACAAAGTGATGATTCCCCCGTTCTAACAAAAGAAGGGAAGGTTTGAGAGCGCCACAGCGTTGAAGTTGTTGAAGTCTTCTTAGGAGGAATTTGTTGTTAAGCTAGTTAATCTAGGACTGCACTTCGGAGAGCCTGTAGGAGAACGCTTTATGATTTGACACGTCTAGTGCCTGTTGGTAGTATCCTTGTTTTCCACGGTCCCTGGGTGTGAGATGGACTCAGCCAAAAACTTCGATATTTCATAAGTTGTGTTGGTTTTTCTACCTTCAACGTCGAAACACCGCATCCGAGCGTTTTGACAACTATACAGGGTGTCACCCTTTCGGGCGCAGCACCGGGCAGGGTTCGATTCTACTACTCATTTGCAACAAAAAATGTCTCTTAGCGATTTGTTTCAGAGGCTTAGTTTTCGAGTTACTCCACTTTTGAGATTTTGTTTCGTGTTTTCAACCTTATCTCATTGAAACGGCTATAAATCACCAAATTTTCATCATAATTTAAATCTATTCTCACCGTTGGAAAAAAAAATTTAAATTGGGAAATCGGGTAAAAATTGGACCTTAAACAAAAAATTGGTAAAATCTTGGAAATTTCAACTCAAAATTCTTCAAAATTTCATAGGTTCTGTAATCTGGCACGTGAATTTTTACCTGTAGGCCTAAAATATGCGCAAAAACCTCAGCTTTCTAACGGTATAGTCATTTCTATTTCGAAAGTGGGGCACATTTTCTTGAGAGCGGGGCACACTATACAGGGTGTCTACACTCAAAATGAGCAAATTGGGAAAATTTTAAAGTTTGCTTTTTGATTTGATTTTTTAAAACTATTTTATTGCTGAAAGATTTTGATTTTGCACTAGGTAGCTTAGAAACTTAACGCTCTTTCTAACGGTGTAGTCAGATTCGAATTTTCAGGATAAATAAGGGAGTTATGACCACATCAGTGCCGTAAGGTCGAAAACGCGAAAAAAAACTTTAAAGTGGAAAAAAAAGGAATTTTTAGTGGGTTACAAGAAAATTGCTAACAGACATTTTTTGTTGGAAATATCTTGTAAAATTGAACCCTGAAGTTATGCCCATCTTAAGTGTAGACACCCTGTATACGGATATTTATAAAGATGAAGAGAAGAAGAGTGGGAACTGGTCGTTCAGAGGACGATTTGTGCTACACGGACAAATCAATATTTCTCCTCATTCAATTGCTCCAAAATTCAAATTCAAAGACCCATTGGTGCCGAATTACTTGATGTTACCGGCGAGGGTTAATATTATAAAACTATCGCCAGGAGCAGCTTGTTGACAGGTCATCCGTCAAGTTTCTCGTACACAAACAACGGCTTTCGTCGCTTTGACGTAACCGAGCCGTTTAAGGGTTCAAACCTAGAACTGGAATGCGTATCAACACCACTTTCCAGGTGTTTTTTTCTTCATCCAAAGGCATGTTAATAAGCGGGCGTGTTTATGAGATTAATCAGATATGGCTGGAATGGTTAATAAGTGAAAGCGAAAGAGGCTTGCGCCCCGCGTTTTTCCCATACATTACACCCGTGAGGTCACCTACTTATTAGCAGGTGCTGAAGATAATCATTTTCGGCCACGAAACGCTGCGCTCATACTGTGTTCGAGCGTGGAGTGCGGGTCTTCCTCCGAAACGAAAGTTATAATTAAAAAACATTGCTGCAAGATACGATTGGAATGATGTCAATGCAGGTGGAAACTGACCTACTTCGAGTGGACCATCTATGATTTCTTCCATCTGCATTGACATTACAGTCGTATCTTGCAGATATAAACTGGCCTAATTCACGTGAGTCTTATGTAGGTAATATCTGAGATACTCGTGAAGATTTTGAGGTGCTTGTGAAGTAGGTACACACGTCTAAACCACATCGGCAGCATTAGTTCGTCGATCCTCCGCTAGGGATAGTGAAGCGTTTTTCCCTTGAATCAGCTGCTTCATTACACACAGTTATTACTAATTAACGGAATTTTGTGTATATATACTTAGCTTGGACACTTGATAATAATGAGAAATGAATAAACATTGTTGAGAAAATTGTTTTCCACCAGATCATTGGATGTTCAGATTTTGTCACAATGAAGTATCGATACTCGAATACAATAGTGTCAATACAAAATATATATACATTTGTAACTATACTAGTTCTATGACTGATTTTTAGGTTTTTCTATAGATTTTATATAGTTTTTTTTAAATTTGTGTATAGTTTTTCCATGATTTTGAGGCCTTAATGGCTTTGTTAACCCTAATTGGACCATGGTGTCACTAGTGTCACCGAAAACATCCTAGGAATTCCACAGCTGTCTCAAGGTGTCACCACTTTAACTAGATTTAAATTCAATTTAAAAATGAATGAACATAGCCAAATTTTCTTGTAAATTATTAAAAGTCAAAAAATGATTTTATGACAAAAATTTTGAAATTTTTTTCATCGATTTCTTTGGATATGTTTGTCATGTCTCTATTTTTAGACTTCCAATATCCCACAAAAAATTCTGCTGTCCATTTAAAATTACAATTTAATTTTGGTTACTTGTGGCAGTTGTAGAGTTCCTGAGATGTTTTCGGTGGCATGAGTGATACCATGGTCCAATTAGGTTTAAAGCCACACCGTCACCGTCGTAGTATATAGATAAGATCCAAACGGCGTCGTATCTTGCGATGCAACCTTTGCTGGGTACCAGGTCACGTTGTTCCTGCGAATCATGCAGACTCCAATACAGCCACACCATGACCTACACTCTATTGTTAGTGAGTGCAACTTTCAACTATTTGAATAAGCGTGTAACTCAAGAGCTCTTCCATATTCCTGGTTTTTCCCTTTTTTTCACTCTGATACCTCTAGTTGTGTCGTAGAAAAAAATTCCAGGGTAGAGAGAAATGCAAAACAACATGCAAATTCGAGACCGACCCCATTGTAGATCTCGTAGTTGTAGAAAAGTTTAAAGCTCAGTGGAAAGCAGATGAGAGGTACGGAATGAGTGGGAAGCGGTAGTTATGGGCGAAGTGGGAAGCATTAAACAAAAAAAGTTTTTAATCAGAGGCCCAAGTTTTTAAAACGAGTGGCCCGAGGCTGGAGAACCGGTTCCGACGGGGAGGATCAGGTTTGCATACGTTCAACAGCTCCTGAATACCCGTGAGAACAATCGAATGGAGTTTTTCTTTGAGGATTCTTCAAGTTCGAATCAATCAAGTGTGTTTTGTTGAAAGTATCAAGCCAAATCTACTGCTTTTATCGGATGGAGCAATGGAAGACAATGATTTCGGTGTAATCCTGGGAAGTACTTTCTGTTCGTTGATATCGCTTGTTAGTTGTAATGGATGGAGCCAATTCTCTAATTTGTAGGTGAGGTCATTCGAATTGAATGTTGTGATAGAGCCAATTCATCTCCAATCTCATATGGATTTTTTGAGTGGAAATCGTGATTCTGGAGGATCCAAATTTTGGTTTACCTGCTGCACGAATACGCTCGCCGATACGAAAGATTCTGGTGTAATCCTGGGAAGTACACTAGGCCCATTGATAATGATTGTTATTTGTGATAGAGCCAAGTCATCTCCAATCTCATGTGGATTCTTTGAGTGGAAATTGCGATTCTGGAGGATCCAAATTTTGGTTTACCTGCTGCACGAATGATTCTGTTGTAATCCTGGGAAGTACACTAGGTCCATTGATATTGCTTGTTAGTTGTGATAGAGCCAATTCATCTCCAATCTCATGTGGATTCTCTGAGTGGAATTTGTGATTTTGGAGGACTCAAATTTTGGTTTACCTGCTGCACGAATACGCAAACCGATACGAATGATTCTGGGTAATCCTGGGAAGTACACTAGGCCCATTGATATTGCTTTTTAGTTGTGATAGAGCCAATTCATCTCCAATCTCATGTGGATTCTTTGAGTAGAAATTGTGATTCTGGAGGATCCAAATTTTGGTTTACCTGCTGCACAAATACGCAAACCGATACGAATGATTCTGGGTAATCCTGGGAAGTACACTAGGCCCATTGATATTGCTTTTTAGTTGTGATAGAGCCAATTCATCTCCAATCTCATGTGGATTCTTGGAGTAGAAATTGTGATTCAGGAGGATCCAAATTTTGGTTTACCTGCTGCACGAATACGCAAACCGATACGAATGATTCTGGTTTAATCCTGGGAAGTACACTAGGCCCATTGATAATGCTTGTTAGTTGTGATAGAGCCAAGTCATCTCCAATCTCATGTGGATTCTTTGGGTGGAAATTGTGATTCTGGATGACCCAAATTTTGGTTTACCTGCTGCATAAATGATTCTGGTGTAATCATGGGAAGTACACTAGGCCCATTGATATTGCTTGTTAGTCGTGATAGAGCCAAGTCATCTCCAATCTCATGTGGATTCTTTGAGTGGAAATTGCGATTCTGGAGCATCCAAATTTTGGTTTAACTTCTGCACGAACACGCAAACCGATACGAATGATTCTGGTGTAATACTGGGAAGTACACTAGGTGTATTGATATTGCTTGTTAGTGGTTAGCTTGCTTGTTGTGGTTCATCTCAAATCTCTTGTAGGTGACGTCATTCAAATTGAAAAGTCCAAGTTGTAAGGATAATGTGGAAACAAAATAAGTTCCCTGTAATCCATGGAAGTAGGCTAGGTCTTGTGATATTGCTTAGTATTGATGAAGCAAATGCATCTCGGAGCAAATCTTATGTTGGAGAGAGTGTTCGAAAAGGAAGTACATGTGTGTCCTGTGGTAGTAAAGAAATCGTAAATATTTCCAGATATTTACAGTCTAGAGGCAGGGGAAGTGAAATGTGTCATTTCTACGGTATGAAACGGGGTGTTCGACAGCTGTAGAGTGAACTACGTGACGAACACGTGGTCGGACTATGGAAAACGGGAATAAGTACGAAAGGAACAATAAATACGAGCCTGGAAGGACCTCACCGATTTGACCGTTGCACACGTGTGGAACTAAGACCGAAATAGGCGGACCAACGGAGTCGTAAACTTGGGGGCCTCCTGTCATAACGCACAGCTTTCAGGCATAAACAAATGGCACCCACCAGGCAGAGTTGTCTCGAGCTATGAATATTAAACGGGGAGACCTCGGGTTTCCAGCTCCTGTGACTCGTACCTGCGTAAGCCATGCATCACGGGCTTATAATGGAGTTGGGTCCTAGTTTGGTATTTTTCCTCGTCGTAGTAGCCGTAATGGAATGTATCAGTTACATAAATAACGGTTCATTCTAATAACATCACAAAATGTTATACTTGGTGTACGAGAAGTGTGCTTCATCATCTTCTTGAAATTGCTCGATAAAGAATTTCTCTATCTTGTCGAGACCTCCTTCTCCTCCCAGGCCTTACTCTTTCGCGTTTGGTTCCTTTTCATTTTCTCTCAAATGAAATATTAGGAAAAATCGTCATTTCGTTCTAAGTAGAAACAAATAATGAACTTTATTAATCACGTTTCCATAGTAACTCAAAATTTTATAACAATAATGAAGTCTCCAATCCTACAGTGCCATAAATAATATATATATTTCAATTTATTGAACAATTTATTTTTAACAACTTTGAAGGAAAAACAAAACAGAAGCCGCTTTGAGCGAGCCTGAGATGGAGAATATTTTTGGAGAAAAATATGAACGATATTGCCAAGAAGAAGAAGATTGGCATGGCTTATGGACATTACTCATGATAGGTCCAAGCCAAGCTGGACGGCTGCACCTTCTTCGAAGCCTTTTCAATCCTAAAATGTTCGATAAATTTAATGTTTTTCTAACACCAAAAAATTAAAGTGACAACTTCTGAGTTGTTTCAATTTGTTTGAAAGCGCAGAATTGACGTCACTAAAGTTAATATTTGGAGTTCAAAATGCTTTAAAGCTTTCATTTTTTAAATTCCAAATAAAACACGGCATTACACTTCCTGCATCCCAGGGTTGAATCTCCTTGAAACCTGACGGCTAAAAGTGAAAAACATGGAACATGCTCTAGCCACCAATCCACGAGAAGCGTATTTAGCTCACTCAGCTGATCAGGGATGAGTACCTAAAGTTTTTCATTCGAATTCTGCAGTCTCAGAGGCACCCTCTGCAATTTTGCGTTCCACACTTAGGAAATTTTTTTTTCTCGAATAGATAGTCCAAGGCTAAAACCTGTTCCAGGCTAAAATTGGATGCAATTTTCAAAATTTGTCCTTTTATGAATAACGTTTTTTTTTTTTCGTTTTACCTCGCTCGATTTCTGTATAGTTTATGCTTTTGAATTTTTGGCCAATCATTTATAATTTTCGGAAATTCCTTACGCTTTGACAACTGGGTACCTAATAGAG
Source organism: Apolygus lucorum (assembly GCA_009739505.2). Lineage (NCBI taxonomy): Eukaryota > Metazoa > Arthropoda > Insecta > Hemiptera > Miridae > Apolygus > Apolygus lucorum. The sequence continues at coordinate 1,729,489 of CM019170.2, read as the reverse complement.
TCCTTGTCCGACTTTTTCACTCCTATGAAGTTCGAATATTATGCGGAATTTAAAATTTATATTTGTGCGAAATATTCGTTTCTACATAAATACGTCGAGACAGCAGTTACAGCAATACATGGGAAACCCTTCTCTGATTTTGGAAAACAAACTTTTCCCTATTTTTCACTGTCTGTTCAAGTTGCCGACAGAGACGATGTTTATGGAGAGATTTCTCACTCACGGACCACCAGGTTTCAATCGGATTTCCGGCGGAAATCGTCTCCATTCGAAATCGAAAAACGTCTCCCGATTTCGTCATTTTCCTCGCTCGTTTTTGCTTTCATTTTGAGTGGAAAAAGGGTGACAAATCGTTTCGAGGTGTGACGTGTGTGCTTTGATGCAACGTTTTGCTGTCATCGCGAGCGCCGTTTGAGGCGCCCGCGGGCGCTGATCGGAGTTTTTCCGGCGCTAACAGGAAGATCACCTGTCTTTTCGTCTTCACGGATTTTGTTAGTCGATGAAAAAACTTCGGGTTGTAAAGCTTCAGCAAAAACTTCTCAATGCTAAAGTCACGAGGCTTTAGTGAGATTTTGAGATTGACCCTAGGAAAAAACTTTTGAACAGGTCAACAATGATGCTTGATTTTATCAGATTTCTTATCCTACACTAGGCTTGGCCAGTGTTGTAGGGTGAGATCATTTACAGTTTTGACTGGTACTGTTTGAATTGGTACAAGTCAAGTTTTCGCTCTATTTGGGAATAGATTCAGGATTTCGATTGTTTGAGGTGTTCAGATTTGTTGGATGTGAGTTGGGAGGCGATAGGTCTGTTGTGCGTGTTTGCAGCTCTCCAGAATGTAAAGAGTACAAGGAGGAATGGATGCGGTGATTCATCTGTTGACTGTGGGAGCCGACCGAACGCATCCCACTTTCAGTGCCAGCATGAAGCATAAAGGTCGAAAATGGGTTTCGTTGGTAAAAACCTGCTACTGACTTCTCAGTAGCAGCGTCGTGAAGACTGCGGGATGTTCCTGGAAAAACACCGGGTTCCCGAGCTCGAAGACTGACGTTATGATAATATTGCGAACCAACGCGATGCACCTGGTGAGTTCCTGAGGATGGTTTCGCGATTTTCTCCGGGGAGGGGAGCCGAGCGTGCACCTTCGAAGGACTAACAAAGGGAAGAGTAGGAGACGTCGTTCGAAAAAAGAAAAACGATTCGGAGTGAGTATGCAGGCGTGCGGGGCGGGGGCATTGTCTTGGGTCGGTTAACCCAGCAGGGAGAAGCAACAAGACCAAAAGACAGGGGTCTCCCAGGGAATGCTCGGTGGCCGTGTCCTTGGGGATGAGCCCTTACGAGACTTAGCTCTGCCTTACCAGTTTACTCCATGCAAAACCTTACATATGAGTTCATGCAAACACCTTACTGAAGCACCATTATATTCAAGATTTTGAAATGGAGAATCGGTTATCAGCCATTTCCGTTGATATATTCGTTAAACCTTTGGAATCAAGCTAGGAAACCGATTCTTCTTCTTTTTTTTCAATCCCTCCAAAATTTTGCGTTCTACGTTTCAAGGTAAATATTCCAAAAATCGAAAAAGCAGTGCCAAGAAAGGTTTTGTTTATTATAAATTACTTCTAAGTGGTAAAACATTGTAGATGACTTTTTTTTCGTTTTTCCAAAACGTTTCGCAGTTTCAACAATTTTGACTGTCCCCAAGCTACGTTTTCTGTTTTGGTCTCAAACTTCTTCCTTCACACGGCAGGAATTGCCAATAATATGCGGAGTTTTGATATTTTATCCTGAATAACACAGCAGTCCAACGCTAACTTTGCAATATGTTCCATACAAGAGGACTTCTATAATCGGAGGACTTCGGGGAACCAACTATTTTGTGTGGAATTTACCCTGAAATAAACGTAAACGAAGTCGACTGATCTTCCACCAGCTCAGGTCAACCACCCTCAGGGTCTTCAACCCTTTGGGTTTTCCATGGCTAGAGTGAGGAACTCCTATAAATTACCCAAGGCTATAGGAGTTAGTCTGGTGGAAAATCATGAGCCTAGTTCCTGACTAAAACAAAGTCGTAAAACCTTGCCAAAAATTTGCTCAGGCTATTAAATTCAAATTGGTCAGTTTTAGATACCCCTCAACTTATGGACACTCTTGCTCAAAATTAGAGCACCACCATTTCTTCCATCCATTTGAACACATTGTTGGCAAACAGAAGGGAAAAGGTAACCAAAATAAGCACAAATTCTTGAGGGAAAGATGATTTTAATAAAATTAAAGAAAATTGTACTTCTTGCGGTAAAATTATAAAAATAGTATATGTGAAAAGAGGTTTGAATTATGCCAGTTTTGCTTTTCAATGCGTGGATGAGGGCTTGGAGCCTTCGGTCCATGCCTCCAATCAAGTTTTGGATATCCTCTTGGGGGATATCCACGCTGCTGATGATTGTGGTGGTGGATCTGTGGCTCGAATTCTTCTTTTCAGCATGTCCCAAACATGCTCTATAGGATTCATCTCTGGGCTCCTTGGTGGCCAGTTCAGGTAATAACTTTATAAAAGAAGGGTACAATCGAAGAAATGGGTGGTGTTGCTCTAATTTTGAGCAGGAGTGTGCATTGTTCCTCAACTTGATGTGCAGTCATAGTCGTATGTGACAGGTACCAAGTGTAGTCACTAGTCAAATCACCTCAACCTCAGGCGAAGCAGAGCAGGACTTTCCTAGTACTGAAAGACAAATTTCTTCATTTACATGCGAATTCCTATTTCATTTAGAAAAAGTAACAAAGAGTATGGCAGATTCATAAAATTTCGTCCTTACAAAGACGAAAAAGGAATAATCGTATAGAAGCGAGGAGTCCGAACACATTCATTAGCGAAGATGGTGGAAGATTTGGGGAGGTGCGAGTCGTCTGAGGATATCTTCCCTAATGTTTGTACAAACCATTACTAAGCCTTCCCAGCGATATGGCTTCCAAGTAGCTAGGAGGCAACGACCAGTAGATCTACCAGCCACCCACGATACTACGCACGCCATTCGAGCGTTCATCTCCCGGTGAGATGAAGAGATGATATTAGAGAACCATCTGCCCTGGCGATGATGAGACCGGACGGGGTAATGGAGGCTGTGACGTAACAGAGGATTAACAGACGGACCTTCGGGGACCAGGTGGGCCCTGTGGAATGTCTGTCGGGGGCATCACGCATGCAACTACGAGACAAAGAGTCATATTTCCGACAAAAGAGACGTAGAAATGAACTGAAGATCAGGAGAGACAATGTTCAGACACCACCCAAACTGAATAACGTTTGTTCTTATAGTCAATGAAAACGATATGGTCCCCCGGATGGTTACTGCTTAGAAGCTTCGGCTAAAATTCAAGAAACATGGAACATGCTTTAGCCGTTCCTTTAGCCATGCCTTTAGCGGTCGAAACTTCTCGAATGTTCTTGGTGTAATGGGGAATTTGCCTCAATTTTAGATTCTGGAATTTCAAGTCAAATCCTATAATAGGGCACTAGAATAACGTTTAACACTAGGAATAACCAAGGGGAAAAAATTACCGTAGGAGAAAATGACTAAACAAGTGAACCTCTGTTACAAAACACCGCGAAAATCGAGGAATATTGTTGACGTCATACAAAAAAAAAACGACGCGAAAATAACTCCGACAACAGACAGAGTTCTAGCACCGCCACACAAAACGATCCAGTGAAATGGCTACTCGAATTAAGTGATTCAAATCTTGAAACTGAATAAGAGAAGATGAAGACTAATAATGCTTGATAAACTAGTAGGTAGAATCGTATTGTAAAAAAGTGAGTAATATTGTTTCTTTTGGTCACTTTTGTGTCTGGGTTCTTCCTGCCAGTTCGCGGCGCACTCTTGTGCGCACTACTTGTAAGCTAAAAGTTCGTGTATGTTCCGCTTCTGTGGTAAGCGCCACAGAACCTCCTTTGAAGTCAGATTGGTAGAATATCCGTTACGTTTCGAACATGGCTGCCTCTTACACATTGCCACCACATTTAAAATTTCCATCTTCCTTAAATTCTCTAAATTTTTTGGATGCGTTTTCGAGCAGCTCACTATGGTTTTATTCCATAAAAATAAACCCTCATTCGAAAAAAAAAAAAAATGTGAGGCAAATTCCCCATTCAAGTTTGCACATGAGCTTCCTAACTCGCTCTTCCATTGTAGACGAAGACTCACTACTTTGTAAACTTGTCTCAATCACAACAGTATTTTTATTATTAAGAAATCGAAAACATCTGAAGCGTCGAAGAACACATCACAACTAAAAGCCCGCGTTCATAGCAAAATCTCGCCTAGGTTTCAAGGTTACAAAATCCCGTGCTACTTTCGTTCCATGATTTCGTCACGTTTTTGCCCAATTGGGTGATGGCTAAAACATGTTCCATGCTAAAAAGTCTCCCAAGTGGTTGGGGCACTCACATACATCACGGCGCCTGATTGAGGATACTTCACGCCGTATTTAAGCCGAACCAAACCCACTAGAGACAGACACGGTACTGACGTTTGTAGCAGGTCTGGAACTTAAAACGCAAGCAAAAATTTTGATTTTGGAGAAAGTTGTTTTCTGCTTTGAAAATCATCATCCCCGGACTGATGGCTACTGCGCTAGTGTAAACGGAAAATCCTTACAACAGCCATAACTAAACTTCTACGTTTTCATCCGAATTTGACGAAGTTTTCAGGGATTGTTCAGATTGGCGAGTAGTTTCTTTTGAAAATCTTGGCCCCCGAATTCATGGTGGCCTCTGCGCATGCGCAATTGTAAGCAATACGAATTACTTCTACATTTTCCACCCGATTTTGATATTTTCCGAAATTGTGTTGGTTGGCTTGTAGTTAGTCCCCTGCGAGGGTTAGCTTGAGATTAGCTATAATGCAATGAATGCATCGGATCTTCCATACAGCCGGATTATGGAGACTAGGAGCTATGTGCCACACCCACTTTGGACGGAAGCTTTGTTTTCACTTTTCAAGGTTGAAAAAAAATTTTCTCCAAAATCAAAATTCCCACTCGCCTTTTACGTTTTAGACCTTCCTGAACAATGTTGGTTTCGAGTCTGTCTGTCTGTGTTTCTGTCATGAAATCTTTGTAACGGTTATTATCCGACTTCGATTAAATTTTCAGGGATTGTTTGGGTTGGCGTGTAGACGGTCCCCTATGAAAATTATTGCCCCCGGACTGATAGTAGCCACTGCACGAGCAAACGTCTATTTCCTTCTAACAGCCATAACTTCTACGTTATCTTTCTGATTTCGATGAAATTTTCAGGGGTCATGCGGATAGGGGTGTAAATGGTCCCCTATGAAAATCACCGCTCCCAAATTGACAGTAAAATCCTTGTAACAGCCATAACACCAACATTGTTCATCCGAATTTGATGAAATTTTGTAGGATTGTTCTAATTGACCTGTAGACGGTCATCGATGAAAATCATCACGCCCAGACTGATAGTAGCCACTGCGCATGTGCAAATGTCCATTTCCTTGTAACAGCCATAACTTCTACATTTCAAGGTTCATTCGGATAGGGGTGTAGATGGTCCCCTATGAGGGTAGTGGAAAGTACTTAGAGCAGGTGTTTTGAGATTAATTACTAAGCATCGGATCATTCATACAATCTGGTTATGGATACGAGGAAGCTATGTGCCACATCCACTTTTAATTTTTACCAGCTAAAACCCTTTAATTGTCCTTACCGGTACATAACCTAAAAAAATGACGATCCGTTCCATTGACTGGCACATTCTTTTTCACTAACAAGGCGATTCCTCCGTGAAATTACACCGTGGCGGCGCTGCCGGAATACCGGCCCATTGTGAAAGACGCGGACGCATCTTTCATCCTTGAGGAGCCTCAAGCGTACCTCCCGCCCCAGTTTCTGGCATTTCTCCCGATTACGTTGAGGTGCAGGGAGGTTTCTCCCGGGTTTCCCCCCTTTTTTAGCGTCTCTCTTTCGCCGGTGTTTTCAGGCCTGTCGACAAACCGTGCTGAAGACTTCGCGTGTCTTCTCCTTCCGAGGGCCGTTCAATGAATTTTCCATTATGGCTACAGACGAGCGGCATCCGTACGTCTGTATGTCATTGACCGAAGGCCGTTTATAACCCTGAAGAACCTCAGGTGGTTGCACGAGCAGGTATCCTGTGATTGAACTGCGTGTACACTGCAGGCGATAGCCCGTGCCAGGAAGTGCCTTCCTAGTCATACGCGTTTTCAACTCATAACTTTCTTCTTTTCCTCCACTTTTCAACTTTGTGCCTTCAATCGAAACAGAATTTATAGTCTATCACTTTTGCCTCGTCTTTCGATTTTTCTGAGGTTACAACGTGCTTTAACTGTCTTTTATCTGACTCTCAAACGTGTAGCAGTCTCCTTGCGTTAACTGACTGTTATTTCTCTGTCAGCCATGTTGTGATATTCATGCATCAAGTGACTGTATTACAGGGTATCCCACCAAAGAAAGACTCCCCTTCTAAAACCGCAATTTTTGTAGCACATTTTTTTGTTAATCTGCACTTTGGAGGTGAAAGGATGTCAAGTATGACCAAGTTGATCATTGCGCAAGTGCTGAACGCACATCAACTTAGTTTTTTCAAACGAGAATCCCTTTTATTGCAGATTTAAATTCTACGCAAAATTTAATGAATTTTCGACTTTTTTTCAACCAAACACCGAAAAATAATCTCGGCAAAAATCTAAAAATATCAAAAAAAGAACATGAAAAAACAAATTTTAATGAACATGTTCCGGTCATTATTCCGCTAAAAACGTGTCAAATGACAAAGCGGATAGTATCATGTGAATCAACGGTAAAAACGCTGCAAATTATTACACAACGGTTTATTATTTTTCTATATAATCGTCTATAAAGCCACCAACCATCCAAACATCGATGGCATTTCGGTCAGCTTTAATTTGAACGGAGATTAGGCCTCACACTCGTGTTTCTGATTTATCACATGTTTATTATTTTTATGGTTTATTATTTCATTATTATTATTTTAATGGTTTATTATTTTTCTATATAATCGTCTATAAAGCCACCAACCATCCGGAGATTAGACCTCTTTTGCGATTCACACTCGTGTTTCTGATTTATCGTACGTTTATTATTTTAATGGTTTATTATTTTTCTATTTAATCGTCTATAAAGCCACCAACCATCCAAACATCGATGGCATTTCGGTCAGCTTTAATTTGAACGGAGATTAGGCCTCACACTCGTGTTTCTGATTTATCACATGTTTATTATTTTTATGGTTTATTATTTCATTATTATTATTTTAATGGTTTATTATTTTTCTATATAATCGTCTATAAAGCCACCAACCATCCGGAGATTAGACCTCTTTTGCGATTCACACTCGTGTTTCTGATTTATCGTACGTTTATTATTTTAATGGTTTATTATTTTTCTATTTAATCGTCTATAAAGCCACCAACCATCCAACATGAAGAAAAATACTTGGAAAAAACCTCTTTTTTGGCCGGTTATTTGCCCATAACTTCTATACGAATTAAATGATCGGAATAGTTCGACGTTAGGACCAACTAGACCCCAAATGGAGTCTATGTGCGAAAGATCGGGTTTTTTAGATTCTAAGGTCGATTCTAAGGCCTTTTATGGCCCGGACGGCGAACGGCGGACGGCGGACGGACATTGCAAATTTGGATTCTACGCACCTTGAAACGTAAAGTGACAAAGTTTGAGGGGGGGTTATAAAAATTTTTTGCGATACGATCACATAGGCTTATTATTAGAAATAATAAACCAAAATAATGGAAATGATCCGTAAATTTCGTAGTTCTTTTCGGAAGTGCTACGTTTTCGACTGGTTTCCCAAGATATTACGATAACGGACGGAATTACATGCCGTGAATTACTCTCATTTCACTCATGTTTTATAGTTTTCTCCATGTCTACAAAATTTAAATTTGATGCGAAACAACCATTGTGAAAGACGTGGTCCCGTTGGCGAACAGAGGGCAGCTGATAGGGAGGCTACTAGTATTCTTGACTCTCCACCACCTTACCCCCACTCCATGCAAAATGTTGTCGTTGAAGATGCAACATGCTGACTTTTGGCAACTTTTCCGGAGAGACATAAAACTTGTAGGGGCGTTGACGACTTATATTCGACCTATCCTACATTTTTACAATTACCTTCTAATCTTCCGTGGCTACCAAACAGTTTATTCATGGATGTTAAATGAAAAACTGTGGTTATAGCGAGGAATAGCCACCTTAGTAGAATAGGAAACAAGTAAGTTTGAGAAATTTCTGACTGTTGAATGTGAGTGGTTACCTACCTACCTACACTCAATAGGTTTCATTTGATTTGGGAAAAGTTTCATTTGGTTTGGAAAAGGATTAATTTGGTTTGGAAAAGGTTTCATTTGGCTTGGAAATGCTATATCTGCTGCTTCGTTGCCAGTCTCACCCGCATGAGCACCAATCCATCGCACTCTCAGAGGCAGACCAACAGCACAAAGGTCTGAAATGAGTCGTCTTGCATCTTCTGTATGGTCACCGCACCTTGCAGTGTGACGGTTTAGCTCTGCAGTCGACAAACCATCCCTAAATAAGGGGAAAGCACCAGTAGTGGACATGTTAAGAAAATCGTGTGCGTTTTTTTTTGTGTTTCCTCATACATTTTTAGCTTTAAAACTGTTTTTTGGGTGTCTGCATGTTCTTCAGACATTTTTCATTGATTTTAATCGAAGGAATCACAAATTTTATAAATTTTTGAAGAAATAGAGTCAAAATTTGTGGAATAATAGAATACACCAGTAGTTGACAGCTAAAATTTTTGAATGTCGATGTAGTGGACACTTGATGACCTAGTAGTGGACACGTGGAATATATCATCAAGACAATGTAAAATTTGGTTCATAATCATGTATAATCATTTATTCAATCATACAAACACATGGAACAACTTGTTGCAAGGCACTGAAATCACAGAAAATTTTATAATATGCGTGAGATAAATTGTTTTACAAGAACCCGTTTCTTGTAATCCATCCCTTATCGCCTGATCTAATTGTTCTTGTGAGTAATGTTGAATTTTCTTTTTTCGCATCCCTCCTCCTCTTTTCTTCTGTGCTTTATTTTTGCTGTGGACGAAAGTAAAAATAAACAATCAATAGAAAATCCCAAAAAAATGCCATTCAAATAGAAGAATAAAGTGAGCGCTAGTAGAGGACAGTTCATGTACTAGTAGAGGATACCTCTGTACTAGTAGTGGACATCTCTTGTACTAGTAGAGGACACCCCTGTCCCCCTCTGGTCCGCAACATCAGATTCATTTGAAAATCGTATCGTGAGCTAGTTGCAATGTAAATGAATAAGTGGCAAATAACAAAAATAACCTCTCTCGAAAAGGGAAGATGCGCCAGTAGTGACAGGGGTGTCCACTACTAGAGCATCCAACATTTTTGCTGCACTAGAAGCGGACATGCTTAAAAAGCCCAGTTTACCAACATAAACGAAGTTAAGCGGCCGGAAAATCATCTAATTAGTTACTGAAGTGATTATTCAAACCAATGGGCACAAATATTTGAAGATTATATATGAATATTTCTTAAAACTTACCATCTTTTCCTTAGCATTTTTCACAACGTCCTGCACGAAATCACTGACTGGTTGTTTTGATGCTGAGTCATTGTTTTTCACCTTAACCCTAACGTCTTCTTCTTGTTCTTCACGTTTAATTGGATATTACTCGTACTTTAGTGAATCCAAAAAAGATCAAGTGCTCAGCTCAACCCAAATCCTTATTCTACAACTTTCTTTCCAAAGTGTCCACTTCTGGTACAGTGTCCACTATTGATGCTTTCCCCTTACGATGATTGATGAGTCCATTGATTGAGTCTTGGTGTATTGAAAGTATGGTTTCTGGTCCATTTCCATATCAAACTCCCTGACCTTCAAGTCTAAAAATAAGGGAGCCTTACGGCGAAAAAGCCACAAATCTTCTCGGAAACCCCGTGATTAAAAACTCCCGAATAACAACGCCGTCGCGCGTGATTTAATAGCGTCAGGCCGAGCACGCGGAGAAGCGTCTAATGTCAAGGAGAAGGAATCGCGGGCCCCCAATCTACATTCTGCGGCTCGACACGTACCGTCTGTGCTGTCCTTCGAGAGCTTGTAACTCCGCGGTCACGAACTCCTCGGAACGGGTTCGGAACGGCGACTCGATTGCGCAATACGGGAGGATGAAGACGCGAAAAAGTTCAAAACAGAGTAAACTGAGAGTTGGTTCATGAGGTTCGTCAAAACTCAACCCAAAAAAAGTCCATTCATGCAGCATGAATCAATGAGCGGATTTTCTAAGAAATCTTTCAGTTGAAGGTATGGTCAAGAAAAGAAACAATGGTGTTGCAATTAATTTCTTTTAGAGAGTTTTTTTTTACGCCATTCTACGTTTTTTTCTCGATTTTCTGTATACCTTACCAACATATTGTATGCACAGGGTATGCTTTGAAGATATTAGGAGTCCATACTCATGGTCTATTCGTCTCTACAAACTCATAGAGTACCCACACGGCTACTGCATTTCTGGGTACAACAAATCTGTACCTCAGAGGTCAACTATCGTATGCCCAAAATTCTCGTTTTCGAGATTTTTGTTTTGTATGTGCATTCTTTCTATTGTATTTTGTATTCTATTGTATTGGTAGGCATAAACAGATTCTACAGAATTAATTTGAGCATGATAAAATCATCAGAATGGGCCATAGGGGTCAAAATAGGTGTGCCCACAACTTCTTTTGGCTCTGCTGTAAGATCGCCAAAATGTCACTTACGATAATCGACCTCTGAGGTACAGAAATATACGCATGTTTTCATTATATATCAGAAATTGTATGTTGAATCCGAATATACCATGTATGTTACCGTGATTGTGAACCGGAAAACCCCGTTTTTGGACTATTTTTGAAATTGTCCTAAATTTCTGGCTGACGAACTCGTCCTTTTGTTTGTTGTTACAAACATTTTGGAAAAAACTAAAATAATTTCGCTAAACAATTACTACTATTATACCTATATGTATATATAATTTTTGAAAAACTTCAGGGATCGTTTCAAAATGTTCCTAAACGTATTTCAGTGAAAAAAAAAAATTCGAAACAGTCCATTCTCAAACATTTGAGGCCATTGCAATAGCTTCATTTTCTTTAAAAATTCGCTAATAAAGGGGTTCTCAGTCGGTCGCCACACAGAGGGGCGAAAATTCAAAAAACCGCTTTTAAGTAGAATGTTTGAAAGTCGAGATTTGGTCCAAGTGATGGTAGAAAATGGTTGGTTTGCAGTCAAAGCCAGTGCCCAACGGCTAAGTTGATGAGTAGACCGTATAGATTTTTGTTTGATCAGGAAAACATGTGAAAATTTGTAAAAATTAGAGTAGAGACGTATTCATCTCGAAAAAATTAAAGAAAAAAAACTTATTTTATTTGTTAATAAAATGAACTGAAAAGTTGAAAATAAATTACCTCCAATACGAAATATAACACTTTATCACAGTCCCAATTTTATTGATAAAATTGGGACTGTGATAAAGTGTTATCTTTATGAAGAGTTATATGTCTTATTAAAGGTAACTCATTTCCAACTTTTTAGTTCATTTTGTTAACAAATATAATAAAAGCTTGATTCTAAAAAAAAAAATTTAAATTTATTTTTAATTTTTTAAGGGAGAAATGTATGTTTGAACGCGGAAAAACGTGCATTTTCGTTGGAAAAAAAATCCATGTTTTTCCGCGTTCAAACATAAATTTGTCCCTTAAATTCGATTGTAAAATATTTTTTGATTACACCGTTGGAAAGCTGATGAAATGGAGCAGTTTTTAAGCTTTCGAGCCCCTCAGGCAAGTACCTTGTTCTAGTGAAGAAAAATCATCAAAACTTTGGAAAATAGACAAAAATTGAGAAATTTTCAAGTTTGAGGTAAAAATCCTACTCTTGCGTTCAGTTTTCTCGACTGGTCAACGTCTCATCTATTGAGAAATTTCACGATCTTTCCAACGGTGTTCTTATTGAGTGTAATTTGAGGGATTTATGGCCGTTTTAAGGGAACTCAGCCGTTAGTACTAAAGAGGGTCGGCAGACCCATTTTTGTGCCCCTAGATCTTTAACATCAGTCTATTGACTTGAAATTTTTTTCAGTAGGTACTACTTATAGTCGTCTTCACTTTAGTCGGATGAATTTTGAAAATATCAATTTATAGCCTAGGTATAATTTTTTCAAAATTCCTTTTTTTCGTCTGAATTTTTTCAACTTCAAAAAATTATTTTTAAACCTTATAGTTGAAATTTCGAGAAACCATCTGACAAGTGAATTTCAACTTTAGTGGTATCGAGGAAAAATCGGAGAAACAGGACAACTTCCACCATTACAAAGAAACAGTGGCAAGAAGGTCCAAAAACGTGATTTTACAGGAGAGCACTTTTTCTGAGAACTTCACAAAAAGCATCTCTAACAAAGTAAAAAGTAACTCCCAACGGCTTGAACCATGCAAAAAATTATGGATAGTGAAGAAGAATAAGGAAGAAGGTTAATTTCAATCAGGCTTTTCATCTTTTTTTGCGGTTTTATTGTCAGTTCGATTTTTCTCCCGTTTTTCTCTCTCGTGTTTCGTTGGTTTCCCAACTTCAAGAGAATTTTTCTGCTTGTTCTAATTGAACAAGATTCAAAAACAATAAACCATTTTGTACGCATTTCAAAAAGAACTTTTTAATGTCAAAAACAAATAAATCGAAATTTTTTCATTTTTTTATTGCTGGGTTCCTTTAATGGTGTAAGGTCAAAAACACAAAAAAAATATTTAAAAAAAAAAAATCGGATTTTGAGGGGGTTAAAAGAACTCCACGAGGCATTTTTTGGTTGCAAATTCGTTATAGAAATTACTCCTGAAGTTTGGTGGATAACTTAAGGGATGTTCGATTACAATAATTAATAATTATTATTGTCACTCCTTGCAAGTTATAACTCATCTATGAAATGGAACCTCACGTGTATGTTATTTCTCATGTTGCAGGTAGGTGGCCGCATGTGGTGTCCCGTTACTGACCCCGCGCACTTTCCCCCGTCCCTCGGAAACTTCGACAAAGGCTGACTCAAGTAGATTAATTTTTCTAGCAAATTACGTGCTTTAAATCGCCAGCGTGTTTTGAATGGAAAAAAAAGTTGAAAACTCGTTTATACCAGTAATTTATGTTTTTTGTTTTATAATTTTAAAAAATTATAAATATAATTTATTTAACTATAGAAGTGATCAGTTTTGTATACTAACAGTACTCTTTCTAACTAACACTCTTCTCCACCTTTCTGTTTATTAGATTTTATGGTTTTTTGTTTTGAAAAACTCGGATTGCCGTTTTTTGGGGGAAAATGACTACGTCAGTTCCATGATTAGGCATTAACCGTATGGCTTGATCCGTAGAAAATTGAATTTCGCATGATTTCGGTAGTTGTATTGATGAACTGATCGAAAAACACCAAAATATAATTCAAAAACAAAAATTCCAGAAATCTTACGATGGGTTCTCCTTTGAGATTCCAATTTATTGCGTTAAAATTTGGTTTACTGAACTCTACCGTAATTTGAAAAAAAACCACTGGCGGTTTTTATTTTGCAATTTTTTCGCGTATTTTTCGCTTGTGTTTTTCTGTGGGTTTTGCAGTGTGCAGCTTCACAATTTATAGAGAACCATTAGATGCATGCTAAGCTTATTTGATTTTGATTTTTGTTGCTTTGAAATATTACACGAAAATACGCTGGTTTTTTTATTTGTGAAATTTTGGAGTTGCACCGTCGCAAGCATTTCACCATCACAAAGCAAGGCGGTTTTATATTATGTCACACAAATGGCACAAAAAACACTAAAGTTCACTTTGCAAATTTTCGGAGTTTGAAAACAAATGTCGTTCTGATGAGGGAGAGAATTTGAGTAGGGATTCTAGCGAAATTTGACAAAAATTGGATGCTTAATGAGGGATTAGTAGGTCAATGACGAACGATTTCTGGTCATAAAGTTCTGATCATTGTAGGTTCGTTTTTAAGGTAAATAAGCTCTTGACATCAGTTTCCTTAGATCTTCCAAAAAATGGATGGATGGACGATGGAAATATTGAACTAGTTATTGACTAAGTGAGGTTGATGTATGAAGGCATGGGTGGGTCAATGACGAGACCAATTCTGGTTAAAAAAGTATTATAATTGAGTGACAGTGAAGCGGAATTCTCACTAAATTTGGAGCAAATATGACAATAAGTACTTGACCTCACTATTAGGACATCGGTGGGTCAATGACCAGACTAATTTCAGGTAGGTAGTCCATAATTTCTTAGGTAAACATGCTCTTGGCAACAGATTCTCTGGATCTTCAAAAACAAAGACAGTTGGACGGTGGAAATTTATTGATATCTTGAAGTAAAACAATATGAAGTTAAATTTGGGTAATTACTGGACCGATTTCAGGTACCTACTCTGTCATTATTTGTCTGGCACAATTTTAAGGTTTTTTTGAGTCTTCAAAAATATAAGGAAATATTGGTGGACTAAGGAAATATTGAACTAGTTATTGATTAGGTTGAATATATCAGGCATACAAGTTTAGCCTTACTTGTTGTTTGGAGGGTCAATGACTGGGCAAATTTCTGGTTCTACAAAAAAATTATAATTTATATCATTTTAATGAGAAATGGTGAAGAATCTCACTAAATAGGGAGCAAATATGTCAATAAGTATTTGACCGCGACATGAGAAGTCGGTGGGTCAATGACCAGACTAATTTCAGGTCATCATTTCTTAGGTAAACGTGCTCTTGGCAACAGATTCTCTGGATCTTCAAAAAACAAAGATAGTTGGGCGGTGGAAATTTATTGATGTCTTGAAGTAAAACAATCTGAAGTTAAATGTGGGTAATTACTGGACCAATTTCAGGTACTCTGTCATTATTTGTCAATTTTAAGGTTTTTCTGAGTCTTCAAAAAAAAAAAAGAATGGTTGGACTTAGGAAATATTGACTAGGTTGAAGTATGAAGGCATACAAGTTTAGCCTTATACTTGATGTTAGGTGGGTCAATGATTGGGCCAATTTCTAGTTCAACAAAAAAAAATAATTTTAGATCATTTTAATGAGAAATGGTGAAGAGTTCTTACCGATTAGGGAGGAAATATGTGAGTGGCTGCAATATGAGGACATCGGTGGGTCAATGACCAGACTAATTTCTGGTAGTCTATCATTTCTTAGGTAAACATGCTCTTGGCAACAGATTGTCTGGATCTTCAAAAACAAAGATAGTTGGACGGTGGAAATTGAAGTAAAATAATATGAAGTTAAATATGGGTAGTTACTGGACCAATTTCAGGTACTCTGTCATTATTTGTCAGGCACAATTTTAAAGTTTTTCTGAGTCTTCAAAAAGATAAGGAAATATTGGTGGACTAAGGAAATATTGAACTAGTTATTGATTAGGTTGAATATATCAAGGCATACAAGTTTAGCCTTACTTGTTGTTTGGAGGGTCAATGACTGGGCTAATTTCTGGTTCAACAAAAAATTATAATTTATATCATTTTAATGAGAAATGGTGAAGAATCTCACTAAATAGGGAGCAAATATGTCAATAAGTACCTACTTGACCACGATATGAGGAAGTCGGTGGGTCAATGACCAGACTAATTTCAGGTAGTCCATAATTTCTTAGGTAAACATGCTCTTGACAACAGGTTCTCTGGATCTTCAAAAACAAAGATAGTTGGACGGTAGAAATTTATTGACATTTTAAAGGTAAACAAGTTCTTCGCACCAGATTCTCCGAGTCTTACAAAAATGGGTGGACTAGGAAATATTGAACTAGTTATTGATTAGATTAAAGTATGAAAGCATAAAAGTTTAGCCTTACTTGTTGTAGTTTGGTGGGTCAATGACTGGGTCAATTTCTGGCTCAACAAAAAAATTATAATTTATATAATTTTAATGGGAAATGGGGAAGAATTTTCTCCGAATAGGGAGCAAATATTGGTGAGTGGGTGCAATATGAGGACATCCGCGGGTCAATGATCAGGCTGGTTTCAGGTAGTCCATCATTTCTTAGGTAAACATGCTCTTGGCAGCAGATTCTGTAAATCTTAAAAAAAGGATAGTTGGACGACGAAAATTTATTGGCATTTTGAAGTAGAACAATATGAAGGCACAGGTGGGTCAATTACTGGACCAATTTCAGGTACTCTATCATTATTAAATAATGAAAAATATTTTCTACTATGAAAGAAATTTTCTCAGGCACATGTTAAGGTAAACAAGGTCTTGGCACAAGTTTCTGTGAGTCTTCCAAAAAAAAAACAGATGGGTGGACTAAGGAAATATTGAACTAGTTATTGTCTAGGTTGAAATATGAAGGCATACAAGTTTAGCCTTACTTACTATTGTTTGGTGGGTCAATAACTGGACCAATTTCTGGTTCAACAAAAATATTATAATTTAGATAATTTTAATGAGAAATGGTGAAGAATTCTCACCGAATAGGGAGCAAATATTGGTGAGTGGGTGCAATATGAGGACATCCGTGGGTCAATGATCAGGCTAGTTTCAGGTAGCTTATGATTTCTCAGACACATTTTTAAGGTAAACAAGCTCTTGGAACCAGATTCTCCACCTCTTGAAATGAAAAAAAGGATGGGTGGTGATATTGTACTAGTTGTCGACCACTTACGATGAAACACTGTGAGGTGAATCAATAACTGATTTCTGGTTTCAAAAAATATTATGATTGAAATGAGAAATTGAGTAGAAATAGAGCAGAGTTTTCACCAAATAGAGAGTAAAAGATATGAAAAAAAGTGAGGGAATTATGAGGACACTCAGTGACTAGACTAATTCCTGGTAATCTGTCATTTCTTAGGCACATTTTTGAAGAAAACAAGCTCTTGACATTAGTTTCCCTAGATCTTCCAAAAATGGATAGTTGGACAGTGGAATCATCAAACTAGTTATTGACTACGAGAGGTTGAACAGCAAGAAGGCATAGATGGGTCAATGACTCGACCAATTTTGGTTTTAAAAAAGTATTGTAATTTAGTAGTAAAATTAATCGGAATGCTCACCAAATAAGGAGAAAATATGAAAAAAAGTAGCTGCAATATGAGTATACAGGTGGGTCAATGGCCGGACCAATTTAAGGTAGCTTATCATTGCTTAGGCACAATTTTAAGGTAAACAAGCTCTTAGCATCAGTTTCTCTAGATCTTTACATTGAAAAAAAGGATGGGTGGCAATGTTGTACTAGTTGTTAATCACCTATGGTGAAATACTGTGAGGGCTTTTGCGAGTCAATAACTGGGAAAATTTGTGGTTTGAAAAATATTGTAATAGAGATGAAGAATTGAGTAGATAGTGGAGCAATTCTCTCACTACATAATTATGGAGCAAATATGGCAAAATTGGTTGCAATGATGTATCGATGGGGCAATTACTAGACTAATTTCAGGTTTTCTGTCATTTCTTAGGTACATTTTAAAGTAAAATAAGCTCTTGACACTAGTTTCATTAGATCTTCACAAAATACAAGTTACAGTGGAGTTGCATAAGTTATTGACCTCTTAAGATACATTATGAGAGCATGGATCAATGCTGGACCAACTTTAGGTTAAAAAATATAATAACTGAGTAGGTAGTGGAGCAGAATTCTTTAAAATGTGGAAATTAACATGAATATTTCAATAATAGAACCCCGTTCAATTTGGTACGTTTTTCCTGTCTGTTGCTGTACATTACCTAGCTAGCCAACGTCGGTTGTTTGTTACCTGTTCCTATCTGTCCTTGATGGTGTAATGAGTTGCCAAAAAAACACAAATAAGAGGAAATCCTTTGGGAACCTGACGTTTCGCTATAGCAAAACTTCATTGTCGGGAGTAGAGGCCGCATAATGAGCGGAATTATCAGGGGACAGGATAATTGGGGTCTTTGAAGCCCCATTATAAATTTTTCTTTGTACAAGTCAATGCCCGTGAATAGTGAATTAGTGCAGCCTGGTAGTTAATGTAGACAGGGTTTTTACCGTGCACTGAGCTGGATTGAATATGGACTGAAACTGACTCCAGATTTACCGAGTTATGAGGGACTGAAACTGACTCTAAATTGACTGAGTTGTGATAGACTGAAGCTGACTCTAGATTGATTGCGTTTGGTTGGACTGAAACTGATTCTATGTTGAGTGAATCATGATGGACTGAAACTGGCTCTAGATTTACCGAGTTATGATGGCCTGAAACTTGACTCTGAAACTGAAACTGAGCACTGAGCTGGATTGAATATGGACTGAAACCGACTCCAGATTTACCGGGTTATGAGGGATTGAAACTGACTATAAATTGACTGAGTTGAGATAGACTGAAACTGACTCTAGATTTACCGATTTATGAGGGACTGAAACTGGCTCTAGATTGACTGAATCATGATAGACTGAAACTGGCTCTAGATTGACTGAATCGTGATAGGCTGAAACTGCCTCTAGATTGATCAGTTATGACAGACTGAAACTGACTCAATTTCGCATGTGTTATGATAGACTGAAACTGACTCTAGATTTACCGAGTTATGAGGGACTGAAACTGGCTCTAGATTGACTGAATCATGATGTACTGAAACTGGCGCTAGATTGACTCAGTTATGACAGACTGAAACTGACTCAATTTCGCATGTGTTATGATGGACTGAAACTGACTCTAGATTGATTGAGCTGAGTTGGACTGAAACTGATTCTATATTGACCGAATCATGATGGACTGAAACTGGCTCTAGATTGACTCAGTTATGACAGACTGAAACTGACTCAATTTCGCATGTGTTATGATGGACTGAAACTGACTCTAGATTGATTGAGCTGAGTTGGACTGAAACTGATTCTATATAGACTGAATCATGATGGACTGAAACTGGCTCTAGATTGACTGAGTTGAGTTGTACTGAAACAGACTTTGTATTGAATGAGTTATGATAGGTGAACTGAAATTAAATTCACATTGACTGAATTATGATGGACTGAAACTGACTTCGTATTGAATGAGTTATGATAAGTATACTGAAATTGACTTCACATTGACTGGATTATGATGGACTAAAACTGACTCGGTATTGAATGAGTTATGATAAGTGAACTGAAATTGACTTCACATTGACTGAATTATGATGGACTGAAACTGACTCGGTATTGAATGAGTTATGATAGGTAAACTGAAATTGACTTCACATCGACTGAATTATGATGGACTGAAACTGACTTTGTATTGAATGAGTTATGATAAGTATACTGAAATTGACTTCACATTGACTGAATTATGACGGACTGAAACTGACTCGGTATTGAATGAGTTATGATAGGTGAACTGAAATTGACTTCACATTGACTGAATTATGATGGACTGAAACTGACTCGGTATTGAATGAGTTATGATAGGTAAACTGAAATTGACTTCACATTGACTGAATTATGATGGACTGAAACTGACTTTGTATTGAATGAGTTATGATAAGTATACTGAAATTGACTTCACATTGACTGAATTATGATGGACTGAAACTGACTCGGTATTGAATGAGTTATGATAGGTAAACTGAAATTGAATTCACATTGATTGAATTATGATGGACTGAAACTGACTTTGTATTGAATGAGTTATGATAAGTATACTGAAATTGACTTCACATTGACTGAATTATGATGGACTGAAACTGACTCGGTATTGAATGAGTTATGATAGGTGAACTGAAATTGACTTCACATTGACTGAGTTATGATGGACTGAAACTGGCTCCAGATTGACGTGTAATGGTTGACTCTGACACTGACCCTGACCGACTGAGTTACGATAGACTGAAACTGACTGCTGAGGAGCTGTGATGAAGCGTTGCATCCCAAACTGTCTGATAATTGAAAGATTTTTTGATTTTTATGAATACTTTTTTTTTTGGATTCTACGTCTGCTGGTTGTGTTTTTATTCCATTTACTGTCTGCAGCACTCATTAAGTAGGTAACAGAGTTTGCAAGTAGTTTCAAGGATGGCCTCTAAGCTGTACTTCTGTTCGGTGGAACTTGAAAGAAAAACTTAATTCCCTATAAAGGGATTGAAAACGGGAGAAGGCTCCTCGAGGTCGGTCCATTGAACATGGTATAAAAGCCGTTTGGGGGGCGAGTATGCAGACAATCGTCGGAACCAGTCCTGGGCTACTCTGGCCACCGCCTGGAGTCCGATGACCCCAGCCGAGTTGACAGTGTTGGCTCGCCTCACGACCGCGGAGTCCAGTGCCTTCGATTTATTGGCTCTGCCTTTCACACCATCTCGCGGGGAGCAACTGCACTGAAAAGTTCCCTCATCTTCTGGGTGCACGAACTATCCACCACCCTTATCGCATCCATGGAATTCCAGTGGCAAAGTTTTGTAGTTTCCCGGAAAAACAATATGATTGTTGGTACCTCTGCTCTGCCTTCCACACCATCCATATTTATCTTCTATCGTATCCTTTGACCAGTTTTGCTACAAATTGCTTCTGAAAAAAGTCCTCGAGTAAACAATTTCTTGTGGGGACTACAATCGAGAGATAGAAACAAGAAGATTGCTTGTGTTTGTAACAGGATTATTTGTTCTGAGGCCGTCTTAGAGCACAACTTGGGCTGCAATTTCCAGTTACTGTTCTACGTCTTATCACCACTAGAGGTCTCTTCAGTCAGGTTGATTTGTCCAATTGATCAATTAATGTACTTTTTGTGGTAGAGAGTAGGGAAAGTCTTACAAAGCGAAGGGGAGGTTTCACCTCAACAGTGTTGAAGTCACCCGCTTAGGCATACCAACTAAAACCCCTCTCTGCTTAGGAACTCACCCCTGAACCACTTGTACAGTACCTATTACTTCAGGGTGACCCCAGAACTGAATGTACATTGCGCTTTCAGAGATGGATCTTCAGTTGTCTGTACTGATTAGATGGTTGACTTGCTATGATGGTCTGATGTTTGCCGACACCTATCCAGAAGTCCCAATTTGGAAGTAGTTCTCATAGAAATGTTAGTTTTCTATTTTTCTTGTTTTATTTTCCCTTTATTGGCTTTTTCCCCTAGACGGAGATGTTTTGGTAGTATTCATTGATTCTGGATACATAAATTTCAATCGACAAGATTGTCCATGATGTGCAAAAATGGAATTCTAAAGTCGTAGGTACCCATTATTACCAAGTAATTGATAGCGTGGACCTGAGGGGGGTGGGGTGGAGATTTTGTGGTCTCTGGGTAGACTTTCTTTTGCTGGTCATATTTCACTGAACCGTTCCATAATAAGTTAAAGAAGCTGGTGAAGAAAAATCCATGACATCCGGATAAAAACTTGTGCCAGGATGAAATAAGTCGTGATAATTCACAAGGGCACAACACCGTAAGTACACCATTATATTTGACGCACCTCCTGTAATTCACTTCATCTAACTTCGCACCACGAATTTAATTTCTGTAATACCATTTCATATCATTTTCATAATAGATTAGTTTCATATTACTAATATTAATCTAGTAATTTTGAAAGAGTGGTCAGAGGAAATGAGGGAGATGAAACAATAGGGTAATTTTGTAATTTTACATTACAAACTGAATTTATTTGCATTAAAATAATGAATTGCCGATAAGAACTGAACGTCCATCACAGCTGATATAGTCACAGGTGAAAGGGAACTTGAATCCCATTGGATAATAGATGTGGAAGGGACTGTTAGAATCAAGATAGGCAAAGTGAATGGCAGAAATTAACCTAATTTGATAATGCAATTTTTTGACACTTGACAAACCTCACCATTTTTTGATTTTTCAGACATATTCAATATAATTTATTTTGGGCATATAAGAGGACATTGTATGTTGTTCATTTCCACTAAAATAATGAATTGTCGATAAGAACTGAAGGTCCATCACAGCTGATATAGTCACAGGTGAAAGGGAACGTGAATCCCATTGGCTTGTAGGTGTGAAAGGAAACTTGAATCCCATTGGCCATGTAGGTATGGAAGGGAACTTGAATCCCATTGGCTTGTAGGTGTGAAAGAGACTGGGAGAATCAAGTTGGGCAAAGTGAATCGCAGAAATTAACCTAATTTGATAATGCAATTTTTTGACACTTAACAAACCTATCACCATTTTTGATTTTTCAAACATTCAATGTCATTTATTTTGGGCATATAAGAGGACATTGAATGTTGTTCATTTCCACTAAAATAATGAATTGTCGATAAGAACTGAAGGTCCATCACAGCTGATATAGTCACAGGTAAAAGGGAACTTGAATCCCATTGGCTTGTAGATGTGAAAGGGACTGGAAGAATCAAGATAGACAAAGTGAATCGCAAAAATTAACCTAATTTGATAATGCAATTTTTTGACACTTTACAAACCTCACCATTTTTTGATTTTTCAAACATATTCAATATCATTTCTTTTGGGCAAAAGAGAGGACATTGAATGTTGTTTATTCCACTAAAATAATGAATTGTCGATAAGAACTGAGGGTCCTTCGCAGCTGATATAGTCACAGGTGAAAGGGAACGTGAATCCCATTGGCTTGTAGATGTGAAAGGGACTGGGAGAATCAACCAATGCCAATCTAGGTGGACAAAGGGATTGGCAGACATTCACTTAATTGATGGTGAAATTCGTTGAAAAACTACCTCATTTGAACACTTGACAAACCTATCAATATTATTTGTCTGCTTCTTTAAGCATATTCAACAATACCATCTCAGGTTGAATTTTTGTCCAACTGCCTTCCCTCGCGTCGCAGGCGTCATGTGATGATTCCGCTCACAGCTACTTATTGCCTCGCCCGCGTAAGAGGAGCGGGGTTCACCAACGACCCAACCCGAAAAATTATCAATCTCCATATCAATACCTTAAGGATAAAGGCGCTATGTCCAGAAACGGAGTTTTAAGAAAAAAGCAAAAGAGGTTTTCACTAGAATAATGACTTATTACACAAAAGTGTTTAATTTCTTCAAGAAATTTTGAAGCTATAATCTGCAAAAAGGTCAATAATAGTTTTGTTAAATTTGAGTTTTTCTGAAGTTGAAAAAAAAAATTTGGAAGATGAATGGCCTTTGCGCTTTAAGGTGTCGATATATTTATGTCTCCAGCTTGCATGATATTCACCATTACCTTGCATGTTTCAAAATTTAGGCAAAAATTTGGAAATTTCATTAGGTACTGTTCCTTAGATCAAAGGAACATCTTTTTATCCACGAATTCTTTCCTTAAATTCTGTACAGTACTTCGTGAATTTTCCAGCTTCTTTTGCTCCGAAACTTAATTCTATTTCTAACAGTCCGTAATAATAGTGCCTGGTTGAGAATGTAGTAAAATGTCTGACATACCAGACGGATGAGGCAGAATATTCCCCCCGAGGTGAAACCCCGGTAACAGAGTCCCCTTGAAAGGTCAACTATTCAATCTACCGGTCTACGAGTGTTTCCCTCACAATAAACTTTTTTTGTTGTTCACTCCCGATGAGATTTATTACCTTTCTCGCGAACATAATCATTATTTCATAACTGCATCCCTCATCAATCATTTCCAACATCCTCGGAGAAGACAAAACGGTCGCGGAAAACCTCTAATCATGAGTAATTCACTCATTTTAATAGGATTTTTCACGTATACATTCTTATAGAGACATTCTCTCAAGTTGAACAAAGTGTTTTTTAAAAATGTTTTCAGGCATTTGTTGGTGCTATTGGTGCTTTGTTCGTATTCAGGTATTATTGTGTTCGTTGTGTAAGTTGAGACCTTGGTATTTTTTAAATGACTTGGAAACATTCTCACATTTAAGGGTTAGAAATGAGAATCAATTGTTCATCATACAGACGCTGGGAGTCTACGAATATCACAATTCTGTTATCGCTTATCCTGACTAGGTTTTGGACTGTCAGCTGGAATTTATCTGTCAGCTTAATCTCGAAAAATTCTTCCTCGAATGTCCCAAAAACGTGAAGGAGGAGGTCTCTCACTCTCAGTAGGATGAACTTTGTTTGCATTCACTTATTACAACATTTAGACTTCGCAGGCCATTTTGAATATTCTTATTCTTCTTCTTCTACCAACTCTCGAGAGTCCTTAGAAGAACCTGGATTCTTCAGTTGAGGAGTTTGATTCCAAGAGGCACTAAAGACCATTTTTATCGAAATTGAGTTGACACTTTCCCAGGGTTTTAGGGGGGTAGTTCTCCACAAAAATGTGATCGTTTTGGAGCTACAGTTAATCTATTCCCTTAAAAAATGAGGGTGAATATTCCGTTTAATTTCCAAAGGTACTATATCCAGCACAATGGCGGTCTCTCATCTGTTTTGTTTCAAAAAGAACTTTATCCACTTCGTTTGATTTCATTAAGTACTAAACGTCCCGTTTTGTTCCAAAAAGTGCTATATCCATAATCTGACATTTCAAATCTCGTTCAAAATTATTTTAAACTTTGAACTAGGTAATTCACCTTTTTTTCAATAATATTTATTATAATTTAGAAATATATAAAAAATAACGTCACTGGTTTATAGCACGTTTTTCAGGTCGCTATGGTTTTTCGCGTTTTTCTCTAGTTTGACCAAAATGGATTTAGTACCTGGATACAGTAGGAATCAAGCTCCTCAGTTATCCTCCGCCACTCATTCCGATCCAAAGCAGTCATCTTCTAACCCCAAGGTGGCGATGATCCACCTTCACGTCCTCGACCCATTTCATGCTTGTTCTGCCTCTCTTGCTGCCCATGGAGCTTTCGAGGAACACTATTCTGTTTCATCCTCTTTTAAAAAAATTAACTCCCCTTAAAGACGAAAGGGGCACGCCATTAATAAACAAAACAGAAAAAACGTCTGCCAAGTGGGTGTGGCACATAGCTTCCTCGTATCCATAACCCGATTATATAGATGATCCGATGCATAGTAGTTAATCTCAAAACAGCAATCTCTAAGTACCTTTCACTACCCTCATAGGGGACCATCTACACGCTAATCCTAGAAAATTTCATCAAATTAAGATGAAAAATTAAGTGAGTAGGTGTATGTGATTGGATCAAAAAAATACATAGCCTCGGCTGGGTTTCGAACCCGCGACCTTAGGAGCTCAAAACGAGACTTTATCCTCTGAGCTACCGATAACCTGCAATTGAAGGGATTTGAGATTCTCACAGGAGACCATCCCTCTATGAATCCCTCTATGAGAACCAATTCTCTGTGATTTTCATAGGGGACCATCTGAACCCTACTCTGTAACATCCCTGAAATTTTCATTGAAATCGGATGGAAAATGTAGAAATTGTGGCCGTTACAAGGAAATTCATGTTTGCGCATGCGCAATGGCTACTATCAGTCCGAAGGCGGTGATTTTCATAGGGGATCATCTGCATAATAATCTGTAACATCACGGAAAATTTCATTGAAATCGGATTGAAAATGTGGAAGTTATGGCCGTTACAAGGAATTCACGTTTGCGCATGCGCAGTCGCTTCTATCAGTCCGGAAACGATGATTTTCATAGGGGACCATCTACAACCTAATCCACATAATCTCTGAAAATTTCATTGAAATCGGATGTAAAATGTAGAAGTTATGGCCGTTACAAGGAATTCACGTTTGCGCATGCGCAGTCGCTTCTATCAGTCCGGGGATAATGATTTTCATAGGGGACCGTCTACACACCAACCCGCACAATCCCTGAAAATTTCATTGAAATCGGACAATAACTTCGTATAGTTATGCGCGTTACAAGGAAATCATGACAGACGGACAGACACACAGACAGACAGACAGACAGACACACAGACACACAGACACGGAACAAAAATTGTTCAAAAAGGTCTAAAACGCAAAACGCGAGTGGAAATTTTGATTTTGGAGAACTTTTTTTTTTCGTCCTTGAAAAGTGGAAACAAAGCTTCCGCTACCTTGGTAGACTCGGAAGCAAAAATCAAATATAATGGGGAGGACGCCCAGGACTCACCCGACGCCGGCCCTAGGGATGAGGGACGACGAGGAAGGTGGGGGTGGGAGAGAGAGATGAAGGGAAGTGCCTCTATAAAATGAACACCAGTTCATATATGAGCTGAGCAGTAGGCGTCTGGTGACACCATGGAGTACACCTACTGAGATGCCTAACTCGCGCAACTTTCCTGCACCACACTCCGCGCCATGACAAGGTTGCAGCCATCACCCTGATGTTGTCGGGTGCCACTCCTTTTAGCTCCGACACCGCTTGTCGTAAATTATCTCTATCATATCTATCAGGTCTGCTCCATGTCCAAGCTACCATTGACAACCTGGACATCATGAATAATGCAAACCTGTCAGGCTTGACGGCTACGATGTCGGGCTTCTTACCCTGGTCGCTCGGCATGTGGTATAATCTCGCCCTCTCAACATCCTAGCCGCTAGATGACAAAGCACCAAAAACCACCACCCAATCCACTGGATTCATAACAATGTCTGCTTTGCTGTACAGTCCTCGGAGCTCTGCATTTGTCCTCATTTGCCAGCACTGTTCCTCCTCATCAAAGACTGGTCCGTATCTTCTACGGAGGTCTTTTCTCTCCCCAATTCTGAGCCTCTGTTCCCATTCCTGGGTTAGCACCCAAGACTCGGAACCATACGTCACTACTGGGCAAATTTTGTTCTATAGAGATTCTACTTTGCTCTTCTTGGGATAGCGTTGAATTTCACAACTTAATGCAGGGCCTAGAAACAGCCCAGCCGCCATTCTAGCTTTGATTTCCGCTGTAATATCGTTTTCTTCATTCACCAAGGCTCCCAGGTATAGGTAGGCTTTGAACTGTCATCTTAATCTCAAAACCTTCTCCCTTGAATGCCCCAAACGTGAAGGAGGAGGTCTCTCAGAAGCATGCATTTTGGTTGCATGCACTTTTCACATCTAGACTTCGCAGGCCATTTTGAATATGAGTGTCTCTTATTACCCCCACCTATCCACCTCTTTTTACGTACATAATAGTTATGATGTCCAAGAATAATCCTCGAATTATACTCCATTTTTGGATACCTCCCGATCCATCGATTGATACACACGATACATGGTCATCGATGAAATGAAATCTCGTCCGATTCCTTCTAAGGACACCGAGTGCCGGTGCCTAGAAAAAGGCGCAAACCGGCCTTCTACCTGAAACGCCTCGTAAAATGAATCCATTTGATCGGACCGATATCTCAGCACCGGCGTTTTGTTGCCAGAAGGGAAAACCCCGCAATCCGTTTTAACGGGATTTGAAACTCGTCTGAACGGTATGAGAACGATTATGCAACGTCGTATTTGCGTTCACGCACCATCTCGATTCTAGGGGACTTTTTATCCCCTCACTTTTATGGCAGCGAAATTATCCGATAAAGCCAATATGTCGGACACGACCTTACAAGGGAATCTGGTCGAGTTTTTTTTAAACTAAGAAAAAGAACGCCGTCTACCCTTGGGGAATAATGAGATCATGAGTTGCTAAGAATTAATTTCGATTTTTTGAAAGTAGTTCGCTACCGGACGATTTCTTGAAGAGCAATATGGCTTGAAACTGGCCATGAGTCACTCAGTCTTCAGCCATATGACTCAATGCCTTTACCTAGTTTAATATTACTTTTTTTCGGCAGGCAGGTGAGAAAATCTTCAAGATCCATAGGTGGAGTTGGATCTCGTAAGATACCTGGAAGGGTCCGCGTCTTCATGTGGGATTCAAATACACTTAAAAAACACCTCCTTTTCTATCTCGCTGCAACTCAGCCCTGAACCGTTTGGGGAAAAGGGCTAGAATGTTTATGGGGAGGGACGTACCTGGGCTGGAACTTCACTAACCAGGTACACTGTGCCATTGAAACGCGTTCCTCCCACAAATTTTCTTCTTCTTTCTTCTCTAAACGAGTTCTTCAGGCTATCGATGGAATTTCCGATCCCGATGTTTACTCATCAAAAAACGGATTCCTAACGAGAGATCTTCAATTGGAAGATCGTGGAGCCCGGAGGGAGGATTCGGTTCCGACTTGGCGGAGAAACGTGATTCCCGATTTCCTTGCTCCAAAATCAACGGCCTTCGACGATCGAGGGGACGCCTGGGGTTCTGAAGACCCCCGAAGACCCTCCAGGGATGACGCGTTTTCATCGGCCTGCCAGACCGGATCGCGAAGTTCCCTCTGAGCACGATCTGTCGGTAAAGAATAATCGAGTAATGGTGCAAGAGAACAGTTAAGTTACCCTTATAACGGCGACCTTGTACTTTTATACAATCACCTGTAATGTCATTTTTCTGGAACAGTCACGACATGCATGATAAGAGATGGTGATGAAGAATCTGCTGTTCCAACCTAGTTGAACAGTTCTTCAGGTTCTACTTCACTGCTGAGTGTTTCTCCGGTCACGTTTTCAATTACATGTAACCCGGAGTAGAGTTATATAACAATTTCAGTCCCCGGCATCGAAAAATCGTATATTTTCAGCTGTAGGACAGATCAGGATGTGGCTTCCTATTGGATTGAATTTGGATTGTTTTAACTGACAATTTAGCTGGAATCAATCTAAAATGAAAGGAGTTTTCACTGGTAGATATTCTCAAGAATACAATTATTCTCCAATACGGTACGTAGATAATAATTGTATTCTTATAACTAGCGGAACTAACCCCATTCATTTAATACCATTCTCAAGAATTTCCTATACGGAGCAAAATGACATTATTTTCACTAGAAGAACACTAGGCCATTGACGAAGTGAACATCAGGGAGTAGAACGAGGAAGACGAGCTCGCCTGCCCATTTCGATCAGGATTGCAAGGAGAAGATGGAATCCACAAGTTGGCAAATTCAGAGCAAAATCATCATTTAATTGGTAGAAGGCACTTTGTTGAGCATTGAAGGAACAAATTGCCTGCAGTCAGGGGGAGGAAGAAGAGGAGCTGCCCAGCAGGATTGGAAGGAATAGGAAGGTGGAATCCACAAGTTGGCAAATTTAGAGCAAAATCACAGTTTAATTATCGAAAGAATACTTTGTTGGCCATTGATGAAGTGAATTATCTTCATACAGCTGAAGGAGGAAGATGAGCTGCCCATCGAGATTGCAAGGAAAATGAGGGTAGAATACACAAGTTGTGAAATTTAGAGAGAAATCATAGTTTAATTAGCAGAAAACATTCATCTTTGGTTATTGAAGAAGTTAGAAAATACACGGATTTAATCAAAATATTTAGAAATTTATAGTGAAATCATCACAAGCATGAGAACCTGAGAAAAGCATTGGTCTGCTCTTCACTGATACAAGAAAAAGGAAGAGGAAATCACAATTTAGTTAGAAGGAAACTGCCTGCAGATGGAGGAACATGAAGGATGCTCTAGAAAGAAGTGCCAGAAAAAGGAAAATGTTGTGAAATAACAGTTTACCTGTAGAACACTTTGTTGGTAGTTGATGGAGTGAATTACCAGGAAGACGCACAGGCCCGCCCAAGGGTGCAAAAAAAAAAAAACTGATAGGCCAGAGAAAGCTCACGCCCGAAGGTGATTTGAGAGGTCAGGCTCGAGGATTATCAGGATCATCTTGTCACCCGAAAACGATCTTACGCACTCGAGCCCTGGAAAACCAGTTCGTAACAATTCAGACGGATCATCAGTTGTAGCCTTATCGCTTCTACTTCATCTTCAACCAGTTGTTAATGGTGGAACAAGGTGAGGCCCTGCGTATCGTTGTAATGGGACGTATCTTCCTCCGCCGGATCATAAAAGGTTACTGCAGGCCTTAATATATTGAGGTTGCGCAAGTGAATGAAACCAGGCTTTGAGGGTTGTGCAACGGTTAAGCTGGAAATATGTGAACGCGCGATTATAATACTCCGGTAAGTATAGTAGGGTGGTAATGTTGAAATCAGTTTTGATGAGCAGATATCCACTCGGATACTACGTAATCTTCAGATAAATCGAATCTTGGATCGGATGCATCGTGAGCAAATCGCTTTAAAAGTGAATCCTCGTTTTTATGGAGACAAGGATTATTTCTAACCGTCCTAAAATCTCACCTATGGGACCGATACTTCGGAATATTTTAGGAAAATTTTTTATCGATATCAATACCCTTGTGTTAAGGCAGCACAAAGACATGGCAGCACCAGTAGATCCAAAAATTTCTTTTGCTCCTCCATTTGAGTTCGGAACAAGATATTTTAACTCTGCAAACGGATTTCTCTCACAGATTCACGTAGAGTTGTGGGTAATCGGTTCAAGAAGTGTGCATTTTGTTTTTTATGACTGTTCAAAAAAAGATTGTTCTAATTTTGATAATTATACTTGGGCTTCTGTGTATAATCAACAGATTTAAAGACAAATAGATCAACTTTTATTGGGAAAACTTGGACGAGGAAGTCGCGAGAGAGAGAAGAAGGGGACTGAGAGACCTCATAAGTGAAGGTAGAGCGAATGTAGAGGAGGGGAACTCGTGGACAGTCTAACCAGCCGACAAGAAGTCTGTAGGTCTAAGGAACTTGTTTTCGTGAACTCAACAATTTTCAAAAAGTGGCCTAATAGGTTATTAAAAAAAATGAAAATTTCATCATTGGTGGCAGATTTCACAACTAAACACGTTGCATTCAGGGTCTCAGTCAGTGAATAAGCGGTTTTCCCCCTTTTTCTCTGGCAATTATTGTTCGATTTTGATGATTCCAGCGGCAATCTTTTAGTTTCTCAATCCCCTAGGTAGATGCAAAAATGAATTTCAAAAATCTTTCAAAATTTCGAATTTAGGAACAGCTGTTTACTTTTTTTTTACTTTTGGAATTAAAGTGAGGAATAATAATAAGAAGAATGCCACAAGAAACATGGAAATTGGATGATCATTTCCTCAGAAAAAATGGGAAAAACTGTTGATGAAAACTGACCAGCTATGAGAAGGTTGTGGGGTGGGGGACGCACTGGAGGTGGTGGGTGGCATTGTTGCTCCTTCAGACGGAGGGGGGGGGGGGGGAAGCACCGATTCGTAAGAGATTCGACTAACCCGGAACGAGGAAGGAACGGCGACCGACTGAGACCCCCCCTTAATCACTCGGTGATCAGTCCTATCTATAAAAATTCTCATGAGTGCCTATGGATGGGTATAAAAATCGAACACAAGAATCCGTCACATCAAGATGCTGGATTCAACCGAATATTATAAAGATTCCTAAGTTTAAATTGTAATTATAACATTGGGAACATCCTGGTTCGTTAATCAAAAGAGGAATGTTATGGTAATTTCCTATATCAAGATTGTGTTGTAGACAAATACTTTTATATCAAAAGTGGAGGGATTTGAACTTGAATCTTGAGTATATCAAACAAGTAATCATCACCGTAAACCCCTAGCATATGTTTGTTCTGCAGATCAAATAAATGGTTGGGATGTGCAGCCATTAAAGTTTGATCTATGAGGTTTACTACTGTTCTTACATTTTTTGGAATTCTAAGACATTTTTGAATCCCAAAGGTCAGGATAGATGAGAGAAACATTTTCCGATTTTTCCAAACAGCAGGACCCCGTCGCAATTACCCGATCGGAGTCTCTCGATCGTGGCGTCACGTCGACATTTAGACGGGCGATCGAGAACGTCCTGGCAATCCTGGCCCGATGATACGGCAGAAGAAGATAGTTTGATAGAGATAGACGGAGAAAGAAAGAAGGGCTCCGTGACAAATTCGATTCCGTTACTCCTCCATGAGGGATGTGCCAATAACAGGGGGAGGGATGCCAACTTCAGGGGGGGAGTTCGGCCTCGAAAGTCAAGGCCCTCGAAGGTGAACATTTCACCTTTAGCCGGCGACGGTCATCATCTCAAATTACGAGATCAATCGTCCAGGAAATGATCGGTTGATTATCGTTGGTTTACCGCGCGTTGCACAGGATGGTACCAATTTGTTGTAAATAGGTGACCAAACGGAGAAAGAGTTGAATCAATGTAAAGCTGTAAAATTACTGGATCGTCTTGGATATGATCTGTTTTAGAAAAAAATCGGTCTAGCACTGCTAATAGACCTTCTGGTAATGAAGACGACCATCAGAAAAAAAGAGTTGAATGAAGCTGCTGCTGTTTCAGTTCATCTTCAAAGATCTGCTCAAATTACCGGACCCTGGAAATTATCTTTTAACGCCATTTAATCTGCCCAATTGGCAGAAAACCCGTGCGTTGCACAGGGCAGTAATGCTGGTTGGCTGGCACCAATATTTTGTGAAAAGTAAACAATGGGAATAGAGAGAACAAGATGATCCACTCATCAGAGTATTGACATTTCAACATCGAGTTGCGCAGTTGGGTTCAGAAGACGACTCGTTCCTCCGCCTGATTTATTCAGTTATCCGCTACTTCGGGATTCTTCTTCTCCGAGACCTTCCTCTCCTTGTTTGGACATTTTGCATCTTTTTATCGCAATTGGGGTTTCCGTTGGTCCGCCTGTAATCATCCCTGCGTTACAATCAGGCAGTTTCCTAGTTGCGAGGGATCAATAATTCTTAACCGGAGCCCCACCTGCATGACTTCAGCCTTCCAGTCGTGGAATTCCGTCTTCCTGAGGTATTCAAAACAGGAACCATCACGCAGGAGCTGTGGGCGCTAGATCGAGAATTTCACATCTTCTGCCAACCTGTAATATTTCGTCATGCTAAATACATAGTTTTTTTCCCTTGTCAGTTCATACTAGAGATGGTCTTTTTTAAGTCGTGAAATTATAGAGATGCCAACTGGGCAGGTTGAAGGAACATTCAATTATTTTTGGTACTTGAACGAAACTTCTCAACTAAATTATAGTCATGTTCCAGATATACACCAAGAACGAGCAGCAAACTTCTTCTTGTTCTCCTTTGGTTATTCTAGCTTTTGGCAACCGATACATACATTTTATAGTAACTACCTCATTGAAAATACTTTTCTAACTAAATTAATAATATTTTTTATGAATGAAAAACAAAGAAAAATATGGAAAATAAAAATATAACATCTAATAAATTTTACTTTTATTCTGAAAATAAATTGTTAGCATTATCCAATTTGCGACTGAGAACTAATGTAATTGTTCCTTCGTCTGAGTTTGTCACCATTCGATTCAGCTTAAAAAAATAACGTGAATCCGCCTTCAAATTCCTTTGAGTTTTTTTCTGGAAAAACCTTAAACTTACCTAAAAACACACGTTTTTTGCATAAAAACTTGATTTTCTCATAGAAAATTCACTCCAAAAAAATAAAAACTGACTATTATAGCGTTGGAAAGCTGAACTTTTTGACCATATTTTAGGCCTGATGGAGTAAAAAACTCATTAGATTCAATTTGGCTTGAAAACTAAAGAAGCAACTGACATTTTTCAATATTTTAAAAATTTTGTCTTCTGAAAATCATTGATCTTGCACTACAGAGATCGGATGTTTGACGATCTTTCCAACGGTTTCCTCAGATTTGTGATTACTCTGAAAAATTAGGGAGTTCTGAGCGTTTATGTGGCGTAAGGTCGAAAACACGAATTTATCTTGAAAGTGAAAAAAACTTGGATTTCGAGTGGAGTAAGAAATTCATGTCATACCGAGGACATTTTTGTCACAAATCAGTTGTAGAACTGACCTCTGGTAGATAATTCGGCCTTACAACGTCAATAATTAATTAATTACGTAATTCGTATAAATTATTACGTAATAAGAAATACTTCAGAAATCGATCAGTAATACTTCAGAAATCGATTCTACAACTAATTTGCAACAACTTTTCCCTCGCTGCAAATTTGCATTGTTTTTCGTGTTTTCGACCTCGTGGCACTAACATGGTCATAACTTCCTCATGTTCCATGCAAATGTAAATCTGATAACACCGTTGGAAAGCGTTTTAAATATCTTAGATGATGGGCTCTTGAACAATTCAGAATAATTTGCAGAATATAGCCTCTTTACCTCAAAATTTAATTTTTTTCATTTTCTGTTTTCAAACTATTGGTGATTTTCTCCTACTAAAATACAGTTTTCTTCGGAGGCCCTTAGAAGCTCAAAACACTTCACGTTATCAGCTTTCCAAAGGTTACCCATTCTTAAGTTTAAAATTAGATTTGAGGTAAAAAATGGTTTCTCAAAACTAGTGTTTTTTTTTTCCTTATCACGAGTGAACAATGTTATATTTTAAGCTGAGTACAAAAAAAATCTAAGAGGGAAAATTAGTTACAAATGAGTTGTAGAATCGATTTCTGAAGTATTTCTGATTGGTTTCGGGACTCCTTGTT
Source organism: Apolygus lucorum (assembly GCA_009739505.2). Classification (NCBI taxonomy): domain Eukaryota; kingdom Metazoa; phylum Arthropoda; class Insecta; order Hemiptera; family Miridae; genus Apolygus; species Apolygus lucorum. The sequence goes on along the minus strand of CM019170.2, from coordinate 1,695,179 downwards.
AACGCAAAAACTTTGAGCCAATCAATATTTTGAGCCTATTGCAATTGCATCATTTTCTTCAAAACCTCAGTTGTGGTTCCTTGGAAGTTTTTTTCCTGAGAAACCGATGCTGGCGGATTCTCAACTCCCAAGGTTAGTGGCGTTCCCTCTGTGGATTTTGATGTCCACCTCCGGTAATAATGAAACGGAAGATTCTCCGCGATTTCTCCCAAGAGGGTTCTTCAACGGGTGGGAAGTGACACCTCGAGGAACTCGAAGAATTCAGTCCAGGAGAAATGTTGTGGTCGGTTCATCGAACCATCACGGAATCCTCTGGAAGAAGAGCGCAGAATGATCTCGATGCCCACTCAGGTCGGTCACTCTCGGTTGCAGAATGTGTTTTCTTGGTTCGACGATTCCGAACGACCTCTTGACTCGGTCTTGACATGTTTGTACTGCATCTTCTGCTTTTTCTTCCTTCTTATTCTTCTTGTTCAATCATTTCTCTCGCCTCGTACGAGAAAGTTCTGATACTGCAATTATACATCAATAGGGTAAGAATTATCATTATAAACAGTGTCCCAATACAGTGGCGTCTCCTTCAGGCAAACATAGCAAACACTGTTTGCCTTCCTAAATATATGCGAAACGAATAAAATATTTTTTGTTGAGATTATCCTATATTTCCATTTTTTGCGAGTAATGTTTAGCCGATTGTGGAAAATTTTTATAAAATTTAGGGACTATTTCATGATTTGAGGAGGTTGGCTACTACGATCGATTGTGGATAATACACGAACTAGCACGAGACCCGGCGATGCAAGGCAAACAGTTCAAAAAAATGAATTATGCGAGACTATTTTGGATGACAGGCGACGATCAACGGGTAGGCGAGGGGTCAGCGCGGGGTCTAGTATTGCTATACCCCACTACCACAACATCAGCCAAGGCAAACAATCGGGGAGCTGTTTCGAGACCTTGGAAGCAGAGAAACTTGTAAGATGAGCCATGGATTTTCATTACCTTAGCAACCATTAATCAAATTTCTTAATGAATGGAAAGCGAATGGATGTTTATTTCATCGAATGGAGTGTGAAGCGTTTATTTCATCTATATAAACTCGAATATGAAGCGAAAACATGGTTGGTAGGTAGTGACAAAGGCAAAGCTGTATATTCTTTGTTGGCGAGTGATCAGTACAGAAAAATAATAAACCTTCGTGTAATAATTTGCAGCGGTTTTCATTATTGTTTATTCCTTTATGACTGGCCGAGCTGTTTGCCTGTCGAATATTTTCACCTGACGCAGGGGCAGGGGCCCAACATTATTTATATCAACCCTTTGAATTTTTGGGTCTAAACATACATAATTTTGCGAAAAAATCAGGGTTAAATGAGCTATTTCTTGTTTGAAAAAAGTATAAGAAGAAAGAAGAAGAAACAATTTTGGTTTATTATTTTCAATAATAAGTCATTGGATCGAGCAGGAAAACAAATTTAACCCCCCCCCCCTCAAAATTTGATGTTTTACGTTTCATCAAGGTACGTAGAATCCGAAAATCGGATAAACAATTTTCTTAGCAAAACTGGACCGATTTGGTTCAAATTTGGTATATGGGCTCCATTTGGGGTCTAGTTGTGCCGCGAAGCTTTTGGTTGATGTCAGTCACTTCTAAGGAGTGAAAATTGAGGGTTGACATTTTCAAAAATGCCCTAGTAGGTAGTAGTAGTAGTAGGTACTTATGGTTGGTAGGGAGGGATCTATACAGAAGGGTGATCTATACAGAAAATAATAAACCTTTGGGCAATGATTTGCAGCGTTTTTTCTCTTCTGGAATTGACTCTTAAAAAATTAAATTCTCACCACTCGTTGCAAAAAAATGACATTTTTTTTTTCAAAATTAAATTTTTATACCGATTCCTTATTTGAAGAAAAAGTTCTTTCTTGAATTTTTTTTTTTTTTATTGAATTTTTGTCAGTATTGATAAATTTGGAGTGTAATCTTCCAATCAGCAATGAAAGTTACTCAGAAAACAAGGTATACGAAACCCTCTAGCAGTATTCAAAATAGTATATATATATTTATATATGCCAGGAATGGTAGTCGGACGAAAATCCAACCTGAAATGGTTGTTTACTATACTTACTTACTTTACTATATTTATGTATGTAATGAAAACTTGTAATGAATTTGTTGTACCACGAAATGCAGTAGCCGTGTGGGTAGTGTATGAGTTCGTGGAGACGAGAAGAACGTGAATATGGACTCCTAACATCTTCAGAACACAGCCCGTGCAATGTTAGCATATAACCTTATTAGCGAATTTTCAAAAAAAAAATGAAGCTATTGCGATGGTCTCAAAATTTTTAGAATGGACTTTTTCGAAAACTTTCGCTGAAATTCGATTCGGAACATTTTGAAACGATCCCTAAAGACTGTAATGAAAAAAGATTTCTTTGAAAATTCGTTCATTAATAATTAATGAACGAATTTTCAAAGAAATCTTTTTTCTATTAATAATAATTAACTATTAATGCTGAATGAATGGACTTTTTTTTTTAATTTTAACGAGTGATGTTGCACTTTGAATGAGCGTAGAAACCTGCGGAAAAGGTACAAAACACTAGCAAATTTTAAGCTGCACGATGAAATTTGGACTTCAATATACGATTCACCATCAAAACTTACCTGATAATGGTGAAGTAGTAAGTTATGAAACATGAAGTCACGAATCGAGTAATAACGCTCTTCAAATAATGCGCGATTGTCTCCGTCTTCGTTCCTATCAGTGACGAAGTGGTCGTTAATGAGTTTATTTCTCAATTCCATTATCCCCGACGTCTATCGAATGGATTCGTCAAGATAAAATATTCCCGCCGTTTTTCAGGTTCCAGGTAACTTCGTCGGGAAAATCCTTCCCGTAGACGAATTGACGTCTACGAATTTCCTAGATTATCGGATTTCCGCGTATGAAATTTGCATGGGTTTTTCGGTTCATTTCGGATCGACGAGTAGGTCAGTGAGTTCTCGCTTCTTCGTGGCGCTTTTGTTGTGATCAGCAACATCTTCGCATTTCTGTACATCCGCTTCCTTAGCTCAGTGCACCCATGGTATCCCTAGGGTCACCGAAAATATCTCTCGAACTCCACAGCTGTCCCAGGGTGAGTATCCAAAATTAAATTGTATATTTAACTTTAATGGACAGCAAACATTTTTGTGGGGTATTGGAAGTCTCAAAATTGAGTTATGGCAAACGTTTCCAAGGAAATCAATGAACATTTTTTCAAAATTGTTGTCCTTTAACATAATTTTGGTTTATTATTTTCAATAATAAGCCTTTGGAATCGAGCAAGAAAAAAAAATTTTACCCCCCCTCAAAATTTGATATTTTACGTTTCAAGGTACGTAGAATACGAAAATCGAATAAAAAAATTTCCGTCCGTCCGCCGTACGCCGTACGCGGCACTTTTCTTAGCAACACTGGACCGATTTGGTTCAAATTTGGTATATGGGCTCCATTTGGGGTCTAGTTGTGCCGCGAAGCTTTTGGTTGATGTCAGTCACTTCTAAGGGGTGAAAATTGAGGGTTGAAATTTTCAAAAGTGCCCTAGCTCGAAAACTCTCGAAATAAAGGTATCGTTTTTTCACCAATTTTAAATAGTATTGAATTTTAAAAAATTTTTGAGACCACCCGGAGCTCTGTAGGACAAACCATTCGGTCCCTACGAGTACTTGAAGGTTTTCCTTCGATAAAACAGAATCATGAGTGTGAATCGCAAAAGAGGTCTAATCTCCATTCAAATTTTATCGGACTAAAATGCGATCGCTGTTCATTTCTTCGATTTGTATACAGTTTTGCCTTCTACGTAACCAGTAATCAAATTTCCATATGAAGCTTTCTATTTTTCCAATCGAGTGTGGAGCGTTTAGTTCTTTCTAATAAACTTGATTGTGAAGGTGTGAAGCCAGTATGGTGTGATAGGTAGTACCTAGCTGGTAGGTAAAAAAAAAATGTTGGTGGGTAAAAAACGCTGCAAATCATTGCTCAAAGGCTTCTTCACTCTTCAGATCACTGATCAGCTGAGTGAGCTCCGAAGCCATTTTCAATCCTATTGAATGGAAGTGCTCTTCCAGGTGTCTCCAGCATTCGAGAAGATCTTCTTCACTCTTCAGATCACTGATCAGCTGAGTGAGCTCCGAAGCCATTTTTAATCCTATTGAATTTGAAGTGCTCTTCCAGGCGTCTCCAGCATTCGAGGAGATCTTCTTCACTCCTCAGATCACTGATCAGCTGAGTGAGCTCCAAAGCCATTTTTAATCCTATTGAATGGAAGTGCTCTTCCAGGCGTCTCCAGCATTCGAGGAGATCTTCTTCACTCCTCAGATCACTGATCAGCTGAGTGAGCTCCAAAGCCATTTTTAATCCTATTGAATGGAAGTGCTCTTTCAGGCGTCTCCAGCATTCGTGGAGATCTTCTTCACTCTTCAGATCACTGATCAGCTGAGTGAGCTCTAAAGCCATTTTCAATCCTATTGAACGCAGGAAGCTGAAATTTGAGAGGGAAGGTCAAGGGAGAATACAGATGGTGGTAGGTGCTATTGATGGAGAACCAGTGATTTAGAAGGGTGATCTATACAGAAAATAATAAACCTTTGAGCAATGATTTGCAGCGTTTTTACTCTCAATAACTTAGAAAAACGCTGCAAATTATTACACAATGGTTTATTATTTTTTATTTTTCTATATAGATCACTCGTCTGCAAAGCCACCAACCATCCAACATGAAGAAAAACATCGATCGTATTTCGATCAGCTATAATTTGAACGGAGATTAGGCCTATTTTGCGATTCACACTCGTGTTTCTGATTTATCGCACGTAAAACCTCTAAATTCTCGTAGGGAGCGAACGGTTTGTCCTACAGAGCTCCGGGTGGTCTCAAAAAATTTTAAAAATTCTATAGAATCTAAAATTGGAGGAAAAACAATACCTTTATATCGAAATTTTTTGAGTTAGGGCGTTTTCAATACTTCATAATTCATTTTGGAACCCTTAGAAGTGACCTGCATCAACCAAAAGCTTCGGGGCACAACTAGACCCCAAATGGAGCCTACATACCAAATTTCATCAAAATCGGTCAATGCTAAGTGGCAAAAGTGCTGCGTACGGCGGACGAACGGCCAAATTTTTAGTCGATTTTTGGATTCTACGTACCTTGAAACGTAAACCATCAAATTTTGAGGGGGTGTAGAAAAAATTTTTTTCTTGGTCGATTCCAAAGGTTTATTATTGAAAATAATAAACTTTAAATTATATTGCAATAAGGTTGATGGAGTACTTTTAATAGTTGCAAAAACTTCATCAACTGGATGATTTTGCCACCCGTTGAAACCAATGTTTCTCATCCTGAATAAATATTCGTTCTTTCATCAGGACTTATTGTGCACAAGTATAATAAATATTCTTATCTTTGATATTTTACTTACTCGCTTCTTACGCGGTGCTCAATAGTCTCTAAGAAATGCTGTACATCTACAAATAATCGGAAATATTGATACTGTTTTGATACCTCATACTTTTTACTGTCAGCAGTAGAATATAAGTATAGATAGAAAGTATCGAAACAACGTATACGTAATACTCGTATAATATCAAAGATGAGCCTACGACGTAACTCATCCCAATCGGCGATACAGACGTTCGATGGAGTTAACGAGCTCCATCCAGCTCCCGTGAAATATTGATTGACTGACAAGCCGCAGTGGCGGTCAGCTGTTATGATCATTTAGAAGACTTTCACGCCGAAGGTATCTTATAACCGAAGAAGGCGCTTGCCTGCGTAAAATCGTTCTCACGATCGGCGCAGAGCGTATCTGATGGCTGTCCTTCAACCGATATCGGCTCTTCACGGATTATTAAATATCACCCGGTAAACGGAACGTGACGGGTGAGGTTTCAATATGATGGATCTTCGGGAGCAAATTATGTCATTCGTTAGCTGAGTAGTTCAAATGCCGAATGTGTGAGAATTCATAACGGAACTGCTCGTCAATGATATCAGGGTCATCGGATATTTGGCCTGTTTCAGCTTCCAGCTATCTTTGATGAATGCTGAGTAAAGTCTACCACATCTGCATTTTTCATAAAATTTGGTTGATCGATTGGTCTTCACTTGTTGCATGTGGCCTGAAGATTGACTTTCGCACACCAGATATCGCCCATAAATGACAACAGTAATTTATGAGTCAACACCTCCACCTAGAATTTACTCCAAGTCCAATAACTTAGGCAGCACTGGATTGAATTATATATATATATAGGGTGTGATGGATCTTCACATCAAATTAGGACATTAGTTGGATCTTCTTCACTTGTTCACTTCAGCTATGCAGGTCAGGTCCTGCAGCCTGCTTGAGATTATGACTTCTGCACAGAAGATTTAGCCCAAAAATGACAACAGCTATACCCTGCACTTAGAGTTTACTCCAAACTTCTGCTTTCATTAGTATGTCTCTTCCAGTCTGGGAGTGTCTGACCAGATTTACATCACAATTGCCACACATGGCAACATCATTCTTATCCTACTCGTAAAATTTACTCGAATTCCAATAAGTTAGCTGAGATTGGAGTAATATAGGTTGATAGTGTTGAAGATCTTCGGAATCTTCAGCTATGGGCTCCTTAGAAGGTATCTTGCAGCTTGCTTGAGTTTCTGACTTCTGCGCAGCTGATTTCGGCCACAGATGACAACAGTCATGCCCTGAATGTAGAATTTACTCCTCGTCCAATAAGTTATGTAGAACTGAATTGGGTGACTGTAGAACTGTTATACAGAACTGAATTGGGTGACATCAGAACAGTTATGGAGAACTGAATTGGGTGACTGTAGAACAGTTATGAAGAACTGAATTGGGTGACTGTAGAACAGTTATGGAGAACTGAATTGGGTGACTGTAGAACAGTTATGAAGAACTGAATTGGGTTACTGTGGAACAGTTATGGAGAACTGAATTGGGTGACAGCAGAACAGTTATGGAGAACTGAATTAGGTGACTGTAGAACAGTTATGGAGAACTGAATTGGGTTACTGTGGAACAGTTATGGAGAACTGAATTGGGTGACTGTAGAACAGTTATGGAGAACTGAATTGGGTTACTGTAGAACAGTTATGAAGAACTGAATTGGGTTACTGTGCAACAGTTATGGAGAACTGAATTGGGTGACTGTAGAACAGTTATGAAGAACTGAATTGGGTTACTGCGGTACAGTTATGGAGAACTGAATTGGGTGACAGCAGAACAGTTATGGAGAACTGAATTAGGTGACTGTAGAACAGTTATGGAGAACTGAATTGGGTTACTGTGGAACAGTTATGGAGAACTGAATTGGGTTACTGTAGAACAGTTATGGAGAACTGAATTGGGTTACTGTAGAATAGTTATGGAGAACTGAATTGGGTGACTGTAGAACAGTTATGGAGAACTGAATTGGGTTACTGTAGAACAGTTATGGAGAACTGAATTGTAATATAGATTGCGTGACAGTATGATGGAGCTCCTGGTCATTCTTAGTTGAGTAACCCAACTGTATGAATATTAACACGACACAACTTCTCGTCGCTCACATATAGTATAAAATAAATAAATATTTCTTCCTCTCCTACCCAGCTTTCGTCCATGTTTTCACCAAGCCCTGTACATACTCGTCGAGGAGATGGGGATACATGCACTTGGAAGCCTGAGTAATAATGCTGATTATTTTTTGCATCTTATATTTTTCAAACGGAATTTGGTTGGTCAGGAAGTGGAGATGTCTCTTCTCAGACATGGCTGTAGTCTCCCACTTCAGCACGCCTAATTTTGCCCTCAAATGAAAAAAAAAAATTCTCTTCGTTTCCAATAGGCTGTGCTGAGCGAATGATTCTAGTACTCCCGGGTTTTCAAGGCACCCCTCTACCATGTAAGTCCATCTGATATCTTCCCAATACTAATATTTTGGCTCAGGCTATCGTGCACAAAGTGGTAGAATATTTATCAACACAAAATGCAACTACGATTGTACCTGAAATGATCATGCTCAAAATCTCTACCAGTCTGATAGCGATGAAATTCACTGGGCTAAGTTGAATATTTTCTGAAAATTTCATCAAAATCGTGGTTTTGTACGGTTACGCTCGGGATAAGAAATTGACCACGTATAGGCAAGGAAACAAAATTTTCAAAAATCCCTAAAACGTAAAATTCGAGTGAAGATTTTGATTTTGAAGGACCTTAACTGTTTGACTCTGCACGAATACAAAGCTTCCTTGCATTCCATAAAGGAGAAGCAAAATAATGTTACATAAGTGGAGGTATTCGCTCTCTCCTAACATGGAGTTTGGGTAGACGATTGCAATAAATGTGGAATGGAAGAGGTTCGGTGCGTATAAGGAATAGGTACCAACTGTGAAAAATGGAATATTGAATTTTTTCTTTTATTTTTAAAAACCACGGACGTAGGTAATCAGAAACACGACCTTGCCTCTCGACCCTGGATCCTCCCGTAATCATAGAATGCAAGATTGGCGGTTCCTCTGACTTCTTCATACCTTCCGTCGCATCCAGCCAGTAATTTCGAGCCATTCCGACGAACCCTCGTTAAAACGCGGACGATCAGCCCATAGCGTACCTACGTCGTTCTCTTCGATGGAACCGCGGCCTTCGATACATTACCTTCAACTATATGCGTTCTGGGGAGTCCTTATCTCGTATTCCTCCCCCGAAAAGAAGCCTTCGATCGAAACGAAGTTCCTTCAATTTCGCTTCCAATGGGAGATGAGTGGGCAGGACGTCTCAAGGTCCTTGGATAACGTGAGGGCGTATAATAGCCTGCTACTAGCGTCCCTTGCCAAGTTGTTCTTTCGCCTACGGCCCTCACTCGACTTTGTTTAGATTCCGTGTTATACCTCTTGATACCACAAAAGGCACGAGATGATCAGGATTCAATATTTTTATTTCTTGTTCCGGGAGAGGCGAGGTTGTAGGGCTGAGGCGGAAATTCGACATTGACGCGTAGGAAAATGTATTTTGATATATAATAGCGGATGAGCCAGACTGCCAGCAATAATTGAATAAAGTTGGTGATTGTTATTATTATGTACTTGAATTGGATTGAGAAGATACTCCTGGCACTACTTTATTTTTTCTTAAGGGTAGAGGGAATTTTTTTTTTCCATATCGAAAAACGCCTAGAAAGTGGCCATATTCAAGTAGCTTTTTTTCCGAATCTACTGAAAATATCAATTTGAAATTTTTAGGAGTTGTTATAGATATAATTATGCAACTTTATTCCGACAACTTCTGGAAATACTGCATACACAAAAATTAGTAATTTCGAATTTCGAAATCCAAGCTTTCTCGCTTGTCATGTCGTTGTTTCTGTCTAAAATCTGTGGTTTTCGAGTATCCATGTATTGTCTAAACTTTCCATGATTCATAGAAACCTTCTGAGTGGCTATCTTATCATAACCTTGCCATTTAAACCTTGCCGTGTGATTTGTTGTTGTCGTGTAGTGAACTCGTTTTTCGTTATTTTTATTGACAAAATGCCGAGATTTCCAAAAAACGTATTTCCAAAAAAATTGTTAGGAAACCACCAAGTAGGCGTTTTTCTGTAGAATCCGGTCGTCGAGGAACCTCTCAGGAGAACCTAGACAACTCTGTAGTGGAGCGTTGCGAGTTGCTATGCTACGACTTGGTCTTGGAATAAGTCAATTAGAAGATGTTGGGATGGTTCGGCTATTGTTTTTGAAAAAAATTAAACATTGGGGTAATGCCAGCCACATGTTTGTGGGAATCCCAGCCAAAGTCCAGTCAAAATCAGCCAAAATTTTGAAAAGTTACCAACCAACACTAGTTATCGCAATTGTTCTCTTGTGCCAAGGATGGCTGTCTTGTCAATCTCATGTGATAGTGAAAATCCTACTTCGAAAGTCCGAACAATTGTAAAAATATCGTTTAAAAATATTTATGTTTTATATTGGTGAAATTTCATTTTGTGTTACTACTCGTTTGACTCGTTTTATACATTTATGATTGTCTTGTAGGTACATACTTCTTCGTTGCTTCCATTCCTGAAATCTGCTTTCATTCGAAGATCTTGGGCACTTCCGAAAATGGCTGGTATTCCCCAACAAAGGACGGGATTACCCAATATGTTGGGGAATGCCTGCCATATCTACTTTTGGGGTTTTTGATCTCCACATCAATGTAACTTGGTTGTAGCTAAAAAACTTTATTGAATTATGAAAGTGCATTAAATTTGGGAAGCAAGCATGAAAAAATCAAATCAATATCCCATTTTTTCCAGAAGAGGGAACGTCACAAAGATAGGTGGCTGCCATTCCCCCATTCTCCCCTAGATTACCAAATAGACGTCGAGGTGCAGATTTATCCATTTTAGCTGTTCTGACTCAAAATGAAAGGATGGACTTCGATTCACTGACCAGAGATTCACTAATGGAACAGTTTGGAAGGGGAAGGCTGCAGCCCAATGGGGTGTGCGCATTGGTCGGAAAAACTGTTTATTGATATTTTAATTTAAACTAGACCTCATTCTGAGAATTTTGACACCAACCGCGACCTTCTAGCGTGAGAAGATCTTTTTCTATGATTTTTCAAAGTTTCAAATGTGTATGACGTCACAGTGGACTGGGGGGTCCCGCCCAGGCGGGAGGGGCGCGTGACGTCATAAACATTCGAAACTTTGAAAAATCATAGAAAAAGATCCACTCATCCAAAAAGAGAACGGCTGGTGTCAAAATTCTAAGAATGAGGTCTAATTTCGATTAAAAATTTTTAAAAAATCAGACGCAACCCCCATTAATGTCTCCTCTCAACGTAGTAGTCAGGGATTGAATCCCACTCCATTGAAATTGGAGTACCACTATTTTACGGCTGCTGAGAGATCCTTATAGTATATTATGAAGAAGCTCTTTGTACAAATCTACCGTTGCTTCCCGCATTTTTGTCATACGACGCCACGTGACCCAGTCCGCCGTCCACAGACGTCACTGAAACAAGACGTCTCAAAGAGGCTATCTCTCTGATTTGTCGGGAGAACCTTCCCGTTTCCAAGGGAAAACTTGGCAGCCGACCCTAATGGACCCAACCTCCATCCCCTGCCTTGTCACTTCACCTTCTCTTTGTTTGTCAGATTGACCCACATACCGCCACTCCTCCTGGTTAGCAAATGTACCGCCCTTCATGAGTCCGATACCGCTAATAGCTTCCTTGCGCCGCTCGGAATTTCATTATATCGCATAATGGACGACCTTGAGCATTTTTTTATTCCTTTTATGCTACCTCGTGGAGTCTTCCTTCCTTATAAGTCCTTCGTCCTTCTGAGGGTCTTTGCGTATTGTGTACAAACAATGCCAGCTACTCAAATCATGGATTGAATTAACAATCAGGATAATTTACAGCATGACTGGCTCGATAGTCATTGAGTACCCTTTGTTCATAAATCTTGTTTGTATCATCATCAAGTCATTGAGATAATATTAAATACTGAAATGCTAGTTCAGAACAAATAAATTTGTATTGCCACTAATCGATCTGTCACACAATGCACAATCACAAACCTCAAAACGCTGCAACTTACTACTCAAAGGTTTATTATTTTTCTGTATAGATCACTCGCCTGCAAAGAACACAGCTTTGCCACTACCTACCAACCATGTTTTCAATTCAATTCAATTTTCGAAAGTTGTGGCAGCCATCATTAGGAAGTTTGAATGCTGGTTGCTTAGAACGCAAAACTGAGTACACCTAGTACACTGGTACTCAGGAGCATCTAATTGTTTTTTGCATCTGAATGTTTTTGAGGTAGGACGTGTTGAAAATTTCAACCCTTAGACGTGACTGACATCAACCAAAAGCTTCGGGGGCAACTGGACCCCAAATGGAGCCCATATACCAAATTTCATCAAAACCAGTCCATGATAACCAAGAAAATTGCCGCGTACGGCGGACGGACGGAAAAATTTGTATTCGATTTTTGGATTCTACGAAGGTAGGTACCTTCTTTTTCTTGGTCGATTACAAAGGTTCGTTATTGAAAATAATAAACCAAAATGCATTTCAAACATTTCAGAAAATTCCACAAACAAGGACCTAAATCAATCACACATCTGCCTCTTTTCTTTCCAAACTTTTCTAGTTCGTAGACTGGAGCTCTGTTGAAATAGTAGCTTCCTCGATTTCTAGCCTGCCCAACACTTGAATTCCATCTTCTCCTTTTCCACCCCATACTGCGTACATCCTCTTTTATCTTCCATGGCTTTCTTCCAACACTGTTAGCCTCAATCATACTCTTCTCATCCAGGGTTTCTCGAACTTGACTCTCCCTCCCTATCCTTTCCTCTTTGTTCTTCACCTCCTTCCCTTCATTCCTTGCCCGTTTGAATCTTTCTCAAAGTCCCATCTGACAGAAGACTCGTGCATCCCCAATACTGGACTAACTATATTCTCGATATCAGGGAAGTTATTTCCTTTCATGTTGGGTTGTAACTCTCCACGAACTTCACAAATATCATTCGAATTCTCGTAATTATTCAATGTCTTCTCATTCTACACTACCGTTCTGATACAATAATGGAAATGATTCCCAGTTGGTGCTCTTGGGAAGAAAAAGGATGATTGAGGACTACAGTTCTGAAAGAAAGCCATGAAAGATGAAAAATGATGTCAGAAGAATGAAGTGAAAAGAGGAGAAGATGTACGTCAAGTGTTTGGATTGGAGCTGCTATTTCTACAGCTCCGTTGATTCGTGGCTGCAGCCCAGAACTAGAAGGATTTCAGTCTTACTGCCTTAGTATGTCATCTAACCCGAAATCAGCGTATTAACGACGAGATTGCCCTTTAATTCTGCATGCTTTTCCATTCTCTTAATGTGGAAAATGTTGAAGTTTAGAAAATAAAAAATGTTAATTCTGAAATACTAACAAGGCGCCTCGTGAACTTATACGTTGATATGAATGAGTGTAAAATCACTTGTCATTGCCCTCCCCCCACCAACAAGTATTCCTCAGGAAGAGGACTGGCTTCCGTCAGTAGCGCCTTTACATTGTCGTCTACTATTCAGTAATGCACATTTCCCTAACTTTACTACGCCTGTAAGGCTTCTAGTTAATATTAGTTCCTGGATCATTGAGCGACAGAAGTTTCAATAAATTTGCGTGTCTGAAAGCATAAACAATAATGCTTTATTTTTTTATTTTTTATTTTATTTATTTATTTTTATTTTTTGAGAGAGATAAAAAACATCTCATTTAACATTGTAAAAGGAATGAAGGTGGACAAGGACTCCAGTAGTTGTCGAAACGTAATGGATTTGCCGAAAGTTCAAAATGAGTTGCCAAAAGTTCAAATTGGTATGCCAAAAATTGAAATTAATTTATGCCAAAGGGTTTTTTTTCTTATTTTCTTGCGAGCGTAAATGTGAGGAGTTAGTCTTGTGGGAGCAAAATTGCAGCTCCATCCTCCAGCCCGAGTCCTCGGACATGTTTCCTTGGGCCTCTTAGCCTCATGGAAACCGCTCGATGGACGGAGAATTGAGTATTCACTCGCGTCCACATCATCACTTGAGCGTAGGATTTGGACCATTTGTTGGCAAGGCGTAGGGAGGCATTCTTGAGAAAAGCGTCATACTCTTTATGCAATGCTCCACTCTTTCCAATACTGTGTCATACTAAGGACACATAACAGAAGATGCTGTGATTGTGGGGGAAATTACAATTTTTGAGTAGCCTTCGGAAAGTTGCTCGTCTTGGAGGCGCATTGTTAGTATTGGTAATTGGTTCATGTTTGTATTTTTTCAGGATTAAATCAGAGAGGTTGAATAATGTGTTCAATAGGTAAATTTTACCCGACGTATCCAATTTAAAATCCTTAATTATTATAAAATCACTCGCTGATGATTCCCCGCTATTATGCAATATTTTGACTCTTGACCCGGTTTCAAAACCGGTAACTGTTGTGGTAGCAGCTAATTCGGGCGGGTTGAACGAAATTCAAAAATCGATCGGGAGAATTATGGCGGAAATCCGTTCTTCGGTGGAACCCATCGTGACTTTGGCAATGGAACCTCGGATCATCAGAGAGGGAGGGTTCATGTTCGGGCAAAAGACGTGATCAAGACCCGCTTCTCATTTGGCTGCCCCAATCAATTCCTCGCTGAATTAACGGTATCGGAAACTCTTCCCGGGTCGCTGGCCCTCCAGGTAGGATCATGGGAGGAAAACAATTTTTTTTTTGAAAAATCCCCCGCCGAGTAAAGGGGAGACGTGTCCGATTTTGAGATGCCATTACGCCCTGGGAGCGACAGGAGACGCGAGTTCCGTGAGATTCTCGAAGAAGAGTTTTCGACTTGAGAGACAATAATGGGCGGACTGAACCAAGATACACCCACACAACAAATGCAGACCTTACAGAGACACTTCAAGATGAATATTGTTGTGAGATGTCGAAATATCTTTATGAAAACACACCGGTGATGGGTATTCTTCCCAGATTTCAGGATGTAGGTACACAATACTTCAAAAACATCTCATTCAAACCAGACAGGTCATGGATTCCCCTTCATTTCTACCTTCTACAGCATTTCTAGGCAAAATGAAACAGATTCCACCGAAAAATTCTTGAGACTTAAGGAGTAAATGCAGAAACTTGAGTACATCCCAGCGATTTAAGTTAAATTTGAGAACCTTGTAGGTTGTAATGGCTAATGTTGTACCTCTACTACCTATAGTTCAATTTATACTGTAATAATTTACTAAAACAAATGTTTATTTTGTTACAGGTAAGCTAAGAGTCATTCAAACTGTGCTGCTCTTGTAGTAAGTATTGCAGTCTTTAGAGTAGCTCTTAGATACACGTATGGAACAGTACACTTTAAAATGTCCAAATACAGATTTCAGTGAACAAAACATTTCTAAATTTTTGGGACCGAAAATGAACTTTTCATATTTGACAAATAAATCTCAGGAGTAAGGTTGTCGAAAAACTTGTTTAACCCTCCAACGCTACGGTGGACCTCGAGGAGATGAAAGCTACGGTCGGGTTAGATTCAACCCAGCATACATTTTTAGAGAAATTTTTTTTTTTAATTTTAATATAAACAGCTTTATTTGCTCAAATAATGCGTAAACTATTCCTGAAGATATTATAAACAATTCACATAGTTTTATTATACCAAATTCATCTTCTTTTCATTATGGAACATAATTACGCCAATGACTTGTGAGAAGAAAAATAACCCAACAATTTTAATATTTCAATCTTTCCTTCCTCATTCCCAAATGAATTTGGCAGTTGATAATTCTTGGACTAGGTAATTACAACTAGTGGGAGCAAAGTGGTTTAAAGAGACATTCCCAGTGATGGATGTGGTGAGGTGGGAGGGGGGGGGGTTGTACAAACTGTAGGCATCTATCAACAACGTTTGGAATCACATTTTAATGTCAATAATATGATATACAGTTTCATAGTTCCCTATATTTATACAGAAAAAATAAACCTTTGTGTAATAATTTGTAGCGTTTTTTTTTTATGCGAAGCTGGACTCGCCATATTCTGGCATAAAATGCGTATTTTTGGGTTCACTGAAGCCAACTCAGTACTTTCCTTTTGACGTAGAATAAAAAGGAAATCGTTCTATTTTAGTCTTCCCCGGATGGGTATTCCGTCCCCAATCCATTTTTGGATGTCCTGGCAGTGCTCTTAGGACTCAACCAAGACTTTTCGGAGACATAGGATTTCTGATTTCAGAAAGTAATTCTGTTTGAATTGCATACCATAAAGTCATATTAGAGAGCCCCTGAGGCCCGGAAACGAACTCGTTTTGTCAGTAGTAAGTTGCGAAGGAAAAAATGGAACAACGCCGTTCAACCCAAATTTGCCAAGACCCAACAAAAGTGGTAAGTAATCAATTAGCTAAGAAGTGGAGAGTAACTGAAAAACAAACTCCGAATTTCTAACTTTTCGAAACTGGGAGGCAAACGAAAGAAAAGTTAATGACTTGGCAAGAAGAAGCTGTGGATGACAAGAAGGTCCTACAACGGGGGAAAAAGAGCGATTCATCAGTCCGACGAGGACCCGTGTTCGAAACAACCCCGTTTTCGATTTTTTAAAGTATTTGTTTCTTTCGTGGGAGTGATATTTTCGTTTTTGTTTTGGTTCGAAGCGACCCGTTTTGAGCGTCTCGGAGAAAGATGGGGCGGAGGAAGAGAACGACCTACTTGCCGGGAGAGCTGTTACGTAGTAAAAGGTCTTTTACTGAGGTGCCTCTCCCTGGTTGAGGTCACTTGCATTATCGAGACTGCAAGCCCGAGCCCAGGATTGCAGTGAGATCATTATTACGAAGAGTAAAGAGAAGAAGAATCGAACCAAAATAAAACATGAGGTACCCAAAATAAGGCCTAGCTTAGGTTTGAAGAAATACTGTTAACCAAATTCTAATCAGATTTGACAGAAAATTTGCTCATATGTCGTAAATTGTGCCTACTTTATGATGAATCACAACCACAATGGGGAAGGAAAATTATGAAGATCATTGCTTATTACAATCTAATGACCAAAACAGTCTTAGAAGAATTTTTTTTTTTAGAAACGAGTACTTAAGGGTCGGACTTATGATAAATCAGAATCGTGAGTGTGAATCACCATAGAGGTCTAATCTCCGTTGAAACAAGTTTATTGTGAAATTTCTCCCTTAGAGGGGAAAACAATAGATCATGGATATGTCCATTGTTTCTATGAATAAACAGAATAAATCGTAGTTTCCGATATGTAGCTATGATTTTGTTTACTGGTTGCAGCGTTGCATTTTTTAGTGGCAAAAAAAGTGTCCCGAAAAATTCCTTGACCCCCAGCCAAAAGACATATCTATGTAAAAAAAAAAAAAAACTGGTTTAGCTCAAAAATGTGAGTCTGAGATTGGAGTCCAGTGGTGATGTTTCCTCGTATTGACCTGTCCAACGGAGTCTTGAGACGTACAAAGGCCGTTGAAGGAGCGACATTCCCCTCTAATCGCTCGCAGTTACCGACCTTAGCTCGGATTGAGCTATCCACAATCCGCACATCTGACGTAACGTCATCTTTTCAACAAATCTCCGAGTGAGAACCTCGACCTAGAAAACGTCCATCAGCTCTGCTATGTTTGGCAGTTCGACCTCACTTCAAACTTCTCAATCAACCTGGTTATCATTCCTTCTCGTACATCACCCTGTACCTACTTTTAGTTAAACTGCGCTGGACTAAGGAAGAGGAAATTCCACTCCGGCAATTACAAAATTCTCCAAGTACATTTTTGGCTAGAACGCTTCATTAAGTGCATCTCTATGACGATTTGTTAAAACCTGCTGGTACAGTTTTCGGTGGTGCCAAACATTCAGACTTGGATGGAAACGAAACATGGAGAAGTGAACTTCTTCCTTACGCAGTTCTTTACAGGATATGGACTTTTTTAAGTCTATTTGCATAAAATTGGGAAGGTATCTGCCCCAACATGTCTACACTGCCAGAACAAAGATGATGATGATGTGCTCCACACCTTCAAATGCACCAAATGGGCGCCTGGAAGAAATCAGCTGATGGAGACCTGAGTTAGCTCCCCAGAGTTCAATACCAGAGGCCCCATTGTTAGCAGAAGGCTGGAAGGTGAAAGGAGCTGGACTGCTGTGGCAGAGTACACAAAAAGCATCCTGACAAGGAAGATACTCTTAGAACGAGAAAGAGCGAGGAGGGAGCATCTGGTCACCCCCCTCACCCAGAACTGATTAAACGCCCCAGGACTCAGCCCGAAGTAATGTGTTAAACGGTTCCGGGCTGAGTTCCAACGTGAAAGAAAAGGAGGTGTTTTTTTAGTGGGTTTGAATCTCACATAACCGGAAGACGCGGACCCTTCCAGGTATCTTACGAGATCCAACTCCGCCTATGGATTTAAAGATTTCCTCACCTGCCTGCCGAAAAAAAACTGGTACATTTTTGGCTTAGAACAGTTCGTTCCTCGTTCCGGGTCAGTATTTCCCTAAATTGCAGGGGCTAAAACTTGAAAAGTTGTACCTAAATTTGAAATGTTCAAGGATTTTCGAAATTCATTAGTGCATCAGTCTAAGGAATTGAAAAACTAGATGATTGCCGCTGAAATCATCAAAATCGAACAATAATTGAGGAGTTTGATTCGAAAAGGTACTAAAGACCATTTTTATCGAAACTGAGTTAACACTTTCCCAGGGTTTTAGGGGGGTAGTTCTTCACAGAAATGCGATCGTTTTGGAGAAAAATATAATCTATTCCCTTGAAAAACGAGGGTGAATATTCCGTTTAATTTCAATAGGTACTATTATAGTACTATATAATATCCAGCACAATGGCGGTCTCCTATCCGTTTTGTTTCAATAAGTACTTTATCCACTTCGTTTGATTTCAAAAAGGTTTGTTACAAAAAGTACCTACTATATCCATAAATCTGAAATTTCAAATCTTTTTCAAAATTATTTTAAACATTGAACTAATTTACCTTTTTTTCCAAAATTTTGTAGTATAATTTAGAAATATGTAAAATAATAACATCATCGATTTATAGCAAGTTTTTCGCGTTTTTTCGCGTTTGTGACTAAAATGGATATATATTACCTTTTGGAATCAAACTCCTCAATTGCCAGAGAAATATGGCAAAAACCGTTTATAAATTCAGTTAGGTTTTTCCCATATTTCTCTGGCAATTATTGTTCGATTTTGATGATTCCAGCGGCAATATTTTAGTTTTTCAATTCCTTAGACTGATGAATTTCGAAAATTCTTGTATTATCCTCGGAGTATTTCCGTATTTGGACGACGAAACTACAAAATGGGGCAAGACAAGCATGAATAAACATGTGAAGCTATCCTTGGATGAGGTTAAAAAGTACAATTTAATTAAATCTAGACAAAACCTAGCTTCGCTCAAACTACTAAGTACTGCCATGAATCTTCATTCAAAGATTAATTTGGTTTCCATGATAATTTGGACAGTTTCTATAGACTCTTTTATGAGAAGCTTTTCTGATGAGCTCACAGAATACAAGCATCCCAGCGGAGTCAATGAACGTCCGTTCGATTTTATGAGGACAGCCACCTATAATACGTTGTTAACAATATTCTCCCGAGCTGTGTTTTCTCTTAAAACTCAATTCGCTAGTTCTCGGTAAACCTAACGTCGTTTTATGTTTGGTTGTTTGAAAAGACGTCTTCCCCTCGTTCAACTGATAATGATTGGTCTTAACGTCGTAAATCCAGCCATTTCCATGCAGAAGGGACCTCGTCGATGCCTTAATTCTGTAGGCGTGTTTTCGCCCTTTTCCGAAGCGAGGTCGGTCGGGCGGGACGAGCGTTTATTTTCGCTGGACGTCATCTTCAGGCCTCCCAAGACCTGGTGCTAAGGCCACAAGGGGCTTACCGAGTCGAACACCGTTATACTGAGCCTGTGGTCAGTGAACTTGTTTGTGTGCCTCACCGGTGTTGTCTCTCTGACCTATTCCACTGTTTGGTTAGTTATTTCTCCAGTTTTACTTTCAGGAACCCTTTCATTCTGTGCAGTACTCAACATTTCTAGAGTGGCTAATTTTGAAAATTTGCTCATTCATTCATGTTGCACGACCAGAATGTCAGCAAAAACAATATAACTCTTCCATTACCCAATAACCATATTACCTCCAAGTTTGGATTCCAAAATCGTAGGTGAAATTTTCACACTTGTTTTTGAATGCACCTTTGGCCTAGGGTATCAAGTTTATAATGAATCAAGAATCACAGTAAATAGAGTAAGGCCACCAGTAATGGACAAGGTTCTAGTAACAGACACTCTCAAGTTAGGTCAGAAATAAGAAGACTTTTAACCCTAATTGGACCATGGTACCACTAGTGTCACCAAAAAACATCTCAGGAACTCCACAGATGTCCTGGAGTGACACCGGAGAAATCAAAATTAAATTGCAAATTTACATTTAATGGACAGCAGAATTTTTTGTGGCCTATTGGAAGTCTCAAATAAGAGTTACGACAAAAATGTCCAAGGGAATCGATGAAAACAATTTTCAAAATTTCTTGTTCGATTTCTAACAACATCTTGTTCGATTTCTAATAACAACAAAAAACGGTCAAAAAATTTCAGCTCTGTCCATTACTTTTTAAATAGCAATTTAAATGGTCCAATGGTCTCAGTGGTTTAATGGTCCAATTAGGGTTAGGGGGTCTCAGTCGGTAGCCGTTTTCGCCTCGTTCCGGGTCAGTAATTCCCTAAATTGCAGGGGTTCAGACTTTAAAAATTGTACCTAAATTTGAATTGTTCAAGGATTTTCTAAATTCATTAGTGCATCAGTCTAGGGAATTGAAAAACTAGAAGATTACCGCTGGAATCATCAAAATCGAGCAATAATTGCCAGAGAAATATGGGAAAAACCAAATTGAAAACGGTTTTTCCAATGGGACGTCCCCTGGAATGCATTCACTACTTACATACACTACTTAACAATATGTTTTATTACAGAAAGGACCTAAAAAACCTTAGTCAATTTAAAATGTTGGCACTCGTAAAGAGTTGATGCAATCTCTCCAAGATAATTTTAATCAGAGAATCAGAGATCTATTGGACATATGAGAAACTACTTTTGCCACAGCGCCCCACGCGGGAGTTGGGGCCTCCTCGACGAATACCAGTGAAAATGTATTACACAACATCATAGATTTGATCAGAAGTTAATCAGAACCATATAAAATTGGTGGTTGATGAAATCAGTTTTCTGCAATACATTCCTTTTCAACTTTTTGTTGGGTTCAGGAAAGTAAATATGTGGATTAATGGAAGATTGCTTAGAAAACGAGAAAATACTTTAAATCCAGCCTATTTTTTTATTTCTTTCTGTTTGGTCTCTTCTCTCCATATTTCTCCCCCATTTATCACCTGCCTTGAGCTCGTTTTCCAGGTGACAGCCTGATTGTCCATTCAAATACCTTTCCTTTCATCAGAATTCAAGCGAGAGAAGAGAGGTCCTCAGTGTACAGTTATATTCATTACGGAGGACTTGGTAAGAAGGGCAGCTAAGAGGTACGGGATGAAGTGACACGGTCGTGCACCGTCACCGTTAACAGCTCACGGATGGTCCGCTGAAGACGTTCATCGCAGCTCGTCCGTTCTTGATAAGAAAACGCGAGCTTGCGTCCGACCAAGCTTGACAACAACTCGGTCAAGCGGATGGTCGTGGGGGGATTTTTGGTTTCGAACGAATCAATTAGAGCAGAAGGTGGCGAAGTGCGGTGGACAACGTACGAAGGTTCCGGATGACCTACCAAAGCCAGTTCACCGAAGAGTTCAAGCACTTGAATCAGATTGAGCCAAGTACTGTAAAAAGGCTAAAAATCATCAACATAATGAGGAACAGTGTGCCAATCGGGCTGATCTTTGAATGTCGCCGAAAACAATTTTTTCGTTGCCCGGTTCCAAAGGCTTATTATTAATCATAAACATAACCGGGAACAGGTTGTCGCCAGATTCGAAGTTGATTTGATTTATAATTTCTACTTCTACGCAACATTATTATTAGTTTCGAACAAAAATGTTCTAATTCAAGATGTGAAACCCGATTCTTTAGTATCGCTCATATCCCTTTTAGTAGTCCTACTCCTTTCCCATGCCGTAAGAACTTCTTCTGGCAAAGCAGATTCTACGATAGTATAGAGCATACAGGCATATTTGTCACTAGTTACTCCTAATAATTCGAGAGCACCTAGCTGCGTTTCTATTTCATCTACAAGTTCTGCAAGATTGGAACCTGACTTTTGAAGAACTGTTCTTAAGAGTTCGCGGACGTATTCTTCAATGAGGATTTCATCTTTGTCGAATCTTGAGTTAAGATGAGCTATAGCTTTTTTATAGCCTGACGATCGGTATTATATACCTAGCTAAGCCCTGAGAGGTGACAACGGGAGACGAATTTTTCACTGGTTCCTTGTACGTCGTGGCGTAATTGTGGCGATTTTTAGAATTAAATCCAGCTTCGAAATCTTCCTTCAGTATTCAATTTCACAAGCTCTGATACACGGTTGAAATGTCCAAACTTTTTTCTCGACGAAGAAGTGATCCGGTTGCTCTTACAATCGTAAAAGAATCAAACCGCTCTCTCAACAAAAAAAAAAAAAAAAAAAAAAATTCTCTCCAAGTGTACGCAATTATTTGAATTTTGTTCATCTCAAGATAAAACAACGCTTCCAGAGCAATGAGATGAGTGAGTGGTGGAGGTGAGCTCTCAATCTTCTAGAGAGTAAGTAAAGTAAACCACCATTTCAGGCTGAATTTTCGTCCGACTGCCATTCCTGGCGTTGCGGACGTCATCAGCTGTCTTCCAAAGGGAAGATCAGAATGGGGAATTTGCCTCACATTTTTTTTTTCGAATGAGGGTTTATTTTTATGGAATAAAACCATAGTGAGCTGCTCGAAAACGCATCCAAAAAATTTAGAGAATTTAAGGAAGATGGAAATTTTAAATGTGGTGGCAATGTGTAAGAGGCAGCCATGTTTGAAACGTAACGGATATTCTACCAATCTGACTTCAAAGGAGGTTCTGTGGCGCTTACCACAGAAGCGGAACATACACGAACTTTTAGCTTACAAAGGATTAACACAAGAGTGCGCCGCAAAGTGGCAGGAAGAACCCAGACACAAAAGTGACCAAAAGAAACAATATTACTCACTCTTTTTTACAATACGATTCTACCTACTAGTTTATCAAGCATTATTAGTCTTCATCTTCTCTTATTTAGTTTCAAGATTTGAATCACATTATTCGAGTAGCCATTTCACTGGATCGTTATGTGTGGCGGTGCTAGAACTCTGTCTGTTGTTGGAGTTGTTTTCGCGTCGTTTTTTTTTTCGTATGACGTCAACAATATTCCTCGATTTTCGCGGTGTTTTGTAACAGAGGCTTCACTTGTTTAGGCATTTTCTCCTACGGTAATTTTTCCCCCTTGGTTATTCCTAGTGTTAAACGTTATTCTAGGGCCCTATTATAGGATTTGACTTGAAATTCCAGAATCTAAAATTGAGGCAAATTCCCCAATGGGGAATTTTGATGATTTCGCTCATGGCTTCCCATTGGCCTCACCGCCCTGGGTTTTGAAGAGGGGGGCGGCAAGCCTCAAATGTCCGAAAACACGCCCGGAGACCGAGACTCGAACTCACGATGTTTCCCGCAGAGATCGGTTCTTATCTCGGCCCCGAAACGCGTCGGCGAACGATCACGGCTACCGGAACCTGGAAGGTGATTCACTGAGTGCATCAGGTTTCCAATAGTCGAGGAATCTGATAGGGTGAAGGAACGCGGTTAAACTGGCACAAACATTGAGAAAAATACCTCCAGAAAGGAAATTCATATTCGAACATGAGTCTGATGTTGAAGAC
Organism: Apolygus lucorum; assembly: GCA_009739505.2. NCBI lineage: Eukaryota > Metazoa > Arthropoda > Insecta > Hemiptera > Miridae > Apolygus > Apolygus lucorum. The sequence continues at coordinate 1,671,727 of CM019170.2, read as the reverse complement.
ACACAGAACGCGACATGTCTGAGTCTGCGGTGACATATTTATGTGACACCAGACCAAAATGGGTTATTCAACCAGTCGAGAAAAAAGAACCTTATTACCGGGAACATCGTCCCAATTGTGTTGATGTCAATTCATTGAATCAAAACAGCAGTTTCGACTGCTTTCCCATTGAGATGGTGATTTGAACGATTTTAAAAGTCCCTCGTTATAATAGGTAATTTCTCTGAAACTACTCCTCCATTCAAATAAATTCTGTGCCAGTTCAATTTGAATAGAATGGTTTATTACCGAAAAAAGTCTCGTATTGTGAAGATGCGTAGTTGCTATTCATGGCTGAGAGTCGTTACCTACTTTGGGACTATTTGCCTAGAACTTCACGTCCGTTATGAAATCTTTTGTGGGAGTCTATTTGATGCCTCTGATTAAATTGATGTTCTCACGGAACCCAAACTTTCGCGCGTTAATAAATGCGTATTGCTGTGACCTTTTTCAATAGTGGGAACTGATTTATTGCGGACAAAGATTTGCCAAGTTGGGTGGGCAGTGTAGCTTCGACACACAAAATTGCACGAACAAATAAACTGACAGTGCTTTGTCTTATCTCTACGACGATTTGTAATAACCTGCAAGTACATTTTTGGCTTTGAACGCTTTGTCTCGTCTCCCCTCATGTTCTAGTACCCCAATTTCTCTCCAATTCATATGGGACATTCGCCCTTCTTCTTATTCATGGAGGACCCAACTTTCCTCTGATTCGTAGGAGACATCCTCCCTTCTTACAATTTGTAGAGACCCAACTTGTTTCCAATTCATAGGTAACATTCTCCCTCTTTCTAATTAGTGGAAACCCATCGTTCCTCCAATTCTTAGAGGACATCTTCACTCATTCCAATTCATAAGGGACACCCTCCCTCCTTCCGATTCATGTGGACCCAACTTTTCTCCATTCATAGGGGACCCACTCCCTCCTTCCAATTCATAGGGGGCATTCTCCCTCTGTCCAGTTCATGGAAACCCAACTTTCCTCCAATTCTTAGAGGACATCCTCACTACTTCCAATTCGTGAGGTACATTCCCACCTCCTTCCAATTCATAAGGGTCACCCTCACTCCTTCCAATTCATAGTGGATCCAACTTTCCTCCAATTCATAGGGGACCCACTCCCTCCTTCCAATTCATAGGGGGCATTCTCCCTCTGTCCAGTTCATGGAAACCCAACTTTCCTCCAATTCTTAGAGGACATCCTCACTACTTCCAATTCGTGAGGTACATTCCCACCTCCTTCCAATTCATAAGGGTCACCCTCACTCCTTCCAATTCATAGTGGATCCAACTTTCCTCCAATTCATAGGGGACCCACTCCCTCCTTCCAATTCATAGGGGGCATTCTCCCTCTGTCCAGTTCATGGAAACCCAACTTTCCTCCAATTCTTAGAGGACATCCTCACTACTTCCAATTCGTGAGGTACATTCCCTCCTTCCAATTTATAAGGGTCACCCTCACTCCTTCCAATTCTTAGGGGATCCAACTTTCCTCCAATTCATAGGGGACGCCCTCCAATTCATGAAGAATTTGTTCTTCCCAAACATACAGCGGTTGATACAGAAAAATAATAAACCTTTTGTAATAATTTGCGGCGTTCTTCATCAGATCCTAGGTTACCTTCTTTTCCTCCTTGTTTCTTTTGTCAACACGTTTTTTTTCTAATTAATGAACGTTTCGAAATGTTTTTCGTAGGTATCTGAATCGCCCATCACTGCAGGTACTTGGCTTCCATCATTGAATTATTGATGGACTGGAATTTTAGGATTTATTGGAAAATAGAGGAAAACTTGTGACGTAATGACAACTAAGTAAAGACACCTAAAGTCCCCGATCAAAGCAAAGAGAATCGAGCAACCCCACCCCCCCCCCCCCCTCAGTTAGTGGACGACATCAAAATTGACAGAGAAAAAGTCAAAGTGCCCTAACTTGATTTGATTGGCCCCTTGTGGTTTAGAACGTCTGTTTATAAGATCAACGTAGTATTTCGATGAAGAGTATATTGAGAGAAACTAAGTATCACAACAAGATAGCGGGGATTCGGGTAGAGGAACGCCGTTTTAAATATCAGCGGCGGAGGAAGTGTGGCAATACCCATAATTCGTGAACATTGCCGAAGCGTTCCCAAAAGATAAGATACGTCAGCTGTTGGGATTCGCTATCGGCACTGCCTTATCAAATTTGTCGCGGCAGGTTCGCGAGCGGTTCGTGGGTTTGATAAATTTGGTTCGAGCTTCTCCGATAGTCCGTTTAAAAGGGAGAAAGCTGATGCGGGCTGGTCTACAGAGTTATGCAACGATGTCGCATCCACCATCCAACTCAAACCTTCGAGGTTCATCCCACGTAATCCAGTCTGGGACGGGCCTTTGATCCAATTTTTTTTTTTTTTTGATTTTGAGCTCACCTGGATGTTACACTCCTCCAGCAACACAGAAACGATGTTTTCCGTGCAGTAAATCTCGGATTATGAAATAAAAACTGTTAATTTTGCGTGAAGAAATTAGGTATATTAGAAACGAGAGGAAGTTCTAGAACAAGATGGTGACGGAGCAAACTAATCAAGGAAGGGGGACAGATCTACTTTTAACTGTAATCAAATGGGGGCTAATCAGGATTATCCCTTCTAAATGCAACAGTAAACAAACCATTGGACAACAAATTGTTGATATTGGTAGGTTTTTGAAAAAAAAGGTGTTCAATATGAATATTTAACTAAAACTTGAACTGAATGAATTTTGACTCTGAAGATTTTTAGAATTTAGGTACCTATTTCAAATTGATGAAAACGTTCAAGTCAACTACATTCACGTTGAAGTTACTCCTGAACCTATCTCGTATGTTATTTCCCAAACCAAACTGGCATTTTTAGTATTTTGAATATCTCGAAGTTTAGTAGGTACCTGACCTAACGGTATCAAGTTCTACCTCTCTAAACGATCTTGACCAACAATGATGATGATGATATGTAAAATGAATATGATAAATGCTTGCATACGAGTCTGCAACTCATTGGGACATTTTCATGTCAACCACTACACAACAAGGTAGTGAAGTAAGGTTGTTAGTTCATGTACCCAAGCATCAAAATAAGAAAACAGTTGATTGTCCTCTACGCAACACAGTGAGTCTATTTTATTTATTGGTCGCGTGAGCAAGTTTTTTCGTGACGATTTTTCAGTTTATGTGCCAAAGCAAAGACATGAAAATGTCAAAACAATACCTTCATATCGAAAGCTTTTGAGCTAGTGCGTTTTCAAAATGCCAGCCCATATTTTTCAACCATTAGAAGTAACTGGCATCAACCAAAAGCTTCATGGCACAACTAGAACCCAAATGGTGCCCATATTATACCAAATTTCATCAAAATGAGTTTTAAGGCGCACAGTGGAGCCAGATGTCCAAAAATCGGGAAAAAATCATTATCTTTGAATCGAAGTCGTTTATTGTCTTGGGAACATTTTTATTCAATTCAGAATTCAAAAGTACATCGGAAAAATATGTTTTCTGAAGTTTAAAATTATCATTTTAGCACTAAATCTTGTGAATTTTGAAAAAAAAAATGTTAATTAAAGTGGGAAAGGGTGTAAAAAATTTACTGTGATCGTGTACCAGTTGACCCTGAAGTAGATCCTACCCTACAACACGGGCCAAGCCTAACGTCGGCTAGGAAATCTGAGCAAATCGCATCCCTTCATGCAATTATATTATTATAAAAGTGTATAAATGGCGAAAATAAACATATCTATCTATCTATCTAAAAAAGTCAAACGACAAAAGAATGGGCTCTTTCAAGATAAATGCGTATTTCAGGATTAGGAGTCGCAATATAATCCTAAACTTGAAGTTCTAGACAGTACCTAGTACTTTGAAGTGTTTTTGACGGGGTTTCGCGAGATCCAGGCCTTGTACTTCCCATAACTTTCGAGTGCAAACCTATACTGGATGAAGAATGTAGAATAGAAACATGAGGTGGGTGACCTCTTAGTAAAGAAACGAGTAAATGATTTCTTCCTTCATTACTCGATAAAGTCCTTAAGAGGTGGTATGAGAAAACTGGTAATTATTACAGTACGAGAGTCGTCATAAGTGTTATTGCAATCAACCTTCGTACTTCCGCGTTAACTTGTACGTGGGAAAGCCGTAAATTATGTCATAAAAGTGAAGTCATTAAATCACGAATACGTGAGCAGAAGTATCCAAGTATTGTACTAAAAACCAAGTCATTCATTGACACCGAAACTGAGGGAATTCCTCGCTTTGCCCAGCTGCTCAAGACGAATTTTGATGAAATTTTGGATATCGGCTCTATTTGGGGTCTAGTTGTGCCTCGAAGGTTTTGGTTATCGTCGGTCACTTCTAAGGGGTTTAACGTTTTCAAAACGCCCTAGATCGAAAATTTTCAATGTACAATGTAGTACATGTCGTGCTTCTAACTCCATCATGCTCACATTCCCAAATAAATATGTGATGAGGTGGCCTAGCAACAAAAGGTCTCAAACTTCCCAAACGGTCAACCGACGCCAGCTAGTCGATCCTCCTCTCACTCTCCCAGGTAGGTACAACATGCACATCACATGCGTATTTGGAAGGGAGGAAGGGGAAGTCGATAAATACCCTCATAGCTGCTCCACTAGCCGAAAGGAACCAACCAAAAATCTTGCAAGCGACTTTTCCTTGAAAACTTTCATCATTCAGCTAGGAAATTATAGTTCCTCAATGAGTTGGCAGTTTGAAAGAATGCGGATGGCTTCGTGAGGTATCCGTATGTATTACAGTCCCAAAAGCATCGTCCTTCTTCTACCTGCCACTCAAACCAGGGAAAAGGAGACCGAGAGTTGTTGACTACCGACCAATGATGAAGTGAAATGCCCGGATTACGAAAGTCTGAGATATGGAAGCTCGGCCCTTTCCACAGGTAGTTGTCTATTTTAGCAGGCATATCCTTCAAGAAATTGGCCTGCTGCATTCATTCTATCTGAAAACAGTACCTTTCAGGTAACCTGGTTTTGTGTAAACCGGAAACCAAATTACCCTCAATTTTCCAAACCTCTCAACCTCAACCACTTCACCTTCAAATTTTAGAATCAGATAAACCAGTCAATCAAGTCAGTCAGATCGACAAAAGTAAATTTCTCGAGTAATAGTTTTATTTCAAATTTTACAGCAACAAAAACACTTCAGTGGTAACCCACAGAAGGTTGCGTTCTCAAATACACAACAGTACATGTACTTAATGTTTTTCATCAATTTTAATTGCGACGATTTTCATGAATTCTAATGAGGATAATTATTGAATTTTCAAACATGTTTTTTCGCCAATTCAAGTGTTGTGTTCAATTTTTTGAAACTAAAGAAACTACAATCACGATTAATAATAATTATTAATAATTATTATTAAATACGCTTTTATTGTGAAATTAATCTGGACACGTGCTGCGAATGCAGCGGACACGTCTCCCACCACACCTTCCTGGTCCTTCGAGAAGGTTGGAGTTGGTCCTCTCGATGGATGGATGTGGTGTGTGAAACACGAGTGTAAATCGCTCCCAAAAGTGAGCCAAAATTTCGGCTAATCGAATGAAATCTTTTCTTGTTTCTCCGAATAGAATTCCATGTCAACCATTTGTGTTTCCTTAACAACCAAGAATCAAATTTTGTATAGAAGGCACCCACAACTTTGGGACAACGATGTTTAGCTGGTTGGGATGCTGTGTTCTTCGCAGAAGGTTGAGCTTTTAAAACATTTAACCGTTGTGTAAAAATTTGCTTTGTTCATAATGTTAATCATTATGAAACATGATTTTATGTTTAATCATAAAAAAACATAATTTGTCTTTATTACGGATGCATTATCGCAGTTGATGACGAGTATATATACGATTTATATGGGACTGAATCCCACCTTTTGTACTCCCATCAGAAAATATAAAATCGGTTATACCCACAATAGAATAAATATACGAGCGACCGCAAAAATATCATTGTAGAGCCAGACAACCCCTATCAGACCGCCACGTGTCCCTTCTGACCCTTCGCACGTGTCCGTCGAGCGAACACAAATACCATGAGGGTCTCGCAAAGGACATCTGCAGGCAACAATGCACCGCTAGCCGACTCCCATAACACACATCTGGTAATATTCTTAGCCTGGCAGAAAGATTCTTATAACCGGATAAAAAAAAACCTCCACAGGCGTTAAGGAGACTCCGTACAATGCGGTTTCTTTCTCATGATGTCTTGATAAAATGGAAAAAAGTTGGGATTAACTGTGCAGATGTGAGACGGGCGGTATCAAGATCGGTTTTTCCGTTAGAACTGCGTTCCTTCTTCCATAAACACACGCGTACGTCCTCCATACTTGGTCGGGAGGAAGATAAACATAATGCAATATGAAACATCAATCACTACAATCGCAGCCACACCGTATTATTTCTTGGAGTACATTCATGGTTGAAATCTGTTATAATGATTGAATATTTACCCAAAAAATTCATATTTCAGGACAGCCATTTAAATAAAGTTTTCATAATCAATTTCAATGTATCAATTTTTAACCGTATGAAATAACTATCAGGACTATTTATTGTATTCACATCACTCTAACCCTTGAAAACACCAGTTTTTAACCCCATTTCAATCCCCTCCTCCATTAATTTTGAAATGTGATGGTATTCATCAACAAGTTTCACCAATTTCAGGACATTTCTTTGTGAAACAGTGTCATAAATCCAAATAAAATTGTATTGAAGAAAAAAAAGATGAAAAATAATATGTTAATAATATGTCATTGGGCTTGCAAAAAAAACTTTTTCGGTGATAGCTGATGATGAGGATGGCTAAAAAGTATCGATTCTTTTGAAATAAACCATTCGATAATTATTATATCGTCGCTCCTCTGCCAAAACCACGAAACTTTAAAACTATCCTCTGCCAAAACCGCTAAACTGAAAATTTATTGTTTTTCAGTAGAGGCTTCCAAAGTTACTCCGCAACTTATTATCGTTACGGACTAGCAATACTTCGATTGATGCACTGTTTTCCTTACCTTACAACATGACAGAATAAGTATAAATAGGTTTCACTCCATCAAATCATCATGAACAACCTAGATGACCTCACAATGTCCTAAAAAAAGCAGATTCGTGGTTTTGGTGGAGTGGGTCCGCAAACGGGAAATCCTTGCAATAGCCATAAATTTTACAATTTCCATCCGAATTCAATGAAATTTGCAGGGATTGTTCCGATTGGGGTGTAGATGGTCCCCTATGAGTTTCATCATCCCCGGATTGATAGTACCCTCTGTGCATGCGCAAACGTGACATCCTAGTAACAGCCACAACTTCAACAATTTCCACCCAAATTAGATGACATTTTCAGGGATTGTTCGGATTGGGGTGCAGATGGTCCCCTATGAGTTTCATCACTCCCGGATTGATAGTACCCTCTGTGCATGCGCAAACGTGACATCCTAGTAACAGCCACAACTTCAACAATTTCCACCCAAATTAGATGACATTTTCAGGGATTGTTCGGGTTGGGGTGTAGATGGTCCCCTATGAAATTCATGGCCCCTGGATTGATAGTAATCTACTATGAACGAATATAATAAACAGTAGCTTAGCAATAGTTCATGAATTCACTCTCTATAGTAAGTATACATTTTATTCATACTATAGAGAGTGGCTGAAGAAGAATTGAGTCAACACATTGGTTGTTGGTCTTGTGCTTGTGATGGGGACGACTACGCCAAACTCACGTATCTGTCAGATTCGCGAAAATGCAGAGGAGAAAAAAAATTTTCAGCAGATTCGTGGAATAGATACCACTCAAATAACCATGTTTTAGTGGAGTTGGAGAGTTGAAATTTCTGGAGGAGATACTTGACCAATGTCACTACTCAAAGTGATGCTTAGCCCAATTTTCGAATTTTTGCAGTTTAGCGGTTTTGGCAGAGGATAGTTTTAAAGTTTCGTGGTTTTGGCAGAGGAGCGACGATATTATTACAAGCTTTCATTGAGTTCCACCTGTCCCGTTGTCTGTCCGTCATTAATGAAATCTTGCAAGTTAAATTTGATCCACTTCCCGGTATCCGATTGAGCTGAATTTCGCATGCATGTATAAAACAATGCAATATTATTCACTTTCTGAGATCATCTTTCAATTCATAGGGGACCATCCTCCATTTTATTATAATGGACGTACTTCAATTCGTAGGAGACCGTCTTCCAATTCATAAAGGCTTCTTCCAATTCATAAACTTTTTATTCTTAGATCATAACTAAACTAATTTAAAATACTAAAAAGTTTTAAATAAAATTAAAAAAAAAAAACATTTTTAAAAACAAGATTTTATTTTTTGTTTTTTAATAAAAGGAACTATAAAGTTGAAAATAAGTTACCTCCAATAAGAAATATAACTCTTCATAAAGATAACACTTTATCGCAGTCCCAATTTTATAAATATAAGCGTGTTACATTTAGCATCTTGTTTTTCCTCTTGCTATCACAATAATAATACGCTTTCATTTATAAAAATGGGACTGTGATAAAGTTTTATCTTTATAAAGTGTTATATTTCTTAAAGATTTAAATCGATTCATTTTGAAGAATCTGACATCTCTGTACATGATTCTCCACGCAATTTTGAGTTTTCCGTCATTAAAATTAAAAAATGGAATTTTTTGAATTAGGTATCTTAGTTTTTTTCCGATTAACGATATGTTAAGTCCCCTTTAAGTGACAAAAAGAGGGGGTTAACATTTTCAAAACGCCCGACCTCAAAAATTTCAATAAAAAAGTTTTTTAACTACGAATTTTTTAACAAGGTAATTGACTTAACTACAAACCAAATTCAATACTTTTTTGGATTCAATTTATTTTTTGAAAAAAATGTATGATGGTTGCAGGTTTCAAATTATAACTGATAACAATTCCGATTTGAAAATGCTGTATTTTAATGGTTTGCCACCTTCGTAGTGAGGGAGTAAAATCTCATTGTGTGGAGATACAGCCTGGAATCACCTCCAGATGAACGAAATCAAGCTAATAACACCCCTGACAGCGATAACCCTCCAAAAAAAGAGACCCAGAAAAAAAAAGTTGTCGGGCGACCTTAATTTGGTGGCAGATAACGCTTTGAAACAGCACGAAAACGGGAGGGTTTTCAGTGCTGAAAAAAAACGAGGTGAGACCATTAAGTTCTGACAGTTGAGTGGGGCATTATGTGGCTCGAAACAAAACGATTTCGGTGGATTTCTCGTTGGCTATGTAGTTCTGAAGGAAATGAGTGGTTTAACATGGTGTAATTCGTGGTTACCACAGTTAGGGGATCTCTATATCTGCGGATGAGGTCGTCATGGGAGGTTCAATTCATTCCTAGGTGAGTGGAAACTACGGGGCGTCCCAGACTTGACTCGCCAAACTTCAGGGGTCGATTCTACAAGGTATTTCCAACAAAAAATGTCTCGTAGCACTTTTGTTTCAACCTCTCGTTTTTTCAAAATTTTTCAATTTCATATATTTCCCCCCCGTTTTTTCGACCTCATATACTGCCATAACTACCTCAATTTTCAAGAAAATCAAAATCTGATTTCACCGTTGAAAAGAGCGTTAAATTTCCAATCTTTCCATTGTGAAACCAAAATGTTTTCAACGAAATTATCGTTTCCTTTGGGGTTTGACGAAGGAGGTTCTACGCCATCTATTGCGAGTTTCAACGCTGATGTCGTTGAAAAAATTTCACGTTTTTCCGCGATTAAACACGAAATTTTTCGCTAAATTCGTGTTTCTTTTTTTATACTATTGGAATGCTGAGATTCTGATGGAGTTTTTCCTTCTCCGGAGAAAGATTTAACGGCGGCTACCTTAAGCCACAACGTATCGGAGAAAGTAGAAGTTTCAACAAATCAGACATTTTCAATGTCTAGGGTTACTTTTGACCCCTGTGTTGAAATTTTACATTAGAAAGACTGGAAATTTAACGCATTTTTTAACGGTTTTGATTTACTCGTACCTACTTCAAACATTAAGGAAATTATGGCCATTTTTGTGATATAAAATATTAAAAAATAAATACAAATTGAAAAAACTTGGAAAAACAAAGAGTTGAAACAAAATGGCTTGGAGACACTTTTTCTTGGAAATATCTTGAAAAATCGATCACTGAAGTTTGACGAGTTAAGTCTGAGATACAGACAGTCAATCTGTATATAGGGAGTTTCGGTTAGGGTTCGATTCTACAACATATTTGCGCCTTTTTGCATTTTTTAACCCCCTTAAAATTTGAATTTTTGGTTTATTATTTCTAATAATAAGCCTATGTGATCGTATCGCAAAAAATTTTTATAACCCCCCCTCAAACTTTGTCACTTTACGTTTCAAGGTGCGTAGAATCCAAATTTGCAATGTCCGTCCGCCGTCCGCCGTCCGCCGTCCCCCGTCCGCCGTCCGCCGTCCGCCGTCCGTGGCACTTTTCTTAGCAACACTGGACCGATTTGGTTCAAATTTGGTATATGGGCTCCATTTGGGGTCTAGTTGTGCCGCGAAGCTTTTGGTTGATGTAGGTCATTTCTAAGGGGTGAAAATTAAGGGTTGAAATTTTCAAGAGTGCCCTAGCTCGAAAACTCTCGAAATAAATGTATCGTTTTTTCACCAATTTTAAATAGTATTGAATTTTTAAAAATTTTTGAGACCACCCGGAGCTCTGTACGACAAACCGTTCGGTCCCTACGAGTACTTGAAGGTTTTTCTTCGATAAAACAGAATCATGAGTGTGAATCGCAAAAGAGGTCTAATCTCCATTCAAATTTTATCGGACTAAAATGCGATCGCTGTTCATTTCTTCGATTTGTATACAGTTTTGCCTTCTGCGTAACCAGTAATCAAATTTCAATATGAAGCTTTCTATTTTTCCAATCGAGTGTGAAGCGTTTAGTTCTTTCTAATAAACTTGATTGTGACGGTGTGAAGCCAGTATGGTGTGGTAGGTAGTACCTAGCTGGTAGGTGAAAACAAGTTGGTAGGTAAAAAAAATGTTGGTGGGTAAAAAACGCTGCAAATTATTGCTCAAAAGCTTCTTCATTCTTCAGATCACTGATCAGCTGAGTGAGCTCCGAAGCCATTTTCAATCCTATTGAATGAAAGTGCTCTTCCAGGCGTCTCCAGCATTCGAGGAGATCATCTTCACTCCTCAGATCACTGATCAGCTGAGTGAGCTCCAAAGCCATTTTCAATCCTATTGAATGGAAGTGCTCTTCCAGGCGTCTCCAGCATTCGAGGAGATCTTCTTCACTCCTCAGATCACTGATCAGCTGAGTGAGCTCCGAAGCCATTTTCAATCCTATTGAATGGAAGTGCTCTTCCAGGCGTCTTCAGCATTCGAGGAGATCTTCTTCACTCTTCAGATCACTGATCAGCTGAGTGAGCTCCGAAGTCATTTTCAATCCTATTGAACGCAGGAAGCTGAAATTTGAGAGGGAAGGTCAAGGGAGAATACAGATGGTGGTAGGTGCTATTGATGGAGAACCAGTGATCTATACAGAAGGGTGATCTATACAGAAAATAATAAACCTTTGAGCAATGATTTGCAGCGTTTTCTCTTTTAAGATGTGTCGAGTGAATATAGAAAATTTTCCCTAAATATTCTAGATATTCGTCTCGAAGTGAGATGCGCTAGTTTAATGGGCACAACTGAGGTGAAAGTAGAAGAAAGAACAAATTGTTTTCTAATTTTGGACTGTAATGCAAATAAATTATTAAATTGAAAATTCATACAATTAATGGGCTTGACCCTGTTTAGCTAATTATAAAGTTCCAAATTGGATGCTGACGGGGAAGCGCTGCTGAGGTAGCTCCAAGTGGGATGTGGCAATCAGTCCCCCAAGTATAATAATTCAATAGGTACCTTGAATATCCCGGTGTTTCCAACCTGCGGAGGACTCCTTTGATCGAGGTTTGCAGGATGCTGCGAAAATACAGCGATGAAAAGGTATGGCAGCAATCCTAAAACTGGGTAGTGGTCTCAGTCCAGCAAAACGATTTTCACGTGGAAAATGTGTAGAGAAAAACAAGTACGGCAAGGCAACATTCGAGCTCAGAGGCGAAGACGATACTGATTCAAGGCCATCCCAGTTGGGCCATAGGAAAGGGAAGAAGATATAGATTCCAGGTTGAAGTCCTTTGAGATTACTTGCACTTGACACCTCACTTCTATTCAACGATTAATCCATTTTTTATTTATAACGTGTTTTCTACTTGCTATCTAGATTTACGTGACTACGTGCTTGGTGGCGTCAACAAAATGTTTATCGCATTTTCGACCTTACGCCATTAAAACTGCCATAACTCCCTTTGTTTTTCAGTCAAAATTCAAATGTAATTATACCGTTCGAAAGATCGTTGAATTTTCTATCTTCCTAGTGCTAAATAAAATGTTCAAAAGAAGACTCAGATGTTGAATAGTGAGCCCGAATATAAAATCTCGGAAATGTAAAGTATTTTCAAACGTTTGTAAGCCTAACTGAAACTCTCGGTTAACTTCCCACTGTAACCCTAAAAGTTGACCCAAAAGCTCAGCTTTCAAACGGTCTAATAAGTAGGATTTATTATAGAAATTCGGCAAGTTAGTTGTAGATTCGAACCCTGGCCGGTAGTTCGACCTTAAACGAAACAACCTGTAGTGGTTCGAGGCAGTACAATTATTCGCTCTTTTCTCAACTCTAGGAATCCACATTTGAGCACGAAAGTTGGTTCTCGGAAGAACAGGGGAAAAAAAGGTCTTCGAGAATTTCGGACAAGAGGATTCTTGGTAACAACAACTGCTCAGGCAGTTCAGGCAGGTATTTTCTGGTGTTTTGGCTAACAACTAGAAGTTACCTAGACTCTGAACTTGTGAATTATTCTCCTTATAAAGTTTGAATTGTATAATATACAATTCAACAAAACATTATTTTATTGTGAGATTATGAAGTTTTATGAAGTATCGCTTTTATGTATTATGGAAGTGGTGAACATTTAAATTTATGGTATCACGAATTGAAACTGACAACAGTAATTTGTTTATTTGAAGAAATCAGAACTTTAATATAAAATTGGGATTGAAAAAGAGATTTATTTTGATTTTTTTTTGGCTCATTAAACCATGATATTGATACTTCTGATATTGACGACACTTGTAGCGGAGCTATCGATGTGGGCATTTCCTAAATGACATGGCGTATCCGTGTACTCAATCTTAGTTGCTTTACAATGATGTGAAATATATTCACTTTCCCATCCGTATATCTGTCCCTTTGTAATGTGCTCAACTGAAAATATTTTGATGTTTCATGGTGGCTTCTTAAAGTCGAAATCTCAAAATCTAGAGAGGAAGATTGATGCGAAAGAGCGACCCCAATGCTGATAAGAACGGTGAAAAGAAATCCGGAATGAGTCACCAATTATTGCCCACATCAGCGAATGGAACTTGACTTTCCTTACAAGGATATGGAATCAGAGAAGGTCTTGAATTTCGACTTAGCGTGTGATTAGACTCACCTCTTCGAACGGGGGTGCTCAAAAGGCCATCTGAAGCACTGATGTGGGAAGCCAAGGGTGAAAAGGACCGAGAGGATTTCGTCATTGAACTTGGAAAACCCTGCAAATCACAACGATTTTAGCTCTATTTGTAAAAATGAGAGGTTTTTTACATAACTGTAGGCCACAGATCAAGTGGAGCAAGAAGCAGTTTCCCTAGTTCACTGTCGATTTGAGTTTTTTTAAGACGATATTTATTAATGAAGTATCAATAACATATTTAACAATTGAGCTGATTAGGCGCCCATCGAGTTAATTTACTTTCATACTTTAATTTATCAGTTTGTAGAAGTCATGTGAGTTCAAGCTACCCCACACTGTGTCTACTCAGCACTAGGTCCAAGGGATTTGAGAGTTAAATCAAAGAATAATACGGGATGGGATTCACACTATATTATTATATTATATTATATATATTCACAGCTATATTTGCTTACCTAATTAGTCAATAAAATATATTTGAATATTACCTTGTATGACATACCTCAGTTTGTGTGAAGATTCCAGTGAAGTCGTTTTAAATGAATTTAATGAAATACTTCGACAGAAAGTTACAGATGTGAACCTTATTCTAACAGATCAGTACAAAGACAAAAGGTACAAAATTAGCCCGCCAGAGCAAGCTAATACTAGTGAGGCGCAGTGTTGTTCCAGTGAAGTCATTATCGTAGGGGAGACGTTGTTATTTTGAACAATCATGGAGCCAAATTAGGAATTTTCTCCAAAATAGCACCAATGCATATTGAACCAATTTATTCTTTAGGTCACTCCAATTATGGAGTTATTTATTTATTTATTCAGATGTAACAGCCTACAATAAGTTATTATTGGTCAGTAAATTCGTTCAAAATAACACTTATTCAGATTGGACTAGATTATTCTTAAGGTCACTAACCCTGGAGCCAAATACGCTAATTTGTTAAAAAATACCACCCATTCAGAGTAGACCAGTTCATTCTTAAGATCAGTCCAATTATGGAGCCAAATTTGCCAATTTGTTCAAAATATCACTAATTCAAATTGGACCAGTTCATCTCAAGGTCACTCTAATAATGAAGCAAAATGACGTTTTTTCTCCAAATAACACCCCATTTAGAGTAGACCAGTTTATTCTTAAGGCCACTAACCCTGGAACCAAACGTGCAAATTCGTCCGAAATAGCACCTATCCAAATTGGGCCAGTTCATTCTCAAGGCATCTCCAATAACGAAGCAAAATGAAATTTTTTTCCAAATAGCACCATTCAAATTGAACCAGTTTATTCTAGAGATCAGTCCAATTATGAAGCCAAATTTGCAAATTTGTTCAAAATAGCGCTCATTCAAATTGGACCAGTTCATTCTCAAGGTCACTCTAATAATGAAGCAAAATGACGTTTTTTTCTCCAAATAACACCCCATTTAGAGTAGACCAGTTTATTCTTAAGGCCACTAACCCTGGAACCAAACGTGCAAATTCGTCCGAAATAGCACCTATCCAAATTGGGCCAGTTCATTCTCAAGGCATCTCCAATAACGAAGCAAAATGAAATTTTTTTCCAAATAGCACCATTCAAATTGAACCAGTTTATTCTAGAGATCAGTCCAATTATGAAGCCAAATTTGCAAATTTGTTCAAAATAGCGCTCATTCAAATTGGACCAGTTCATTCTCAAGGTCACTCTAATAATGAAGCAAAATGACGTTTTTTCTCCAAATAACACCCCATTTAGAGTAGACCAGTTTATTCTTAAGGCCACTAACCCTGGAACCAAACGTGCAAATTCGTCCGAAATAGCACCTATCCAAATTGGGCCAGTTCATTCTCAAGGCATCTCCAATAACGAAGCAAAATGAAATTTTTTTCCAAATAGCACCATTCAAATTGAACCAGTTTATTCTAGAGATCAGTCCAATTATGAAGCCAAATTTGCAAATTTGTTCAAAATAGCGCTCATTCAAATTGGACCAGTTCATTCTCAAGGTCACTCTAATAATGAAGCAAAATGACGTTTTTTCTCCAAATAACACCCCATTTAGAGTAGACCAGTTTATTCTTAAGGCCACTAACCCTGGAACCAAACGTGCAAATTCGTCCGAAATAGCACCTATCCAAATTGGGCCAGTTCATTCTCAAGGCATCTCCAATAACGAAGCAAAATGAAATTTTTTTCCAAATAGCACCATTCAAATTGAACCAGTTTATTCTAGAGATCAGTCCAATTATGAAGCCAAATTTGCAAATTTGTTCAAAATAGCGCTCATTCAAATTGGACCAGTTCATTCTCAAGGTCACTCTAATAATGAAGCAAAATGACGTTTTTTCTCCAAATAACACCCCATTTAGAGTAGACCAGTTTATTCTTAAGGCCACTAACCCTGGAACCAAACGTGCAAATTCGTCCGAAATAGCACCTATCCAAATTGGGCCAGTTCATTCTCAAGGCATCTCCAATAACGAAGCAAAATGAAATTTTTTTCCAAATAGCACCATTCAAATTGAACCAGTTTATTCAAGAGATCAGTCCAATTATGAAGCCAAATTTGCAAATTTGTTCAAAATAGCGCTCATTCAAATTGGACCAGTTCATTCTTAAGGTCACTCAAATAATGAAGCAAAATAAAAAAAATTTCCCAAAATAGCAGGTCCTAAGGTCATTAACCCTGGAACCAAACGTGCAACTTTGTCCAAAATACCACCCATTCAAATTGGACCAGTTCATTCTTACGGTATCTCCAATAATGAAGCAAAATGAAATTTTTTTCAGATTGAAAAAGCACTTATTCAGTTAGAACCAGTTTATTCTTAAGATCAGTCTATCATGGAGCCAGATTTGCAAACCCATCAGGGCTCACCACGGAGAAGCTGTTCTATCGCGATTTGAGATGTTACGTTCTCGAAGCCAATTTTTTGTCATCTATTTTCCATGAGGGCGGTCACGACGAGCGGATGCGTGACCCGAGCGACGAAAACCGAGAGTGAACTTTCTCTGCCTCCACAGCGAACATCAGAGGTCGCACCGATACACTTTCCCCTTTAAAGCACCGTTTACCCGATGACGTAAGATGCTCTGATTTTATGTAAGTCCGTATAATTCTAGGGAAACAATATTTATAACAGTCGGAGGGAAGGAATGGCCCTGAGTTATGGAGCAGGTACTTACAGGTAACAATGGACCCAAAATGGCACCTCCTTTAGATACGCTTGAAATGCTTTCTCAGTAGTAGAACTCAGGTTGTTAGTCAATCATGTATTCGCTGATTTCAGTTGGATTTAGAATGAAGTCTTCAAATGAACAACCAGCTTTGATTCGTTTTGTCACCAATGGCTATCAGTGCTTTTCAGACACTCCAATCGTCCTCACTTCTTGCAGATGATTCTTTATTTTTTCAAAGCAATGGCAATGATTTCAGTCTCAAGTCTGCTTCGTTTCATTGCACAGGTTTTGCTTCTTCACCATGGAAGAAAGCAAAGCTTTGCATTCATTCAGCAACTCAAAATTCCTTTGGGTCCTCCAAAATCCAAATTCCGACTACCGTTTCAGAGCTTTTTGAAGAACTTTGGTATGGTGAACCATATAATTAACAAAGTATTCTCGTAATGATAAACGCAAGAAAAGCTAGGTGGACCAGGAGAGCTCCCATCCCGGTCGGACGACCCAAGTGGGGACACTCTCCCACCAGGACGTCCCCCAAATAAAAGGACGTGTCCTGCCCCGTCGAGGAGACTTCTTGCTAGCTCCAAAAGTTATTAACTCGCTCTCTTTGTCCGTCTAGTGTGATTCATTTAAATTAATTCTTTGAGTTCTCATATTTGCCCTTAATCAAATCTTCCTTCATCAAATAAAACCTCTCGAAACTGTTATTTTTTATATTTATCATCAAAGAAGTTTATCAGTTGGAAATGACGACACCCATTGAGCCGATCTCTATCCAACTGATGAACTGTGCGAATTTACACCTAGTTAAAGTCACTTGCCATTTCGAGTTGTACGAGTAGCATGCGACGTCCCTAAGCACTATTCATATCACTCCAACTGTAAATTCATGGTATAGGAAGAATGACATTTTTTTTCTTGAGCTCATTATCCTGGAGTCAGAACATTTGGTTCTATGTCTGTCTGTCTGTGTTGAATCCAATTTTACTTGAACGTCAATCCTCACGATTTGAATACTCGATTATGCTCAAGTTTGGAGGGTAGTTTGGAGCTAAGCCCTGAAAGAACTGTGAGCTATCATAACTGGGGTCAACACATTGTCCCTTTCGAAAAATTATATTTTCATGATCAGGGCTCAAGGGTAGTCCAGCATGAGGGGAGAAAACCACCCAATCCATACTCTCCATCTGGTTCTCACTCAAGTTAGACTGATCTTGAGCCCTGATCATGAAACTATAATTTTTCGAAAGGGACAATTGGTTGACCCCAGTTATGATAGCTCACAGTTCTTTCAGGGCTTAGCTCCAAACTACCCACCAAACTTGAGCATAATCGAGTATTGAAATCGTGAGGATTGATGTTCAAGTAAAATAATTTTACTTGAACCAATCCAATCCAATTATTGGATTCAACACAGACAGAGTCACGTCGACATAAAACCAAAGGTTCTGACTCCAGGATAATGAGCTCAAGAAAAAAATGCCATTCTTCCTAGACCATGAATTTACAGTTGTAAGAGTGATATGAATAGTGCTTAGTGCTTACTCTATCTGATTCTCACTCAAGTTGAGATGAACAAAAAAACGCTGCAAATTATTACACAATGGTTTATTATTTTTCTTTTTCTATATAGATCACTCATCTGCAAAGCCACCAACCATCCAACATGAAGAAAAACATCGATCGCATTTCGGTCAGCTATAATTTGAACGGAGATTAGGCCTCTTGTGCGATTCACACTCGTGTTTCTGATTTATCGTACGTCCAAATCTTAAATTCTCGTAGTGAGCGAACGGTTTGTCCTACAGAGCTCCGGGTGGTCTCAAAAAATTCTAAAAATTCTATAGAATCTTAAATTGAAGGAAAAACAATACATTTATATCAAAATTTTTGACGTGATAACGTCTTCTAAATTGGTTTACCGGGAGACACTTCAAGAAACTGCGTTACGCTCCGCTCACGGAGGGGGTGCAGCTCGGCGCTCCCTAAAGGCGGGCGGCCCCTCCCGCGCCCCGCCCCCCTTCCCTGGCACTCACTCCCCCCCCCACCCATGGGAAATACCTACTACCTACGGGAAATACCTACTCTGTGCAACTTGACAAAGAATTTTATTTTATCCTTCTTCTGAATATTAACATTAAAATTATTTTACCACTCAAAGTCGTTGTCACGTAAAACTTTCGCCCGTATACTGACTTTACAGGCAACAACACAGGGTTTTTTGAGTTAGGGCGTTTTCAAAATTTCAAAATTGATTTTGGAACCCTTGGAAGTGACCTACATCAACCAAAATCTTCGGGGCACAACTAGACTCCAAATGGAGCCTACATACCAAATTTCATCAAAATCGGTCAATGCTAAGTGGCAAAAGTGCCGCGTACGGCGGACGGACGGCCAAATTTTTATTCGATTTTTGGATTCTACGTACCTTGAAACGTAAACCATCAAATTTTGAGGGGGTGTTAACATTTTTTTTTCTTGGTCGATTCCAAAGGTTCATTATTGAAAATAATAAACCAGAAGTCAACATCTTTCAAAGTGAATTTAGCAGCAGACTCTCAACAATAACTACACATTAAAATTTAGGCATATACAAATTAAAGCTGGATAACCCTTATATTGGTAAACAAAAGGACTATAAAAATGATAAAAACCACTTATGGCGAAACAAATTCGGGAACGAAACTAAAATACTGATAATGATGACATACCTAAATTTAGGCACATATTAACATACCGATTTAGCTGACAGTTCATCTTACCATGGGTCGATGCGCACATCTTATAAGCCCTACCAAATATGAGGGATGAGGGATATCGAACAGTTAGGTGATGGGAGGGTAGTATACCGAGTGTGTGTAGCACATTGCTTCCTCGTCGTTTATAACATGGTTGGGTAGAAAAGGGGTTGCAGGTCGTCAGAATTGCTGCTCGTTGACTTTATCAAATCCGATCAGTCGAAGCCATGACGTGAAAAAGTGAAAAATCGTCAACACAATCGCGATCGATTTCTCACCTTTGTTGCTGTTTATTAACTTTACTCTGCAACATAATCGTGAAAATCTTGTTTTATATCGGGGATTTAAATACGTCCATGCTATTCTATGTGAGAAAGCTACCTATAGCACTACCCACCCAACTTAACTGCTATTTTTTAACACACTAGTTTGTAAACAGAATCAAGAATTCCGATCGTGTTTCCCTCGATGAACTTCGTGGGATCCGCGATTATGCGATATCCACAAACCACTTGCGACAGGCTCCCGCCCACCTGGTACAATTCCACGTTAGAATACAAACGTGTTCGGAAGAGGTTTTTACTGAATACACCGCGGAGATGTTCTCCGTGGTCTGAATTTTAATCGTTGGTCCCATTTGATTTTCGAAGCACTATTCCGAGCACCTCATTCGACATCATCGAAAACACCCACGTTGTCCACGAAAAACAGGTCAATTTAAAGGTCTCCCGTTTGAGAAATAATAGCAGAAACTAGTTGAACCACGTTTCCCAGTGGGTTTCAGCTACTTTCAAAAGTTCGTGCTTGTTGGTGAGGAAAGTCTGCTTTCGCATACTGAAAACAAGGCCTGCCAAGTTAGGAGGACAGTAAAGCATCGTCATCAGCATTGGAAACATCAGTGTCAACAAAAAAGTCTGCGAAGTGGGTATACCACATAGCCTCCTTGAATCCATAACCCGATTGTATTGATGATGCCTGAAGGGGCCGTCTTGTCAACCCGCACATTCTCTGAAGATTTCACGAATTCGTGGAGAAGATATAGAAAATATGACTGTAACAAGGAAATCGGATGGAAAATGCCGAAATTATGGTTGCTACAAGGAAATTTACGTTTGCGCATGCGCTATGGCTGTAGCATCCATGATGTAAGACGAAAATAAAGACACTCCATCTTGATCTGGTGTTTGATTAACAGCTCCTCAAAATCTCAAAAAGCAAAATTGACATTCAAGTCAAGTTTTGTACAACGGCTGTACAGCAGTCTGAGAGCGATGATTTTCATAGGGGACCGTCTACACCTCAATTCGCATAATCCCTGAAAATTTCATCGAATTCGGACAATAAGTTCGTATAGTTTTCCCCGTTACATGGATTTAATGACAGACAGACAGACACGGAACCAAATTTGTTCAGGAAGGTCTGAAACGTAAAACGCTAGTGGAAATTTTGATTTCGGGGAACATTTTCTTTTCAACCTTGAAAAGTATAAACAGAGCTTCCGCTCCCTTGGTAGACTCGGAAGTAGCAATGAGCATCGTTTGGAAAATATCGATAGTCACCATCGAATAAACTATCGAACTGTATCGATACTTCTTTTATCAAGTGTAGTAATTAAAATATTGCCTAGGATAGATCAAGTAGCTATTGTAATCGTTGCAATTTGCATGATACAAATTTCAGAAAAACCACTGGTCAGTTCAGGTCAACCTAAATCAACCAAACATAAAAATTGCAATGACGAATTTTTTAATAATTTAGAAATAAATGGGATTTGTAATGTCATACATCTAGGTATGTTAGTTAGTTCTCCAATAAAGTGGCATGAGTCATCACCAACACAGACGAGGAGAGGAAGGGTAAGAACAAGTCATCTGACGTCAC
The DNA here is from genome assembly GCA_009739505.2 of Apolygus lucorum. Classification (NCBI taxonomy): domain Eukaryota; kingdom Metazoa; phylum Arthropoda; class Insecta; order Hemiptera; family Miridae; genus Apolygus; species Apolygus lucorum. The sequence continues at coordinate 1,650,357 of CM019170.2, read as the reverse complement.
CTCTTTTCCACTCTCCCCTCACCATAATAGCTTGAGCATAAAAGCCGCACTCAGGGGTCTTCCTACATGCATTCATACCTCGTCAATCCGACTTATCATTTCTTGTCTTACCTACAGCCCAGTTCCTCCGAGGAAACAGTTTGCCCCATAAAGGCGCCAAACCTCTAGCTCCCCTCATGGACCTCTTCAGAACAACCAGGCTTCATTAGGTAAATGCTCCACTTCCCGCCGGTAGGTCCGGGTCCAGACGCCGAGGTTTGCGGATAGATTTTTCAAGCACTTATCTGGACGTTCGGCCGCGAGGCGCAGCGGATGTAGTGCCAAAGCCATAGGCTTATGGATCAATCTCTCCGTTGAGTAGGATTCAGGCTAGTTTGCAAATCAGCGCATCGAGAGGACCATCGAATACACACAGAACACAACGGGATTCAACTCAATATAGAAGTATCATTCACTTTTGTTGTATTCTCCCCACCTGAATTATTCGAATGTTTGAAGATTTGCCCCAACACAGCTCAGTGGATGGTTAAACAGAACAGATTGCCTTTCTACCTTCTCAACGAATGGAGAACGACACTCTAACACCTGAATATTTGAATTTGATACTGATACGACAATTTGATAATGATACCGGATAGATTCGACACGTCAAAAATTCAATCAAATTTATGTAATTGTGGTGAAACATTTAGTTGAAACCACCGATGGTGAAAACATCGATAGTTCGATAGTATCGGCCAACGATGCTCGTCTCTACTCGGATGCAAAATACCTATAGTACTACCTCTTTTACTAAAAAATGTGTAACTTCACCACAGCTCGTGTCATAATATTAACTCGTCCGAATTTTATTGACAAATCCGTGATTTTACCACAGCTTGTAATATAATATGTGAATGGCGGTGTTATCTCATGTTGTATCAGATATGATACAATCAATTGCTGAACAATTTCCCAACGTAGAAACTTGTAAAAACTATCAGTTATGATACCTATATCTCAATACATCTTAACTCAGAAAGCAGTATATATTTTTTCATATTTTTGTGCTGCAAATCGCTACACGCTTTGCTCAAAGTGGAGGAAAACAATGGCGCCTTAGAGAAGTTTTCAGTCGGAATGAGGAAGCTTACAGTTCTGCAGGTTGTTGGACACGTTGGACTGCGTGAAGGACACATGAAACCCAGACTCACCACCTCAGGGAGTTTTGTAGGTCCCTCCAGACTTCTGTCTCTTACAGAATATAAATACAATATCATATAAAATCAAATACGATACAAAATGAGATGAAGGGATAAGACAATTCCAGATATGCATTTTGAAATGAGGCCACTTCCAGTAGGTACCAACAAGTTTAACGTCTATAATCGACTTCTCACCGATCAGCTGCGCTCATAAACTCCTTGACGACTGCGAAACGCACGTTGCGGCTCGTAAAAAGAAAGGAGAGTTATGGCGAACAAAAACATCGACATGAAAGTTGACCCCGGGAAAGAATTCAGGCCTCGGGGGCGTTTTGCGGTTGATGTACTCTCGTTAGGGGCAAACCGAATGGGCTTCTGGGGAGAAAGAAGCGCAAGGAACGGAAAAAAACTACCGAGCTATACGTACACCGGATTTGTCAAAGCTTGGGGATACTCAACTTTGAGCCGCTAAAGCCGAATTGTCGAGGAAATGTGCGTGTCGACCTACAAAACTGAAGAACAATAACCATCAGGGCGGGAAGAGAGGGAAACCTTCTGGGTGAAGTCGTGATCGTGAACTTTGGCTTTTCAACGTGTCCTTGACACGGCGGATTACATTTGTGTTTCTGATGGACGAACAAACAGGTATGAGGTAACAACTGGTACTTGCAAACAATGTGGACAGTTGTTTGGGAAGTAAACAAGTTTCGATGATTTCGACGTTCAAACTCGACTTTTTCGAGCAATCGAAGGTGGAAAAAAGCCTTTGAAGTGGTCGTTTCTCTCGAGTAAACCGACAAGTTTCGATGATTTCGACGTTCAAACTCGACTTTTTCGAACAATCGAAGGTGGATTAAAAGCCTTTGAAGTGGTAAAACTGTGGTTTGAAGTTCAAACTTGTTTCCTACTTGTTTTCAATGTGGGAGTTGTTTGGGACTACCCAGTGGTGCTAAATCTGCGTTTTCTCCTCTCTGAGACCCTGTGCTAACTTTAGAGTTTTATCTTTTTCGATGTTCTCTAGCTAAAATCCGAGAGGACAACTTATAGAAGATGAAATTTACTTCAAATTTCACTAGGTAGTCAACTTTGTTTTTAGACCAAATGGTCACTGACATAGGTCCAAAGTAGGGCAAAATCTCCCAGAATCGCGTTACAACGCAGTTTTGTTGTTGTTAATAGCATAAATTGCCGAGATATTGATGGTTTTAATCAACTTTGACGCATCCAGCATCACTCCTATATCGTTAAATGGCTTTTTTCTCCTTTCCTTTCAACATTCCAAATTAAAATTTCAGAGAAATCGTTAGAAAGCTGATTAAATTCTCGACAACTTTCATTCTCTACACTTTTCGTTGAGACAATGTCTTCTCTGAGCAAAGTGCTTCTACGAAAAAAGCCACTAAATGAGTTTTGTACGAAATTTATTCTTCTATTATTTCTTACATACCCTCTTTAGCCGAAAAACGCAATGGGGAGGAGCTACAGGCAAAAACAAAAAAAAAAAAAAAATTGCCAAAAAATCGTGGTTTTTTGGGGGTGATTGAAGTTAGCCCAGGGTTCAGAGGGGAAAACTCGGATTTACCACCGTTGGGTTTACGTCATTTACACCTCTAATTTTTTTTTTGTGCCAAATTTCACTAGTCAACTTTGTTTTGTCACTGACATAACTAGATCCAAAGTAGGACAACATTTCCCAAAATTACCAAAATCGCCTTATAACGTAGTTTTTTGTTGTTCATAGTATGTATTGCCAAGCTATTGTTGGTTTAATGAACGTTGACTTTACGTGTGGCACTTCACTCAGGTAGCAGAAGGAGCGGTTTTCGGAACCGAATTTCTCAGGAAATTGGCCGAGGAAGGGCTCTCCAACTATCTACATTTTCCAAGAACGAGGGTTTTGGTGATCGTTGACTCCACACTTTGAACCCTCGTATCCTCCAGTTACTCTGAGTTCTTTCGTGGAATTAGTATTCTACCTTCAAACCACATCGTTAGACTGGAAGCAGAGTGAAATGAAACAATGCAAGGTTGCCACGTCCACCTCACATAGTTACCAGATGTAGTAATTTATCCCTTCTGTAGGGATTTTCCGATCACAATTGGGAGTACAAAGGGGGAGGGGGGTCAGAGAATATCAAAATTGATATTTTCATGCCTCAACATACTGAAATATATTACCATATTGAAATTTTGAGTGGAGCAATAATTTTGCTTCTTTTTTGAGGGGGCGATCTACAATCATTTCGTTTCGAATCTTCCAAGGTCCTTCAAAATAAAAATTTCCACGCATGTTTCTACGCAGTGACTATCCAATACAATTTTCGAGGATTGTGTGGGTTGGCGTGTAGATGGTCCCTAATGAATTCATGGCTCTCGGATTGATAGTTGACTCAGCGCATGCGCAAACGTAGAATCCTTATAACAGCTATAAATTTTTCATTTTTCATCAGAATTTGATTAAAATTACCTACAAGGATTGTTCAGATAGGCGTGTAGATGGTCCCTTATGAATTCATAGCTCTCGGATTGATAGTTGACTCAGCGCACGTGCAAACATAGAATACTTGTAACAGCTATAAATTTTTCATTTTTTCATCCGAATTTAATGCAGTTTTCAGGGATTGTTCAGATTGGCGTGTAGATGGTCCCTATTGAATTCATGGCTCTCGGATTGATAGTTGACTCAGCGCATGCGCAAACGTAGAATCCTTATAACAGCTATAAATTTTTCATTTTTCATCAGAATTTGATTAAAATTACCTACAAGGATTGTTCAGATAGACGTGTAGATGGTCCCTTATGAATTCATAGCTCTCGGATTGATAGTTGACTCAGCGCACGTGCAAACATAGAATACTTGTAACAGCTATAAATTTTTCATTTTTTCATCCGAATTTAATGCAGTTTTCAGGGATTGTTCAGATTGGCGTGTAGATGGTCCCTATTGAATTCATGGCTCTCGGATTGATAGTTGACTCAGCGCATGCGCAAACGTAGAATCCTTATAACAGCTATAAATTTTTCATTTTTCATCAGAATTTGATTAAAATTACCTACAAGGATTGCTCAGATAGACGTGTAGATGGTCCCTTATGAATTCATAGCTCTCGGATTGATAGTTGACTCAGCGCACGTGCAAACATAGAATACTTGTAACATCTATAAATTTTTCATTTTTTCATCCGAATTTAATGCAGTTTTCAGGGATTGTTCAGATAGGCGTGTAGATGGTCCCTATTGAATTCATGGCTCTCGGATTGATAGTTGACTCAGCGCATGATAGTTGACTCAGCGCATGCACAAACGTAGAATCCTTATAACAGCTAGGTATACATTTTTCATTTTTCATTAGAATTTGATGAAAATTTCAGCGACTTTTCAGATTGGTGTGTAGATGGATGGTTCCCTACGAGGGAAGAGTAATGTACTTAGAGATTAATGTTTAGAAATTAGCTGCAATGCTTCGGATCATATAAAATGCTTTATCATATAAATTTTTCATTTTTCATCAGAATTTGATGAAATTTTTAGGAATTCGTTCTGATTGGCTTGTAGATGATCCGTAATGAATTCATGGCTCTCGGATTGATAGTAGACTCAGCGCATGCGCAAACGTAGAATCCTTGTAACAGCCATACATTTTTCATCAGAATTTGATGAAAATTACAAGGATTGTTCAGATCTACTTAGAGATTGATATTTAGAAATTAACTGCAATGCATCGGATCATCATCAAGCTCTGTGTTCACAATAAGGAACCTTCGGAATCTAGCGAGAACAAGAACAACCCAGAATGACCGCACTTTTGTCCAAAAACAAGTACTGAGGACCTCGTCAATCCGTTACCTCCCTCATTTTACAAAACTTTTTTTCTTTTCGCCTTTTGCCGGAAGGTAAAACTTTTTCCTCGTAAAAATGAAGACAACCGAACAGATGAGAGGCCATAAATAGGGCGGCCTTTTCCCGAGCAGTGATGCAAGGAAACGCCGTAACCCGATGAAACCATTTTTCCTTCGATCCTCTCCTAGCGGTCAATCGCTTTTCCTTCGGAAGTTGAGAAGGTCTGACCCCGTTTTTGAAAAAGACAATTTGTTTGTCCCGAACAATGACGGAGCCCGACTGGGTAATGAAGAAACCAGGATAACTGGTTTTCAAGACCGAGAAAAAGGGGTAGAATGAATCGATGGTAACCGACCTCGAGTACATGACTAGGTGGTTTTTTCTTATATTCTGTATTTTTTCGTCGTAAAGTTACGTTCCTATTTCCGTGACCCTTGCTGTCAGTCATAAAAAGGGAAAATGTGTACCGGGAACTCAAGGACAGTCATTTATTTCATAAGTATTAAATTTGACATAATTCGATTCTTCGTGTTAATTTTTGTGCATAAATGCGTAAATTCACGACACAACATTCCGAGTGTTACATCAAAGTGCTTTTTGACGTACCTAATCACTCTGAAAACTACATGAAACCCCAAAATGGTGCGAACTTCTTTTGATTGATGTCAAACGAAAGGAAGAGCTCGAAGACCGAAATTTGATATACAAGGTGTTTCAAGAGTAGCCCCCCCCCCACCCGCTTCTAAAATCGTCAAAATGGAGGAAAAAACCATTTTCAAGAAGTTTTCAAGTTTTCTATTCATTGGAGATGGGTTCTATCCAAATTTTATGAATTTTCGAATCTTCATTATTTCCTGAATTTTCTAATCTCCATTATTTCAAGAATTTTCCAATCTTCATTACCTATTTTTCATGAATTTTCCAATCTTCATCATTTCATGAATTTTCGAATCTTCATTATTTTTTTAGCGTTGCCTAACTACCAAAATTGCGCAAAATATGGATTCTAGTTAACCCCAAGTGTGTTACATGGATTCCCATTATTTTTTGACGCTGATTTGCGTGATGCCATTCATTTGTTATTTGACTCGTTTTTAGCCAAATAATGACCGAATTTTGGTTATTTTGCGTGAAAAAAAAATCATCTTTTATGCCGACTTTCAACTCTCAGAGATAGATGATTTTTCACTTGATCACTAGTGACGGTTTTTATTTCCTATTTTTAATTTTTTTTTCAACAAAACCTTCAAGATTAATTTTAGTGAAAATCGGGAAATTTTAAAACCTAATTTCGGTCATTATTCAGTTAAAATTGGGCCAAATAAGAAAATGGATAGCATCGAGTGAATAAGCGATAATAATTTTTGGAAATTCAAGTAGTAAGTACCACACGTGGGGTTTACTAAAATCATTATTCTGCGTAATTTTGATGGGCAACTAAAAATAAACGATTGAGGAGTCGACAATTTATCAAGTTTTAAGAGGAATCCAATTGTGCAATAAAAACTGGGGGTTCTCGTTTGAAAAACGAAGAATGTTGTAGGAGTTGAGCTGAATGTTTATGATGAATCGCTAGTGTATGAACAGAACTTATTGGTTGAAAAATTGTATTTGCAACATAAAATTTGTGGTTTCCAAAATCAAATTTCATATCTACTTGAGTTTGAAACAGAAATATTACAAAATTATGACTTTAAGGCTAAAATAGAAAATGTGATTTTTACTTTCTCGTTATATTCCATCTATTTACATGCATTTGTATTGTTTCAGGTGAGTTCAATTTTCGACTCTTCGTGTGATTTGGAGTTGTGAGTAGTAATTTATGCATGAATATACTTAATAACAATTGAGGACCACCTTTTCTGTCTACATAATTTATTGCATTATTGGAAAACAGTGTGAAGAGACTATTATGGTTTCAATGAGCTCAGATTAGTGAGGGGTAACCACCAGGGGGGAATTAGAAGACCTCTCTTCCATCCCCCTGGCTACAAAAGCATAATACATTTCCTATAATAAATAATAAATATAGAAATAAAAGCTTGGAAGGACTTCATTTAGCTAATACTCTGCATAATTAAAATTATTAGGTATAAATTATTTAAATTATATCATACAAATAAATTAGAAAGGTCTTTCTTATTCTTCTGCATACGTCTCCAACAGCAGTGCTTTTTAATTCCACCGTTTTCAGTGTTCGATTAAAATATTGATGGTACTCATTATGCGCTTTTATTCCCCGATTGATGAAGGATCCTCCAAATATCACAGTGCGATGGATCGGGATTTGAAGCATATTTCTACGATTCCGGGTTTTTTTCGTGGACTTTGGTCATAAAGCTAAAATGTTCAGTTGGATATGCGGAATGTCAAATTAATTCATCCATGAGCATCTAAAATACGATTCTTATAGACGTGTTCTGTGCTCTTAGAAGTCAATAGATATCTTCTCCGGTCAAGTCACTGAGAGCAACACACGCATAATCTAGAATATTGTGGAGAAGGAAGCAGATAGGACGTCGTTATCCTTTATCGTTCACGTTTAGAATACATAAGCCTATGTTCAATCTTCAATCATACCCACTCCATCTTGAAGATTGAAGAATCTTCTGATAGAGAATCTATCTGATAGGCTTGAGAAAGGGGCAACAGCTCGCCCCGAAAGCGCAAAAACGTGAATGATAAAGGATAACGACGTCCTATCTGCTTTCTTCTCCACAATAACCACAATATGACTACAGCAGGAGTGCAGAACAAATCTAGAATAGGGAAGATCAATGACTGGACTAGCTTTTGGCGTTCGCTGCTAGGAAAATCTACGGCAATCCTTCTAAGTTGGTAGATGGCTCCGAGATGCAGATTTTAGTCGTTTGCAAGCTCCATGATTTGGTATTTTGCAAGATAGTGCCGAGATTGGTAGCACCAGGATACCTTCTATTACTAGTTCAGGTAGTTCATTTACATTCACTTTTAATAGAGCTCACTGGATGATACACCTCATCGTACGTTCTTTGATGTTTATTGGCACTGAGAAACTCATATCCTGTAATGCAGCATCAATCAAGGACAAAACATGGCAGCCTTTTGTTGAGGAAAGGACTTTTGTAGTTGAATTAACGACCTTGAGACGCTTACAACTCTTTCTCCCACCATACATAAAAGTAGAAATCGACGTATTTTCTAAACGTCTTCTTCGACTTCAGCTCCGTTCAAGGTCAATGCTCCCCCCGTTAAAACATCGTTTTCTTCCAATACTGAAGGGGTTTTAAAAAAAAGTGAACGAAAACCCCTTGTAGAGATTACTTTCCTGGTCAGAAGACGCAGAATGGATGAAGCCCCGAAGGATTTTTTTATAGCGACTTTTTTGCCTCAACCGACTCTTGGAGTTGAAGTCCAGTTTTTGAGTTGCTCCTTCCCCCTCGACACCTTCCGAGTTCGACCGAAAGGTGGCGACGAGTGCACTGAACTGACTCAAGGATTCTCCTTCGGATCCGCTCATCGGTTTTATCGAGAAAAATTACTAATTGGGGTTTCTTTTCGTCGTTTTTGGACTGCTGAAACAATCCTCAGTTGTTTTGGAGAAGAATCGGGTCGACCTTGGCCGCCACCTGTTAGTACGGCAATCTGCCTAATGTGACGGCGGAGCGGTGTTTTGACTTGATGGTCGTCGAACTGCCAGATTCCTCGGAATCGTCTCATTTGGGTTGATCGCTCTTTCAAGCGGGTCTTTCACCGAGGAAGTAGACCTGACGACGCGGATTCTATAATCTGCCGGCTGGTTCCTGTTAGTTGTGAGATCGCAAACATTACGGATTCAAATTTGTCGTGACAGAGTAAGCTTGTTAGCGAGAAAGAAAATTGGAAAAGTCAATTCACAGTGAGACTTGGAACTGTAGTTGTGCACCCCTTCACAACCTCAATCTTGTAAATCATGGAGGAAGCTGTCTTTTCTAGCAAAATACTAATTCAAAATTCAGAATCTCGAGTGAATACGAAATGAGTTGTCAGGCAGTTCGATGAAGGACTTCCACAAGCAGCAAGTGTGGTTCAATGCTGATGTTACTGTGAGAGATGTATTTTTTCGGTTATTAGGCGCATCTTACTACAATTTGGTCATGAGCGCCAAATACAATTAATTTTTTAATGAGTCAATAATTGGATTTTCAAGTATTGAAACAATCAAATATTTGTCAATTGATTTGGAAAAAGGTCTTCAGAAATAAAACTCCTCTTTTGCCGAGCTTTCGGTGAATTTATCACCTTCCTCAGGGCTCAAAGTTACCGCGTGAACATCACATCAGCGTCAATCAACAAACCAGTTGTTGAGATGCCACCATAACTAAAAAAGTAAAACATATAAATAAGATCAAAAGGAGTAATAACGTAACATTTCAATGTATTTCAACAGAAAAGAGTAGTACGGTCGTATTTCAGTTGACTTCCACATTGAAATGCACCGGTAAACATCTTAAGTTTACATTACTATTTATGACTTCATAACTCTCCATGTACAACCTTCAGAGAGGAATAAGCAGCAGAGACCTACGAAGGTATGGAAATTTGAGACGACGAAGCGTGGAAAAGTTTGAGTTGAATCATTCATGTTAACCACGTCTGATGTGGGTTTGTTTGTCTTTACAATGAGTGATAATGGAAAACACCAAGAACTGGTTGAAACCCCTGGGATACCCTCTGGAACTGAGTTCTGAACGTTCTGATAGGTCCTAATTTGGTACACCGACCAAGTGTCGCTGTTATCTAGTAGCAATCCGGTGAAATAAATGCAGTTCACATCCTTCATTGGCTTCACTTTGATTATTTGATACAACTGAAGTTTTTCCAAAAACGTCATCACTCTGGCAAGAAACTTTCTAGACTCCTTATTTTACGGTTATAAGTTTGTAGCGGTTACTACAGTTCATTTTTGTGTTTTTACTCCTGTTGGATTTTTTGGTGAGTGTCATTAGAACTCAAGATCAATCAAGATTCAAAAGTTGTCAGTTCTAGTTTTTCAGCTTGATGTAAAAATTTTGATCACTTCGGGGTCACCACTCGAAGGTTTAGTGGTGACCTACAATGGTTATAATTTACTCATTAATATATCTCACTCTAATAAGAAATGGCCGACATTATTTGTCCGAGAAAATATAATATTTGAAAAAGTAGAACTTTGAATCTTGAATGAAAACGAAATTTCCTGGGTTCATAAAACAGTAATTAAAAAATCCAAAAAGTTCAAAACTGCAAATTTTTACACAATGGTTCATTGTTTTACCGTATAGATGACCCCACTGCAACATCGCTATCCGTGAATTGTGGGTGCCTTCATTATGAAATTTGTTTCTTGGTTGCTAAGAACACAACCGGAAATAACTCGAAACTCTTTTCAAAGAAACGAACTAGATCGCATTATTTGAGCTGAAATTTGAACGGAGATCAGGCCTCATTCCGTCTGTGAAGTCTTTTGCAATTCACATTCGTGTTTCTGATTTATCGTAAGTCCAACTCTTAAGTTCTTACGGGAAGCGAACAGTTCTAATGGGGCTCATTCGGTTCTAATAATGCAATTCTATTCTAAATTGATCAAAAAACCAAACTTTATATCGAGAGTTTTCGAGCTAGAGCGTTACGAAAATGACAACCTCCATTTTTCACTCCTTAGACTTGACCGAGCTAAAGGAATAAGTAACCATAAACTTCGCCAAATTGACCCCAAAAAGACCTCATGTAACCAAATTTTATCAAAATTGAAGACAGATTTTATGTACCTTGAAACTTGAACCATCAAATTTTAACTAGAGTTAAAAATTGTTTTTCTTGCTCGATTCCAAAGGTTTATTATTGAAAATAATGAACCAAAATGGCAATATTTTAGCCTTATTTATCTGATTACTTGCTATCTGCTGTTTTGTTTTATTTTGATTAATTAGGTGGATCCCAAAACAAACAAAAAAGTCAGAGCTGTTCCTAGTGTAGAGATATTCGCTATCCCAAATTAGGTTCGTAAAATCATCATCGCCTATCTGATGGGCTCCAAAGACTCTCCTGATTTATCAAAGAATTTATTGTGGAAGGAGGCGAACATGAATGGAAAACCACCTAAAGCATGTCGATAGAGATTATGGACTGTTTTATTCACACATTTTTGCAGGTGCCACTTGACCTAGAAACGCGCCTCTACACGAATCTTCTCGATTTCGGCGTTTCCCTTCAGCTTAAGAAATGAGTCATTGTTTCGTTTGACGGGTGTGAACATCGCACGCGATGATGATGAGCGTCGATTGCGATCTAAACTCCACCTCGCACTTTGTTTTTTCCTTCCAACCAAGGCTATCAAGCTCATAGCTGTTCTTGATCGTCACTTCATCACCGGTCTCGAGTGAATACTCATTTTGAGTTTTTTTTTCGGGTGGTTGGAGGTCCGAGAAGTTTTATTCGCGTTTTCCTTGTCCTACGTGGTTAGTGGTCAGTTGGTGGCGTCCATCAGGAAGTGGAGAGGCACGTAGAAGCACCTGGCTACCTATTAGGTTAATCTTTCTTTCCTCCTTATAATACCAGATCGTTCAGTGATCTCGAATGCCAAATGGGGCAGCAGATTCTTTCAATACGAAGATTCATCCAATTGGTACATAGATGAACGGACCTCGAAGCTCAAAGCCAGCGCAGAGGTAGAAAAGCTCGATATAAGTAGCTAAAAGAGGCACTGATATGTATACATTTCATACCAAACTGCAACAACCATAATACGGAACCCTAACAAAACGATTGTGTGCAGTGGATCCCTGTACATGCTGGCCTGATAGGATTAGGCAGACAATGCAGCTTTCAGCAAAGTATTTCAAACATGTGTGGCATTTGATTAACCGACCGCAAATAGTAGTTTTGTGATTGTCAAACCATAGTTGCCCTCGAAAGCCTCTCTTACAGTCATCACACACGATAGTGTTTCCAGCTATTGAACATTCAGAGGGCTGCATACGAACATTTTTTATTGCAAAAGTGATTCTTCTTCTCATTGTCAGGGACATTGCATTTTTCACAGTAATAAGTTCAGCAAAACGCGGCTGTTAGCGATGTAATCCCATAGTGGTACATGTGAAGGAGCCGGTTGATTATTTTTTTATCTGAATAATCGGATTTGGAAACAACATCCCGTCCTTTTTTACCATGATTGTAGACAGTAATATTGTACTTACTTTTTACTTTTGAAGGCCTGTCCCCTTGTCAGGGGTTGCCCCTTATCGCCTGACTCCAAGATCTTCTGTCTTGCCACTGGTCGTCGTCCAAAGATAGCCTTCGCATAGAGCCAAAAACTCCTCCTCTCCATGTAACTCTAGGACGGCCTTTCTTTCGACGCCCCCTCGGCGACCAGCTCAACATCTTCGGCCATCTCGACTCAGGCATGCGCCTGAGGTGCCCATACCATTCCAGGGTTTTTCTTTCCAGACGAGCAACTGCAGTTTCTGGCTGATCGGTTGTTTCCCTAATGGTTTCATTACGGATCCTCTCCAATCGGGATCCAGTAATATTGTTCTTTTGTAAATATTCCTGAAATTTGTGGAGTTCAGGCATTCCATATCCTACACACGAAATATTCCAAAGATATTGTAAAGCTATGTGCCATACCCACTTGGATTTTGTAAAAGGTTATATATCACACCCTCTTGAAAATTTCATCACTTTCAAAATGCCCTTGAAAATGAAAACATGTTTAAAATTTAGAATTTGAAAAAAGTGAAATAGTTTTTTCCCTATGTCCAACCGATGATTATATGACAAAAATTAATAAATAAATACATTTTTAATTTGTAGTGGCCGTAAGGCAATACAAACGTCGGCAACAAACAAGATCAAGATCGAGAGAGAGAGATTATTGAATTGATTGATTGATTGAATTGTTTTATTTAGCCACCAGGGAAGGTTAGGGCCTTGAGGCCCTATCTTCCACCTTCCCTGGATACAAATGTGTATATACAATATCCTCTTACAATCGTTAATCAAAATAATACATACAATTCAACAAAATAAAATTATACTTCTGACAAAAGCTTCTGAATTCTCAATATAAATATACTTCAAGTTATTTTCTCATCCACCAATAAGCAAGTACTTGACGCCCGAAGACCACCGGGGCAGAACGACACATCGCAGCCTTAGAGAGAGAGAGAGAGAGAGAGAGAGAGAGAGAGAGAGAGAGAGGTGTAAAGAATAAAAAAAGAGAGAAGAGAGTCTGTCAAAGGAGATACTAGAAAATTTCAAATGAACTTCAACTGGAAAAAACTCACTTACATCGTAAGGTTCAGCTTGTATGAGCATATTCCTGAGCATTGTCTGGACACAGTAAGCTTTGTTCCATTCATATTCGAATATTAGTTCTCTTGCCGTATCGCAATATCATCCTTTCCATAAAATTATGTATTTCGTTACAAATTGTTTTCACCTCTTGTATTTAAAATTATGTATTATATTGTTCCCACATTGTTAAATGTAGTGATCTAACTTGCAACTCCCCCTCTTAGCACAGATCAACGATTTATGAGGGGGGAAGTTTCCACCATGTATAATTTGTAGTTAAATGGGAATTATCTGTGGAAAATAAATCCAATTCTACTCTATTCAATTTATCCCCTTTTTATTGGAAATGACAGGGTGAGAGGGTAACGCTCCACTTTATTGAGATTTAGATTCATAAACATTTCAATCCATACCTAATATTATACCGTCACCCCAGACTCAAGTTCCTTCACTCTGATGGACTTCTATTGACAAAAAAAAACGTACGATGAGGCAGCGTCAATATGAACAGATAGCGCTACAGAAAGGCTACCACGACCACACAAGGCAACCAAACGCCAATATAAACCATGCTCTTAAAACGGTCAGTAGCCTCAAGGCCTTGGTAAGTAGACCATGAATGATACGAAACGCAATTATTTATGGTGTGCACAAACTATTACTGCAGCAAATGAATGACACGGTTTTCCTATTCATCTCAGCCTTCCATCTATATGGTACGACTTTCTCCTTACTCACAGCATCGGTGCCGAAAATAATTGAAGATGAATTCGTTTTCCTCTAATTACGCGCCCTTTAATTATTCGATATGGTGATATATGAGCCGGGTATCGCCTCACGGATCTGAGTGGATAACGCAGTGAGATTCCATGAATCAAAATGCATCCTTAGATCGCCCTGAGGAAGTAAGTAGATCAGAAACTGGACAGAGCTGTTAGGAAGTGGGTTGGAGAAGATGGAAGAAATGAATGACGCTCTTTGGTTTCGAATTGATACAGAATACTGTACTGACACCAACACCTCATTACCAATGCAGAACCCAAGAGAGTATACCGACAGAACTAAACTCTGGAATCAACTCAACTTTAGTCTAGAAACTTCCAAGCATGACTGTTCGTAAATCTGAAAAAAACTCGAAAGAAACTTTACTCGAAAAAATTGGTGATCATTTTAAAAGTTTGCATTGCGAAATTTTACTATCTTGTTACGTAGAGTTCTGGATAAATATGGAATCAAATTCATGCACAGAGATTTACCGAAGAAAAGGGGTGGGATTTACTATGTGGAGAAAGAGGTGTACATAAATTCAGGAAGAATGCGAGGATGAGAAAAAGAAACGGAAGGAGTTGGCACAGTACCAGAGCGCGAGGTCTGTCTGTAGTTGGTGTAGGTCGGGATCTGGGAGGTGCCAACTTCTCAAGTCTTGGGCACCGAATGACGTCACTTCATGGGCTAACTAGTGTTATTGATGATGCAATATGCAATTCCCACCCGCAAAAAATACAAAAAACATCGTCTTAATGCTGCTAATTTTCTTAATAAATTGGACATTAGATGTGATGTGGTTCATCACTCCATCAATACCAAACAGGAGCAGGTTTTTATATTTTTTATGAAGGGAATACTTCAATCAATCAATCATATTTTTTATTGAAAAGGCCAAGAATGGCAATACAATCGTCAACAAAACAAAATAAGAGGCAAATACAAAAATTAAGAATGAATACATAACAAATGAATAACTGGTTGACTAGGATCTTAAAAAATTATATGGTAAAAATCATTTATGCTGTAAAGTTCTGCGTCAATTAATAAAAGCTTAACTCTACGTTCGAAAGAATCTACAGATAAGGAACGGAAACTAACAGGCAAATAATTAAAAAATCTAACACCATTCTGTAATGGGTCACTACGCACAGATGCAGAGAGGCGTACTTGAGTCGTTCGGTAGTCACTGCAAGAACGCGTATTGTAGGAATGGATGTCTATTCCACCTTGGAGAACGGAAGAGTTTCTGAATACTAGACACAAGCACTTGTACACGTATAGTGCTGGAATTGTAAGGCAATTTAGCTCTTTGAAACGGCCACGACAACTCTCCACGTAATCAAGGCCCAGCATTATTCTGATTGCCGATTTCTGCAGCTTGAAAATCACATCTTTCCCATCAGAACACCCCCAAAATCTAATGCCATATGAAGCCCTGCTCATGAAGAGTGCAAAGAAAACGTCGCGGATCACTGGAAGAGAAACGTAACCTTGAAGGCGTCGAAGTGCGAAGTTGGTGCAAGCCAACTTATCAGCAAGCTGGTTGATGTGCGACTTCCAGGAGAGCCTATTCCATATGTAGTCCCAGAAAATTGATTGAGGTCACAGAACGTCCGTTGAGGGAAATCTTCTACTTGTAGAGGAACTCTCTGGATTGTATGATCTCGTCCTACCTCAGTCTACGTACAAATTATCTATTCAAGTATTGGAGATGCTGGAAGGTCGAATTCCAATGAAATTCGTGCACTGAGTGACTGAGACCATGGATGTTCCATAAATGGAAAAGACCAGTGGATGATGTGCAGAAGAGATTGAAGGCATGAATGGCCACCACTAAACACAGAGCTCTCACTTCAATCAGTCGCATCTGCAGATTCATTGATTTGGACGTCAGACGTTTGTCCTTTGTTGGATTTGGTATGGTTAAATATTATTATGTGATGATTCTAGGTGACCTACAGAAATTCAACTCTTAAACACATAAACCACGATGTACAAATAGAGATCTGCTTGCTCTGCAACGTACGTCTACTTGACTTTCTTGTAATAATCTACAAACATCAACAATCAACGAGGAAAACATGACGACATTGAGATCAGCTCGTTCTGTAAACATGTAACTACCTAGTTAAATATGAATTTCACACCTTCAGTGTAGCATTACACCATAATGTTATTTTATAATAACCAAGGAGTTTTGGTAGACGCTCCAAGAAAAGATTTGAATAAAGATTATGAGTTGGTTTTCTCACCTAGTACCTACGTCTCATTTTGTATTTTTGAAATGTCTTGCACTGGCGCAGTCCTGTGTTCGAACTACGTTCAAAATGAGTTCAACCTGCATTCATTTGAGATTCCGGAAGCAGAATGGGAATACATTACTGCAGGCGTCCAAACTCCCAAACCAAGTCTTCCACTTGACGTCAGGAACTGAGATTTTCAGGAAGTTGTGGTTGCTACGGATGATGTCCGTCATATCCTCAGGATTTCTACCAAAAGTCTGTGACTGTTCGAGTGACCGATTGTCTGCTGAACCACTTGCGTAAGTATGGTGGGATTGATGAAGATGGTGAATATGCTGAGGAAGCTGCTGGCTGTAACCCGTCTTCTATGACAGTTAACAGTTCTTCTGTATTTGTATACTTGACAATCTCCAGCACTTGATGGCAGCCCTCCTCATTCTTGCGTAGTTTTGGGTACCCAATTTTGGTTCCTCTCGGCCTTCCAGTGTACTCTAAATGGAGCGAGTTGGTTGTCACTGGCTAGATTCTGTCAAAGGTCTTAGCAATGTAGGTCGAGTTCAGCATTTCAATTAGAGGAATGATTAGTATAGGTGTAGGCGGTGGACTTTTGACTTTACTTAGAGACAATTAATTAAGACAAGTAATGTTGAGTACTAAGTAGAGAAAATGGAATAATAAATTGATAAATCACAGAATAACATGACCACATAATTGCATAAGAGTATACTCAGAGAGACAGGCATAGCCCATTGTCAATATTCTGTGTGTAAATTGAATTTTTTTGACCCTCCAACACTGAGGTGAATTTCCCAACGTGATCACTGAGGTCGGGTCACAATAACCCGAATTTATAATTTCCAATCATTTATTGAAAGGAAGGGTGAATGATCATGTAAAAACTATAATACGTAACACCAACAAATTATATAAAATATACCATCAAAGCATTCATCGATAACAATATAGAAAACTTTGTTTTCTTCTTCAAAAAATGTCAGTCTATTTGAGGAACCTTATGAACACGCTTGCATTATGGATGGGAATGTGCACAGCAGATGAGCGTGCGATTTGTACGTGGTCTGTTTGCACTGATTGGAGACTAGAAAATATCTATTGTTGATGGTGCTTGAGCACAGATTCTCCTCTTTTTTGGTGGTGCTTCTTCCTTAGTCTGAGAAAGAATCACGTCTACATTTCGATCGCAGGAATCCACGTTGTGGCTTCCAAGATCACACTGAAATGAGGATCTAGGTACGCTCGAAAATAAAAGAAAGTGGTTAGAGAAAAATGAAGTTCAGAGTACAAATACTAGAGGGTTGAGTAGACACTTGGGTCATTAAGACCCGACCTCAGTGCTGGAGGGTTAATGTGATTTATTGAAACGAATGCGTGATTTTATTCCTCTTGTTCTCCAACACCAAAATTCTGTTCAGTAGGTTTCCTGCCCAATCCAAAGGTACAATTAAGTGCCTCAATTATCTACAACCTTTGCTTAGTAAAAACTACCTGGCTGACGCTTGCCTCAAGCTATTTCCTGAAGATGGAAGTGTTGAGAGCAATATGACATAAACAAAGACCGCGTAACAGACGGTGGTTGGAATCGGGTTGTACCGAGGGAAAGTGGCTGAGGAGAGGCGGTACCGTTCTATTATAGCAGATATTATTAGGAAACTGTTTTCACGATCGGCACGTCTCTCCTTTCAAATGGCACCTCGGCTTTTTAAAGGTGGAGAAAATGAAGATCTGTCGGGAAGTGATTGACGCCAGTCTGTCGAAGAGAAGTGGATACCTGTAAGAACGGATGCACGAATCACGTACGGTATGGATCGAAGGATGGACTGGGATTCCTTGCTTTCTCTGATTGAATCATGAATGGCACTGGTACTTGAATCTTGAGAAAGCTGGAGGACGTTACATTGTCGGGGTGAGGATAATACCAATACTATTCCAATATCTCACTGAAGACCGTGGGAAGTTGAAGTTGAGTTGAGGAAAATTTTCAGTTGACTCCCAAAACTATTCTTTCTCCTCCAAATTGAACTCTGTCACGTTCAATAATAAATTGTAGCAATAGTTCAGGGAAAATGCTGAACTATCAATGTTGAGTTTCTAGACATGCTCAGGACTCAAGATCCGAAGAAGATACAGTTAACTGATTGCAAAATGGCGGCTACTCGGATTGGACCAGTTTCGCAACCAAGAGAACCAGTTTCTTTCAGGCTCAATCTTTTCTTTGGAAATCAAGTATTTCCTTCATAATTCGGAGGAAAGATTCATAATTTGTGGTTGATGTGGGTGACACTGTCAATGAACAATCAGCATCTCTGGACTCCATATCGGAATAAGACGGAAAGAGCAAACTCTTCCAAGGAAAACTGATCCAAAAATGGCGACTACATAGATTGGACTAGTTGGCCATGGCTAAATTTGTGCACAGTAATGTTTTGGATGGGTTTTTTCCCTTTTCTTATTTCACCAGATACCCTAGAAACCAATGAGGAAGCAGGGCCAAAAACTCGGGCTTGACCAGTTTTCCGTAACAGAAAGGGACGTGAAGAAAGACGTAGACGTGAAGAAAGTGGCCCAAAGAGATGTTTTCAGGATGAATATTAGATTTATTTCCCTACCAGATCTTCAGTTACCCCATTCACCCGATTACTCACGAAGCGGCAAAGCCCTCAAACGAATACAAACTGCGTCAAATCTGTTCAGCTGATTTCCCTCTTCAACACTTGAGATAAATAATACCTTCTGATTAGTGGTAAAATCCCTTTCTAGGGTCCACAAGAGACTCAACTTTCAGAGATCTCGGCAGAACTTCACTACAGAATAGTCCGTTAGACACTGTACTACCTTTTACAGCCTCAGGAAGAAAAGTTAGGTTTGTCGCTCACGCAGCTGATCTGTCCTACTTTGATCCCTTCAAGTGTGGTCGGAAGTAGGACTATCTTTTAGTGCACTTTCTTTTAGCGTTCCAGGATAAAAAGTTAGGTTTGTTGCTCTCACAGATTATCTGTATCGCTCCCAATCACTTCATGTGGTCCGTTAGACATTGTGTACCTACTTTATTTTAGCGCTCCAGGAAAAAAGGTCTGTCACTCACACAGCTGATCTGTCCTACTTCTGACCCCTTCAAGTGTTGTCAGAAG
Source organism: Apolygus lucorum (assembly GCA_009739505.2). NCBI lineage: Eukaryota > Metazoa > Arthropoda > Insecta > Hemiptera > Miridae > Apolygus > Apolygus lucorum. Next base: position 1,630,878 of record CM019170.2, on the reverse strand, counting down.
TAGGACTATCTTTTAGTGCACTATCTTTTAGAATTCCAGGATGAAAAGTTAGGTTTTTTGCTCCCACAGCTTATCTGTATAGCTCCCAATCACTTCATGTGGTCCGTTAGACATTGTGTACCTACTATATTTTAGCGCTTCAGGAAAAAAAGCTCTGTCACTCACACAGCTGATCTGCCCCACTTCCGATCCCTTAAAGTAGTCCATTAGACAGTAAACCATCCTTTGAGCCCTGAAGAAAGAAGGTTTTGATTATTCAGTGGATTCCATTCCCAATCCGTTTGCCGTCGTATAATTTGTTGTTCGTACATACGAGTAGTTGCAGTCCATTAGACAGTGTGTACTATCTTTCAGTGCCTCAGGAAGAGAAGTCAGTTTTATCACCCACACTCCTGATCTGTCCTACTCCCGATCAATGTCAGTTACCAACTCTCTCCTAAGAATCTCAGTTTTTATTTACCTCGATCGGAGTTCGTTCGGCCTGTGCACCACTTTCAAACGTAAACAAAAGGCGTCAAGTCATCCGAAACACGAGGATCGTATAATTTTTCATGGGAAGCAATAAAGAAGCACGCGGGAAAACCGTTCGGATTCCATACGGTCTCCGTCGAGGAACACGATCTCATTGAGATGTAGGGCATAAGCTACTGAACGGTATCCCCGCGATATTCTAGAAGTCAATCGGACACCTACGACTTAAACGTCCGGAAGAAGTAGAAAAAAACCCCCTCGTAAAAAATTATCCCGTTCGGAATGACGTAAAAAATGACGTCACGAACTCATCCTGGTGATGTAGAAATGAGCGAAACGCTCCGTGTCGGTTCCAAACCTGATATCATGTTCCACTGGTGACTGCAGAAGAGATTCTGACTCGAGATAGTTCGACGTCACGCACGCTCGAATCGTGACGTTTCTTTCCCACTTCGCACTTTTTGAAAGGTTAAACTGTGCATTTGTATGCAATACGAGACACTCAGACCGGTGTTACGTCCTTTATTTTTGCATTATAAAAGACGGATACGTCCGGAGGGAACCGTTTTTGTCTCGATATGTAGGTCGAAAGCGTTTATTTACAAGAACGTATTCCCAAGTAACAAGTTAGGTTCGATTTTTTCACCGATTTCGATTCACTTAACTGGTTTCCACGGTCTATTCTGAATATCGAAGTCACGTATCTGATCCGTGACCCGATTCGGGTGATCTAGGATGTACCCAATTGTTAATTTGGAGCCCTTTTCACTGCTAAACCAATTCGAGAACAAAAATCGTTTGGTTCTGGATTTTTTTTTTTTTTTTAGCCGAATGACATGAAGTAGGGCTTAATTAAAAGTAGTGTATGACAATCGACCCGAAGTAAATTAAGTCAACTTTATTGTGATTTGGGTCCAACAGCAAAATCCTCCTCTTTCACCAAATTTTCGAAAAATTTATTTTCTTCATCAGGGCTCAGAGATGAGTTTAGGTTTGAACATCAAACCACGGTTGGGAATGAAGAAGTTGTATAAACCAGGAACATTAATCATGAAATTGGTGTTAAAAAACTTGACTATTATAACTAAAAATTCGAAAAAACCCAATAACACCAGGCTTTAAATTCAATAATATTGGTAAAACAAAATAAGACAGTCAGAAAGACGCAACAACAGCCCTGATGAAGAGAATGAATTTTTCGAAAATTTGGTGAAAGAGGAGGATTTTGCTGTTGGACCCAAATCCCAATAAAGTTGACTTAATTAAAACATTACTACAATTAACGTTAATTCTCAGAGGTATTCCAAAATTAATGAAATTCGGGTTGTGGGCTCCGAATGGTCTAGTTTGATGTACACCCACAAATTATGTTTCCATGGTAACCAATATAATTAAGGTGTGAGGTTTGGAACAAACGAGGTTTGGGTTTTGAGCTTGGAAATGAAATTGGAAAAGGAAATGTGTTCCGTGATTTTATTTTATTTTATATCGTAATACTTCAAGTATTTTATTGTGTAAGATCCATATTGAACAATGTTTGAACATATTGAATTGAATAATTGTCTTTGAAACGGTGTTTAATACTGTTCTAAACGTGTCGTTTGTGAGTTGCTTGAAACTGGACCAGTAGGAGGAATATGACAACGACCTCAGGCGAAATGAGCAACGAAAATTTGATACCTAGGAACAAAGGTACACAATAACAAACATCTAAACCATACTGGCAGCATTAGTTCATCTATCGTCCGCTAGGGATAGTAGAGCGCTTTTCGCTTGAATCAGCAGCTTCGCATTGTCTCGAGCTTTATCAAAAGAGCTTCCTGAGCTTATCTCATCAGATTCGAGGAAAAAACGCTTTACTATCGCTAGCGGAAGATACATGAACTAATGCTGCCAGTGTGGTTTAGTTAGTTACAATTTCCATTCGTCAGTAGTCGGAATGAAAATTAGAAATTAGAAATCGCCAGCCTGGAAATTCTCGACAATATAAATCAACTTGAGTTCATGTTTTTTGCTTTGGAGTCTACCAAGGTAGATGAAGCATTGTCACTTTTCAATTTATGAAAAAATGTTCCATGAAAATAGCCCTGGACTTATAGTAGCCACTGCACATTCGCAAACTTGGATTTACTTCTAACTACCATAATTTCTACATTTTTTAATTTTCGATCCGAATTCGATGAAATTTTGTAGGGAGTTCACTGGATTATCAGTCGGGTTGTGGATACGAGGAAGCTATGTGCCACACCCACTCAGCAGTCGTTTATTCCAATGTAATTGCGTGCAGGGAGTAGGGGAGTGGGGGGCACATTTGACACTTTTTCGCATTTTCCATCCTACAAGGTTGAAAGAACGAGAGGTCTTGAATTTCTTTCTTCTATCGTTAACTACGGTATTTTTGCTACCCACATACATCTCGTTCCTTTTTCAATCTGCTTGCCAAGTTTTTTTTTTGTAAATTTTCAAAATGCTTAGGAAGTGACAATTGTGCCCCACCGGTGGGGCACAATTGGCATGAGAAAGGGGCACTTTTGACAGTTCACAGAAAGTACCATAATTCTAAACTAATCTTACCAAAAAACCATGGAACGTCCGGCAAATCATTATCTGGCAATAATGTTGACTATAGACCCTGCAGCCTGTAACAATCAACACTACCAACACAATTTCAATTAGATGAGTGCCCACTCTTCTTTCTCAAAGGAACACCAAGTTTTATGGATGTAGGAATTGAAGTAACAAAAAATAATGATCAAAACAAAGATGTTTATTGAAAAACGTCAGGTCGAGTAGGTATTCAAAATCCTACATCAACATAGCATTGACAAACTTCATAGGTATATAAAAATATATGTCAAATGTTCCCCTAGCAAAACTGTCAAAACTACCCCGAGGGTAGCCATTACAGTAAAATCCAAGCCAACCTCGAACGATGAATCGTTTTGAAGAATCCAAGGAAAACACATGCATGGAGACATATACGACTGACAATCTGGATGAGCTACATTTGAAAAAAAACTGAATCCACTCGGTAATCAACGAAAAACAAAATGAAAAAAAACTTACTTTTGAGGGGTCCAAACACTCAAACCGCCATGAGCCGACTAGATGGTTTGTAACCTGCACGGTTTTCACCTGGAATGGTTCTTCTTCTTCACAATACAAAAACACGAAATCGCGGTAAAATTCAAATCTTGTGTGACAAACAGCCATTGCCAAATGTGCCCCTATGTCAAATGTGCCCCCCACTCCCCTAGAGGCATAAATTCACCTCCTCAAAATATTAATGTATATATATTTCTGTATAGAGGCTACACGCTAATATCTACCTTGGTACATGTTCAATGATTCAGCTGTGATCGTGATGATCAACCTCCACCGTAAAGTGCTCGTATTTTCCCGTACATCTTCATGTTTCCGATGCACTGATCACTCATAAACACAAAACTCACGAATCGTAGGCGAAATGACCATAAACCGCACTGCCAGATAGTTTTTGGCCCGAAATAGGGGTGGTAAGTACGGCACTTCTTTCGGAATGTAACTACTCTGAAATCTATCGCCGAAACACACCTAATGAAGGCAAAACCCTGAAATCGATTGTAAATAATCACAGAAAACTGGTACTTGAATTTAGTAGAGTAAAACCTACAGAGATCTAATTAATGAACTTGGAATTACAACGTATGATCATGACACGACGCGCGAGGGAGTGGAATATGAAAGTCCTACGAGAAAAAACCGTTACTTCAGTTTACATTGGGAAGAGATTCAGCGCTTGATAAGCGCTGATACGCGAGCAACGGTTATCTCTTATCTCGCCAATTTTGGATTTCATACTTTGTTATTGTAGTATTAAATTTTATCTTTCAGTTAAGTAAATATTTTTCAGTTTGAACTAAACCTTTTGCTTCCGAGTTGTTTTCACCTTTCAAGGTGAAAAAAATTCTCCAAAATCCAAATTTCCATACTCGCGTTTTACGTTTTGGGCCTTTCTGATCAATTTTGGGTCCGTGTCTGTGTGTCTGTGATGAAATACTTGTAACGGGCAAAACTAAACGAAGTTTTTGTCCGATTTCGATGAAATTTTCAGGGATTGTGCGGATTGGGGTCTCCTCCGAAAGTCATCGTCCCCGGATTGACTGTAGCCACTGCGCATGCGCGAACATACAATCCATTTAGCCACAATTTCAACATTTTTCCATCCGAATTCCATCAAATTTTCAGCAATTGAGCAAGTTGACGCGTAGATGGTCCCCTATGAGGGTAGTGAAAGGTACTTAGAGGTTGATGTTTTGAGATTAGCTGCAATGAATCGGATCATCTATACAATAAGACATGGATAACAGGAAGCTATGTGCCACACTCTCTTGGCAGACTTTTTTGCTTTACTTTTGTACTTTTGTTATGAGTGCTTCAAATATAGTTGGTAACTCTGAAATCTGAGCTGTACTGATCGGCAATTGGAATAATGGACGGATCTCCTGCCCTATGGCTCGCGTCAAGGAAATTTCGCCCAGCAAAGATGGATCAACTCGACAGCCCAACATCCTTGAGAGTTGAGAATATAATATTGTGGATCCTCATCCACTGCACAAGACATAATCCATGTTTAAGGAAGTACGTTTAAAATTTTGTTCGAGTTTATCCAATCTTGTGGCTTAATGATGTAACCTCTTCCTTATCGTCACAAAATTGATGACGTTCATTTCGGAAACATCCTGGAGTAGACTCCACGACGTGGAAAGACAATCGACGAGTGTCGCAACGGACCTTCAAGGTCTTTGAAAGCCGAAATCCACCTCGGGCGTTCTCATGGAACCCTCAGAGAATCCTTAGGACCTACGAAATGGACTGAAGACGCTTTTGTTCGTAAGGCTGTAACCATCCCTCCGAAAGAACGAGCTTGTTTCGATTCAGAAGCTGCAGGAAATAGGAGGCCTCTTGTATGTGAAGGCGCTTGAAAGTCGAATCGAAAAGGTAGGTGTAGGCCGAGCCTGATTAATGAACTAATTAGGCAAGTTGGCACAATGGGCTCCGATAATTATCGGAGTGAAGGCTCGGTTTCGTCACTAGCAGCCTCCAGGTTATTAAGGGGTTAAAAAGAGGATTCCAAGCCCAGAGATTCTTCTAACAAATATCAGGATAGGTTCTTTTTATTCAGTTAGAAGTCGAATTCAACCTAATCAGTTCATCAACAGCTTCCATACATCAGCTAATCACCTTAACAAAGAACGGTTCAAATGTATCAAAAGAAGAATCTGTTATTACAAATGGTGGGAAATAAATATAAGATGGATAGACCCCATGGACTCCGCATAAAATGAGCGGAGTGACAAGTTTTTTTTTTTTAAATAGGTTTTTTGACATTTTGGTTTTTTAAAAATTAACCCTCCCCCCTTTAAAATTTGTTGGTTTCTCCCTTCCCTAGTTACCATGGATTTTGATGAAATTTGGTATTTAGGCTCCATTTGGGGTCTAGTTGAGCCCCGAAGCGTTTGGTTGATGACAGTCATTTCTTAGGGTTGAAAAATAGGGGCTGAAATTTTCTAAACGGCCTATCTCAAAAACTTTCGACATAAAGATATGCTCTGATATCAGTATCTTGGCACTGTACCTTTATAGCTACATCTGTAAAATTGACAATCGCGATGGCCCAAGAGAATAATTTTTTAAAAAATATTTTTTTTAAATTTTTTAATTTTAAATGATAATTTTTTCCTTGTTTGTTAGGGAAGTCTGCCATGTGTGTGTGGCACCTAGCTTCCTCGTATCCATATCTTATTGTATAGATGATCCGATGCCTAGTAGTTGAGCTCAAAACATCAATGTCTAAGTACCTTCCACTACCCTCATAGGGGACCATCTACACACACTCTCTCAATATAGTTGGAAAATGTAGAAGTTATGGCTGTAACTAGGAAATATACTTTTGCGTATGCGCAGCGGCTACTATCAGTCTGGGGGCAATGATTTTCATCAACTCGCCAACCCGCAAAATCTCCGAAAATTTCATCGAAATAGGATGAGAAATGTAGACGTTATGGCTGTGGCAAGGATTTCATGACAGAAACCGACATGCAGACACGAAATCGAAATTGTTCACGAAGGTCTGAAACGTTAAACGCGAGTGGAAATTTTGATTTTGGAGACAATTTTTTTTCAACCTTGAAAAGTGAAAATAAAACTGTTTATTGTTATTTTTAATCTAAACAAGACCTCATTCTGAGAATTTTGACAACAACCGCGACCTCCTAGCGTGAGAAGACCTTTTTCTATGATTTTTCAAAGTTTCGGATGTTTATGTCTGAAACGTAAAAAGCGAGAGGAAATTTTGATTTTGGAGACCATTTTTTTTCAACCTTGAAAAGTTAAAACGAAGCTTCCGCTACCTTGGTAGACATTGAAGCGATTAGTCGACCTCCGTTTTCCTTGCCAAGTTAATGGTTAACAAATTCACCTTTATCCATTGATTTTTCAAATGCATTTTAAATCTAGTTTAATCTGGTAACACTTTGGGACATCTGTGGAATTCATAAGATGTTTTCGGTGACACTAGTGACGCCATGGTCCAATGGGGTGTGCGCATGCGTAGGAAAAACTGTTTAATGTTATTTTTAATCCAAACAAGACCTCATTCTGAGAATTGTGACACCAACCGCAACCTTCTAGCGTGAGAAGACCTTTTTGTATGATTTTTCAAAGTTTCGAATATTTATGACGTCACAGTGGGCTGGGGGGTCTCGCCCAGGCGAGAGGGGCGTCATAAACATTCGAAATTTTGAAAAATCATAGAAAAAGATATATTCTTTCCAAAAAGAGAACGGCTGGTGTCAAAATTCTCAGGATGAGGTCCACTTTTGATTAAAATTTTTTTTTAAATCAGCCTTCCCTCCCTATTAGGGTTAATAGCCCTTGAGCCCTGATGAAGAATATCGATAGTAAACCTACAAACCCGTGTATGTCGATTTCTTGAAATTTTACAGGAGACTAAAAATCCGTCAAAGTCACTCCCCAATCGCACATCCTTATTTTTGAAAAAAATTGGACACACGGTTTTGCAGGTATACTATCGATATATATCTTCGAAATCTTGGCAACAGTGGCGTAATTTAATTTGACCGAAGTCGCTGTAGTTCGACACGTCTTATTGGTTATTTGAACAACCCCGAACCGACCAGGCTAATTTGTCAAGGATTCGTTTTTAAGAGCGCCTGCGCAGTCGCCTAATGGGATTTCTATAGCCCTTGTTAATCACTCCCAAATGATCCCCCGTGGGCAGAAATCGTTTAACGCAAAATCCGCGTTTTATCCCAAGCCGTATTTCAGTCCTCGTCGAGGAAGTTCGTCGGGGCCTGAAACCCACTCTTTTTTCCCGTAATATTCCGATAAAGATTCCGAGGTGTCGTCAGATCTAGTGCTAGGCACTGGGGGGTGCTGGGTAATGGGTCTCTTCTCACAGGAGCGGACCCCAGATAGGCATCGACTGGGACCTGCTAGTGTGGGAAGTAACACAGTTTCGCAACTATACGACGCATGTTGTGCGTCTTGGATGGCGGACTTGCGAAATAATTGTTGGTTTCCCATCGCGCAAAGAAGAACTCGGGATGTTTGGGTTTTATTGGGCCAAGGGTGCGGTTCTGCCTCGCAACTGTGCGTTTCGTGGATTGCATACATAAATTAAGTGATGGGATTGGTTTTAAAACATTTGTTTGTAAAAATCGTCGGTTTCAGAATGGACAAGATTTTCATAATTTGTCGTCAAATCGTATCCCTAAATGAAGTGCGATTTTCGGCCTCAGCTCCAGGACTATTACGGTGGTGGAGTAAATTTTACTCACGCTACCTTTCTTAGTAACTTAGGTAAGGTCTAGGAGCAGAGTAAAAATAATGTGCTTAGAGGAAAAAGTTCTTGAAAATTAGTTGTAGAATCGAACCTTGAAGTATTGGTGACAGGTAGTGACGATTCGATGTACCTTTCGAACCGATATTTGACATCGAAATAATGTCGGAAGGCAGTATCGATATCAATAATATATCGGAAGAAAAATATCGATATCACTAATATCGATAGAATATCGAAACATGTGACATTGTGGCTGAATTTTTCTATAATATTTTTTTTCATCAATATCAGTGATATCGATAGAAATAAAAAAATGCTGATTTCACTGATATCGATAAAATATTTAAAAAATGCTGATTTCACTGATATCGAATGTTTTTGCATCTTTTTTTAAAAATCAATATCAGTGATATCGATAGAATATCGAAAGGAAAATACCTACTGATTTCACTGATATCGAATGTTTTTGCATCTTTTTTTACAAATATATCGATGTGACATTGTCACTGATATCGAATGTTTTTGCATATTTTTTTTTAAATCAATATCACTGATATCGAATGTTTTTGCATCTTTTTCTTGTTATCAATATCAGTGATCACCATAAATTATCGAAACAAGATTATTGATTTCACCGATATCGAATATGTTTTTGCATCGTTTTTTATCGATTAGGAGAAATTGATAAATTACAGTGGGAAGGAATGTAACCATCACAACCGATTATTTTCTTCTTTCGATATCAATATTTTCCTTTCGATATTCGGTAATATCGCAAGAAAAATATCGATACAAATATCGGAAATATCGAAACAAAATACCGATATCGATAAATATTGAAAGTATAGAATTGTCACTGGTGACAGGGTCTGATAGACACCCTGTACAGATTTCTTAGTGAACCCCCTGGAAGACCTCCTGAGATTGCTAATTTTTGGACCTCGGGACGTTTCAATGATTTGCCTCCTGAACTGGGCAGAAGTAAAAGGTGCGAGGAAGTTCTCCCACGCGCCGTTACTCTCGAAGCGGACTCGCTTCCCGGAAGGAAGATGACCCCTGGTGGCCGACCGAGCAAGGTCGAACGGAACTAAAAGGCAGCTTATTGTAGTGTTTTCGGTCAACGGGACCCAACATTGCGGTTCGCGGGTTAAAGAGTTTCTCCCCAGGTGATACTTGGGCCTGCAGCAACGTGTGCAAATGAGCCACGATTGCTCATCTGACATCCACAAGACTTTAATAGTGAAGACAATTCTATGATTTTTAGTTATTCAGTACCTTCTACATTGCAACAAAATCTATTGAAACAGCACCTAGTGGATTTTGGTGGAAAATGTTTGCAATTTCAAATGTCATTGGAAAAGCACTTTGCGCACCCTGGTCACTTTGCGCGCAAAAAGTACCAGTTGCATGCAATGAAAAAAATCGATTCGGGTAAGAAATTTCCATGAAATTTGACGCAGAATCAGCATCTGCAATAAAAAAGGAAATCGTACCTCTCGGTTGGCGCTAATCTGAGCTTTGACTCCTGGTTGGTCCTACAGAGCTCCGGGTGGTCTCGTTGGATTCTAAAAGTTCAATACTAATTTCAATTTATGAAAATGAGGCCGCTGGTGAAAACCAACCTTTCAATCTAAATTGTTGCTACCTTTTCATATAGAAAGACGCTGGTGAAAACCAATTTCATAAAAGCTTGCATACCATTGGGACATTTTATGCCTTTACTTCCCCTTCCCCTTCCTTATTTTAGCCCTTTTTCCGTCCCCCTTCACCCGTCTACCTACCTATAATAATAGCATGATTTCTCAATAATTGTTTGTTGACGTGTATCAAACTCTTACTGCAAATGTTGTTTGCAGTTCTTTCAACTGAGGGCCATATCTCAGTTTCTTCCATAATTACAGCAGTTTTGGCAGTTTATAATTTACGCATAATGTAGCGCTTTCCAACGAATGGTGGCGGATTTTTCTACGAACTCGAATGTCGAAGTAACATAATCCGTAGCAACGACTTGGTTGTAAGAGGATACCTTTAAAAATTTTCGTGAGCAATTCTCGTGACGTTTTTTCGTTTATGTGCCAAAATAAAGACATAAAATTTCAAAGTGAAGTTAGTGCGCGAATGGTCGGCGCGAAATCCTGAATTCATTTAAAAAAAATTGCCTATTGTTTATTATTCTCATCAAGAAACATTTGGAATCGAGAAAGAAGAAATTAACCATATCTCAAAATGCGATACGCGGCATTTTTGCCACTTAGCATGGACCAATTTTGATGAAATTTGGTATATGGGCTCCGTTTGGGGTCTAGTTGTGCCCCGAAGCTTTTGGTTGATGTCAGTTACATCCGAGGGGTGAAAAATAGTTGTAATTTTCAAAAACGCCCTAGATCAAAATCTCTCGAAATGAAGGTATTGTTTTTTCTCTCATTTAAAATAGAATTGAATTTTTACAATCGATCTAGACCACCCAGAGCTCTACAGTCTTTTATTCGGGAGGATAGTAGGCGTAGTTTATTTTAATGAATTAAACTTGGTTTTCTGTGAGAGGATATTGTGATAATTTATTGTGATATTTGTGTTTTTGTTAGTCATACTGTTTGTTTGTTAATTATTTTCTCATATAAGTATGAGCTAGTTGGGGACGTGCAGGTGGTCTGGTCGATGCGGGGGTGGCTCGCCTGGTTTGCTTTGCGAAGTTGGAAAACGTTAGGGCTGTCTACCTAATATTAGCAGAGGAGACCCTCGAATCCTCCCGTCAAAATGTCGATTTCGTTGAAAAAAAAATCCAGGTTTTTTTCGCGTTCAAACACAGATTTCTCCCCTAAATTCGGCTGTAAAATATTTTTTAATTATACCGTTGGAAACTTGAAATTTTTAGGATGTTTTTGCTGAAAACCGCATCGAATTTCCTCTACAGAAATTGGGGGAAACCTCCTGAGAGTTTCGTCAAAAAAACTCAAAAATTGCAAAGTTTTAAGTTTGGACTAGAAAAAATCTAGATAGATGCGAGGTTGAAAATATGTATTGTAGCTCATCATACACATTGTAGCTCATCAGGGAGTTACACTCATTTTAGTGAGACAAAGTTCAACATACGAAAAAAATCTTTAAATTGAAGAAACTTGAAACATCAAGGGGTTAGAAGAAAATTTATAGGAGACATTTTTTGTTGGAAATACTTTGTAGAATCGGCCCCTGAAGTTTGGCCGTATGTTTCTCGGACACCCTGTATACAGAAAAATATTAAATCTGTATAATAATTTCAGAGTTTTTTTTGCGTAAATAAATAAGGAAATGCGTGAGGGGGGGGGGGGGCATAACTCCTGGGGCACGCTGTATGAGATTTGGTTCCAATAAGAATCGTGTGTGACATCATTAGAACTTGAGGTTATGAATGTCGATGCACGTCTGTGAATTCATGAATAATTGGTTGTTATGAATGTCTGGATCATTACTGGCGGACCTCAACTTCATCCGCGGTGGACCGGATATTCCACATCACGGCTGCTCAAGTCGAAAAGAAAAACAAAAGGACGTGGAAATGAGACGGTCGAGTGCAGAGGAGAAGTGTGAAAGAGACGGGATGCACTGGGGACCTTGTTAGGCCCTTCTCGAGAGACCACCTAATTGGGGGTTCCATTTGAACTCTGAGAGTCGCGACTCGTTCGAATTTCGAGCGGAAATACTCGTCGGAGGTGAACTAACTACCCTCTTCGGTCGAATTGGCAGCAAATGAGGAACTGCGACACCTCAGGAAAGCCATAGCGAATTTTCAAGGAAAATGAAGCTATTACAATAGCCTCAACATTTTTAGAATGGACTTTTTTGAAAATTCTTTTCACTGAAATCCGTTTTGGAACATTCAGAAACGATCCCTGAAGTTTTTCCAAAAAATATATAATATATTATATCATGTGTGTCACTCCGCACGATAACTTGAGTACCAATCATCCCCGATTTTAATAAGATTTTTTTTCACCAGATGGCAGCACCGGCGATTGTAGCAAAAGGGGCAGTCGTAGTTCAAGTTTCTCTCTCCACCAGTTCAAGCGATTTTCATTTTGAAAACGGGAATGTACTCATTATTAGTTTCCAAATGGCGCTCTGCCAAAATTTTCAAAATAAAACTGTAATTTCAATTTTATTCAGAATTTTCAAGTTCAAATTTTGAAAATCATTTCACATTTTTCAAAATCTGAGCTTATAGCGCCAAACCTCTAACTCACCTGAGTACGAAAATATTTTCTTATTTGAAATTTATCGAATATATTGGTCGTAAAGCGTCGGCGGCGAAAAACAAAGGACTTCTGAGAAGGGGGAGGTGATTAGCAGCTGAGCCCCTTACGTCTCTGGACTCTAGACTTGTTGTCACCTCCCCCTCCGCAACCCGGACCCCAATTTTGCTTCCGAGTCTACCAAGGTAGCGGAAGCTTTGTTTTCACTTTTCAAGGACGAAAAAAAAAGTTCTCCAAAATCAAAATTTTTACTCGCGTTTTGCGTTCTAGACCTTTCTGAACAATTTTGGTTCCATGTCTGTGTGTCTTTCATGAATTCCTTGTAACGGGCATAACTATACGAAGTTATTGTCCTATTTCTATGAAATTTTCAGGGATTGTGCGGGTTGGTGTATCATCTATACAATCGGGTTATGGATACGAGGAAGCTATGTGCTACACCCACTTAGCAGACGTTTTTGTTAGTTCTTTCTGATTTTGATTTTGTGACTTCAAGTCTGTTAAAAAAATTATCAAGTTTTCGCCAAAATGTTCGTAACAACGAACAAAAAGACGAGTTCGTTAGCCAGAAATTATGGACAACCCAAGGTGGTCCAAATTTCAAAAATAGATCACATTGGGACATTTTCATGTCAACCACTACACAACAAGGTAGTGAAGTAAGAAAACAGTTGATTGTTCTCTACGCAACACAGTGAGTCTATTTTATTTATTGGTCGCGTGAGCAAGTTTTTTTCGTGACGATTTTTCAGTTTATGTGCCAAAGCAAAGACATGAAAATGTAAAAAACGAGGTTTTCCCAATTTTTGTGTTTATCATCTTCACAATCATAGTTATATAGTTATGGTGTATTCAGTTTCAGCACAAAATTTTTAATACCAATGCACTTTCCAAAAAATGAAAATTCTCCAAAAATTTTAAATATATATATGTATAAATGTAATAAAAACGAATATTTGTTGTACCCTGAAATGCAGTAGCCGTGAGGGTACTTTATGAGTTCGTGGAGACGAGTAGCACATGAATGTGGACTCCTAACATCTTCAAAGCATTCGTTGTCTTTGTAACTCTGTTACTGGTTGTTATCACGTTCTTCTAGGTTAAGATCCTACTCCTTGTATAGGGCTAAGCCCTTAAAACAAATAAAAGAATTGAATTGAAAATCTTCAAAGCATACCCGGTGCATACAGTATGTTCGTATGGTACACTGAAAATAGAAGAAACCAACAATCGTGTTAAAAAAAAGCTTTCTATAAGAAATTGCAACTCGATTGTTACTTGTCCTAACTGAAAGAGGCTGGTTTTTTCAAATAAAAGATTTCTTTGGAAATTCGCTCATTAATTCATGCTGCATGGATGTATTTTTTTCCAAATAGAACAGTTCTAGGAAAATTTTGATTCTTTTCAAGATGAAGAAACGTCTGCCAAGAGGGTGCGGCACATAGCTTCCTTGAATCCATAACCCGATTGTATAGAAGATCCGATGCATAGTAATTGATCATCAATCTCTTAAATATCTTGCACTACCCTCATAGGGGACTTCAACCGGGACAATCTCTGAATATTGTTGGAAAATGTAGAAGTTATGACTGTGACAAGGATTTCATGTTTGCGCATGCGCAGTGGCTACTATCAGTCCGTGGGCGGTGATTTTCATAGGGGACCATCAACTCGCCAACCCGCACAATCCCTGAATATTTCAGTTAAATAGGACGAGAATTGTAGAAGGTATGGCTGTGGCAAGAATTCATGACAGACACAGGGACAGACAGACATGGAACTAAAATTTTGGTTTTGGAGAACTTTTTTATCCACCTCGAAGAGTGAAAACAAAGCTTCCGCTACCTTGGTAGACTCGGAAGCAAAACAATGGGTGTAGCACATAGATTCCTCGTATTCATAATCCGTCCATTCAACACTCTCCTAGCGGAAAACAGGCTCAGGAATTGTAAGAAACAAATTCTCCGGACTATTTGGAGGTCTTAAAATTTCTAGCTTTTCCATCTAATTTGAAGGTATTGGCGTTAGTATTTAAAATTCGTTGATTTTGACAAATTTTGGTCAAGGTCCCAAAATTCAAAAATCAAAATTTTTACTCGCGTTTTACGTTTCAGACCTTTTTGAACAATTTTGGTTCCGTGCCTGTCTGTCTGTGTCTGTCATGAATTCCTTGCCACAACCATAACTTTTACAATTCTCACCCGATTTCGGTTAAATTTTCAGGGATTGAGTGGGTTGATGTGTAGATGGTCCCCTATGAAAATCATCACCCCGGACTGATAGTAGCCGCCGCATGCCCAAACGTGTATTTCCTTGTAACAGCCATAACTTCCACATTTTCGAACAATATTCAGAGATTGTGCGGATTGGCGTGTAGATGGTCCCCTATGAAGGTACTTTGAGATTGGTGCTTTGAGATTAACTACTATGCATCGGATCATCCATACAATTGTGTTACGGATACGAGGAGGCTATGTCCGTAAGATGACAAAACAACAAGCAGGCCAACAACAATCCCGCAAGACGACAAACTACGCGACAAAACCGTAATAACGCAAAACTACAATCCCGCGTGACAGCAATATTGCAAACAACAATCCCGCAAGATGACAAAACTACGCGACAAAACCACAATAGCGCAAAACTACAATCCCCCATGACAACAATATCGCAAACAACAATCCCGCAAGATGACAAAACGACAAGCAGGGTAACAACAATCTCGCAAGACGACAATCATGCAAACAACAATCCTTCAAGATGACAAAACGACTAAACATCAATCATGCAAACAACAATCCCGCGCGAAGACAAAACTAGGCGACAACAATTACGCAAGACTACAATCTGGCAAACAACCATCACTCAAGATGACAAAACTATAAAACAATAAGGAGGAAAACAACAATCTCGCAAGGCGAAAAAACCCTGTGTTGTTGCCTGTAAAGTCGGTATACGGGCGAAAGTTTTACGTGACAACGACTTTGAGTGGTAAAATAATTTTAATGTTAATATTCATTCGTATAGTAGGAAGAAGGATAAAATAAAATTCTTTGTCAAGTTGCACAGAGTAGGTATTTCCCGTAGGTAGTAGGTATTTCCCATGGGTGGGGGGGGGGAGTGAGTGCCAGGGAAGGGGGGCGGGGCGCTCCCGCTTTTGTGATCGCCGGGGAAGGGGAGGGGCCGCCCGCCTTTAGGGAGCGCCGAGCTGCACCCCCTCCGTGAGCGGAGCGTAACGCAGTTTCTTGAAGTGTCTCCCGGTAAACTAATTTATAAGACGTTATCACGTCAAAAACTACGCGACAATAATCATGCAAACAACAATCCCTCAAGATGACAAAACGACTAAACAACAATCCTGCCTGGTGACACGCGTGACGACAATCACGCAAAACAAAAATCCCACGTGATGACAAAACTAGGCGACAACAATATTGCAAGACGACAAAACTACGCGACAACAATTACGCAAATAACAAGAATGATCCTGCGAGACGACAACCCCGGAAGATGGGGGGTGGGGGTGGGGAGGCTTAGGAGGAATCGGAGTCGAGAAGAGTCGGAGGAATCGGAGGCGGGAGGAGTCGGAGGAATCGGAGGCGGGAAGAGTTAGAGGCGGGTGGAGTTGGGGGCGGGAGGAGTCGGAGGGAGTGGGTGGCGGGGAATTGTTTTTGCCTGCTTTTAATAGATGATAAGCCGTTGTGTAACAATTTGCAACTCTTCTTGAACCATTTCGGGTCGAAATTGGCGAAAATGCCGGGTGCCGCCAAGTGAGCTTTCAGAATTCACCCGTTTCTTCTGAATTCGCATCGAGCATGATCTTCCCCCGATTACGATGGAATCGAACATGACTGCAAGATCTTGCTGAGATGATCAGAATCGTGGCGGAAGGGGTCATTCCTCTCCGGGGAAAAACTAACGGGGCGTGGGAGATCCGAACCGTCAAGTCGGAAAGAAGCGGACGATGTCGCGTATGCTAATTCACCTCCGCACCTCCTCCCTCCGCCGCCTCCTCCCTCCGCCGCCTCCTCCCTCCGCACCTCCCCGACTAACATAATCGTGTACAACAATGCTCGGGCGGAGGTCAAAGGTCGAGGCTGTGTGGGTGTTCACCCCTTCAGTGTGGGCCGCCTGCGACTCCGACCTGCGTTGTTATTTTCGTCTTCGCGATCACGGACGCGATTTGCAGTTATTTGCATTATGCATTATTTACGTCAGATCAGCTGAGTCAGATCATGCAGAAATTCGAGATCTCAGATGACTCGAGGCGGAAGCTCACCTTCCAGAACTTGGCATTCAGATCATCTAATTCGACTACGTAGCTAACATATTCAGTTCAGCTGCTAAACCCGGCTTTGATGTTTAGAAACAACTTGCAGTTGTTTACATCATCGTTATTTGTTAGAGCTGTGAGTGGGAAATCAACCTTCAACATCACCTCAGTCAGATCATGCAGTTCAGTTGAGGAAGAATTTGAGATCTCGGAAGCTCACATTCGACCTTGAAACTCTGATCTGATTCTGCTTCCTGACTTCGTTATTTGTCGTCATCTGCAATCTGCATCATCGTTATTTGTTGGAGCTGTGAGTGGGAAATCAAGCTTCAACACCATCTCAGTCAGATCATGCAGATCAGTTTAGGAAGAATTTGAGATCTCGGAAGCTCACATTCGACTTTGAAACTCTGATCTGATTCTGCTTCCTGGCTTCGTTATTTGTCATCTGCAATCTGCATCATCGTTATTTGTTGGAGCTGTGAGTGGGAAATCAACCTTCAACATCACCTCAGTCAGATCATGCAGATCAGTTTAGGAAGAATTTGAGATCTCGGAAGCTCACATTCGAACTTGAAACTCTGATCTGATTCTGCTTCCTGGCTTCGTTTTTTGTCGTCATCTGCAATCTGCATCATCGTTATTTGTTGGAGCTGTGAGTGGGAAATCAACCTTCAACATCACCTCAGTCAGATCATGCAGATCAGTTGAGGAAGAATTTGAGATCTTGGAAGCTCACATTCGAACGTAAAAGTCTGATCTGATTCTGCTTCCTGACTTCGTTATTTGTCATCATCGTTATTCGTGAAAATTAGGTCTTCTTCTTCATGTTGACTAATACACTTCTTTTCAGATCTCAGCGGTTAAAGTTCTTCTGAGTTTTTGCTGCATTCTAGCGCCGAGCGGTGGAACTACAACCTTTCGTGGGTAAATTGTATGTAAATGACGTCGACTGTTAAGGAAGGGTTTTCCTCTGTTTATTAAGGCCTACCAACCTAACAGAAGATCTTCCTTTTTCAACGAATAGGAAATTTCCAATTACCTTCATCGGTCGCCGGACGATCCTACCGCTCTCTGATTGAATTCCTTGTAAATAAAAGTCTCGGTAATTGGATCTCCCTCCTCGACTTTATGGGCTGTGTAACCCGAGATTCAACACCATTAACCCCCTCATAAAGACGAGGACAAATGGCGCAGGGGAGTTTACTCCGAGTCATCGTTAGTTGTTGCTCACTATTTATTGATATTGGTTGCATTGTCGGATCGGGTGTCCAGGCGTTTGATTGATATGAAATTCGATTATTGTATTCTTATGAATTATTCAAAGTCCCATCACTTCTCAAGGTTTGGAATGTTTAGGTGCGTACAGAGAAAACCGAGACCAATCCAGGTGAGGAATGTAACGACTAGAAGGTAGGGGAGGGAACAGGGATGAGACATCGACATCGATATCGACATCGAAACATCGATGATTTGAACTACTAGGTACTGCGATGAAACCAGAAAAAATCGAAATTCCAGAATATCTTCATTGAAGACCAACCGCAAAACCAGACTTCATTAGAAGAACACCTCCTGCCCTTCAATCATCATTTTATAATACATGATAATTATTGGAAAATAATAGGAAAACGTCTGCCAACTGGGTGTGGTATTGTCGTTGGGTGGCCTGACAGTGATGTTTTGCGTGATTTTCGTCACGCGTGTCATTCAGGGTTGTTGTTTTGTCATCTTGCAGGATTGTTGTTTGCGATAATATCGCAAGCAGGGTAACAACAATCCCGCAAGACGACAAAACTACGCGACAAAACCACAATAACTATATATTATTAAATATTATTGTTGTCACGTGGGATTGTAGTTTTGCGTTATTGTGGTTTTGTCGCGTAGTTTTGTCATCTTGCGGGATTGTTGTTTGCGATATTGTTGTCGCGCGGGATTGTAGTTTTGCGTTATTGTGGTTTTGTCGCGTAGTTTTTCCGTCTTGCGGGATTGTTGTTTGCCTGCTTGTTGTTTTGTCGTCTTGCGGGATTGTAGTTTTGCGTTATTGTTGTTTAGGGGATTTGTCCTCCTGACAGTGAAGTTTTGTGGTATTGTTGTCACGCGTGTCATTCAGGGTTGTTGTTTTGTCGTTTTGCAGGATTAGATAGATAGCTGTGTTTATTGGTGACGTTTGTACAATTTTACACGACGAATAAATGCATAAAGGGATGCGATTTGCCGAGATTCCCTACCCGACGTACAGCTCGGCCCTTTTCCCCCTCGTCTTCCAACATTGTTGTCTTGCTATCGGATTATTGTTTGTGCGATTGTTGCATTGTGGTATTGTCGTCTTGCAGAATTGTTGTTTTACGGGATTTTCGTTTTGCGAGATTGTAATTTTGTCGTTTTTCCAGTATATGATTTTCTGGTATTGTGGTTTTGCATGATCGGCTTCTTGCGTGATTGTTGTTTTGTGATATTGTAGTCACGCGTGTCACTAGGCAGGATTGTTGTTTGAGCGATTGTTGTCCTGCGGGATTGTTGTTTTGTGGTATTTTCGTGTTGCAGAATTGTTGTTTTACGGGATTTTCGTTTTGCGAGATTGTAATTTTGTCGTTTTGCATGATCGGCTCCTTGCGTGGTTGCCGTTTTGCGTGATTGATACGTTGAGATTCTATTCTTATACAGCACTATTTGGATTCATTTGATGAAGAATTGAGTTGTTCAAAATTGAATACCGCTGTTATTATTTCAATGTGGGACTTTAAGAGAAAATTCGTTCAGTATTGGAGTTTTTGCTAAAATTCGTTCAATTTTGGAGTTTTTGAGAAAATTTATCAAAAAACTCTAGAATGTTTCCTGTTTAGTGTTTGGTGATGTTTGCCGATTTTGTTGCATACTTTTCATACTCATGATCCTGAGAGGTTTCAAATCATATTAAAAGCTCGGCACGGTTTCAAAAAAAAAAAATTTTTCATTTGTTTCGTTCCAAATTGATAATGTTGTAATCAGAAACGTTACACTACAACAACAAAGGACCTCCGCACGCCGTTGTGTGGTTCTGAATGAGCTTCGAAACATCCTTTCATGAACGGAGACAGCTGGCGAGGCAGCAATTTGGTTTTTCTTCTCGAACGCGATTTTCGGGGTCGTCTTTTATGTTGTTTTCGGGTTCCGCGGATCCTTCCCACTCTCGCAACCTCTCATCAGTATTTTTGTGGCCAAAAGATAACTGCAATTACGGTCTTCAGTGACCTAAATAACTTTTAGTTCCTGGACGGAACTGATTTACCGACTGTAGGATGTAGTCTGAAATATTCTGAGGGAATAACTTGCTCGTATTTCTAACCAATGATTCAGGTAGGTGACAGTAAGAATGCTGAAGGTACAAGTATATGGGATCCAAGAAGTAAGGAGTAGATGAAGTAGTAATTTGAAAAAGAAGGATGTAGATACAATGTTTGTTGAATTGAGAAGGCTGGAGACGTTGGCAAAAAATCAAATAATCTTAATAGAAGAGTCCTATATGAAAGACTTCAAAAGAGGGATAGAACCAAACAAAGTTCCATTTGAGTACAAGAATGGAAACAGATGGTAGAAAGGAAAATGTGGTCATAAATCCACGAATTTTAATGTGCAAATAGTGGGGTGGAGGGCAGCACCGGTTACCCGACATGCCTCCATTACCAGTAGAAAAGAAACGAGGAAAATTTGGAAGAAACGAAGACTAAGAAATTTGAGGAAACTAAGACACTTGGAAGTTAGAGAAGAGGAGAAAGAGTGGTACTCACCCACAGGTCCGCATTCCCAGGCACTTCCCAGGCCCCGGGTGTCGTCAGATTCGACGAGTTGTTATTATACTTCGAAACATTATTAGTTTAAAATAAATGTTTTAATTCCAGATGTTCAACGTCTTGGATTTGGAATAAATGGACAACTAATTGATTGTGCTTAACGAGGAAGACGAGTTTACATTTATAACAAAATATTTAAAGAGAAAGACTAGAATGAAAAGAATGGGTAACGAATGAGCTGGAATGGAATGAGAATTAGGAAGTACAGTTGTAAGAGAGTTCAGTAAGTTGAAGAGTTTTGTCGACGACAAAATTCTATTATTCTACAAAGTGTCCTCGCAAACAGTTTGCGGAACAGTTCCACGGAACTGTTACAAGTCGTGGCTCCGAACATAACATGGTTTACAAGCTACGATGAATCGTATCGATCGAATCGTTACAGTTGCGTCTGAATGATATATCAGCTATTTATTGAATTTGAATTGAATTTTTGATGCTACCTGCCGATTAATCGTGGAGAACCAGCCTTATCGTTCATAGTGTGCTCGCGAGCGGTTCGCAAACCATTCAGTTCACACAGTTATTCGTGAAGGTTACAAAGTTAGAGCTCATCGATTTCCCCACAATATGAGCGCCGTCGATCATTTTTAACCCCGATTCACGGTTCGGTAGGTCACCCGAGTCCCGGACGGCGGACTTCCGGAAGCGATCCGGGCAGAACAATATCCTATTCAAGGCGGGACGGCCGACCACCACTTCGGGACCGGAAGTTGAAGGGGATTCTATTGGAGATCGGAATGGTGACGATTAAAAGGGACCCGTTAGCTGTGTTACATTCAGTTAGGGTCGGGGGATTCTGGTTCTCATCATGTTTCTCTTGTTACTCCACCATTGTCCTCCCTGCCGGCGGTAGGAAAGCCTTGAAATTCAAACAGGAGATTGAAAAACAATTCTCAAAATGTTCCTGGTTAGTACAGATACATTGTAAAGAATCCTTATTTGACATTTTTTACACGAGCACCATGTTTGAAGAAGGCACAGCTCATCTCGTGTTATCAGAATCTTCACCTGAACGGTTCGCAGCTCATGTAAGATTTTTGCTTCCGAGTCTACCGAGGTAGCGGAAGCTGTTTTCACTTTTCAAGGTGGAAAAAAAAAATCTCCAAAATCGAAATTTCCACTTGCGTTTTACGTTTCAGACCTTCCTGAACAATTTTGGTTCCGTGTCTGTCTGTCTGTGTGTCTGTCATGAAATCCTTGTAACCGGCATAACTATACGAAGTTATTGTCCGATTTCAATGAAATTTTCAGGGATTGTGCGGGGTTCTTAAGCTCCTTCAGATCTTCAGCTGTTGAAGATGAAAAGAAGCTTGTGAGGCCCTTCAGGGGACACACAGGGGTTTCTGTGCAAACGTGTACTCCTTGCCACAGCCATAACTTCCACGTTTTCAATCCGATTTCGATGAAATTTTCAGGGATTTTAGTGGTTGGCTTGTAAATGGTCCCCTATGAAAATAATCACCCCTGGACTGATGTAGCCTCTACGCATACGCAAACGTAAAATCCTTGTTACAGCCATAACACATTTTTCATCCGAATTTGATGAAATTTTCTAGGATTGTTCAGATTGGCGTGTAGATGGTCCCTATTATGGAGTCAATCGAGTGATCTACGAAATTATTACGTTTCGACCATATGTTTCTAAATTTCTTTTTCTAACCACATGTTCTGAATAAATTATTAGGTATATGAAAAGTTGAACTTGAAGTGGTCACTCTTCTTTCGTTCTCACAATATGCTATTTTCGCTCTATTTATCTACTTTATTATATTTGTGGTCCTTCGAGCCGGATTATCTGGAGCTCCTTACTAATCTGTTTGGACAACACGTTAACAGAGTTAACCAAGCCCAGTAACGACCATGGCTCCCAAGTCAGCGATGTAGCTACCTTTTTGGAAAGTGGCTATCCTCCCACGAACATGATCCCTCACTTCAAGAACGATGACATCCATGCCAAACTGTTGCATTTGTTGAGCAGCAGCAAGCTCAGTGAATCCTGCTCCAATCACAATCACTCGTCCTTGTTCCTTCGTGGGCAAAGGCTTTAAACGTTTGAACACACCAAAATTGATGAATCCATGCCTTTCCAGAAAATAATGAATCCGGGTAACCAAGCTCGTATTGCTATTGTAAGGAGGTTCGACTAGAGGAATAGCGTTTTCGAGAATAAGTTGCTGTTTGGAGTTAGTGGAAGTTACTCAGTGATTGATGTTTTGAGATTAACTACTATGCATCGGATCATCTATACGATTGTACTACCCGATCTACCTATTTCAGAGTCACGGATACGAGGAAGCTATGTGCCACACCCACTTGTTTTTCCTTCATCTGGCATTGGCCCGGGGCCATAGCCATGAAGCGTTTATTTTAAAAATACAAAATTAACCATCTGCTACAAATAAACAAAAAATGTATAAAAATGTTAGATACGTTAAAAAAATAAAATACGTTAAAAAATTAAATACGTTAAAAAATGTCACATGTTTTAGAGTAAGAAGGTAAATCAAATTTTTACAACAATTTTTTTGAAAATGAAAATACATGACTCTTTGTAGACTCGTTGTGACCTCGAATGAACTATGTGATGTTTGCGTGTCGTCGAGTGAAGGAGATGACCTTCTCGATGCGGCGTTTGTGTTTTCTTTAACCCCTACTCAACGAAGAGGGAATGGTCCCTAAGCCAGTGACTTGATCTGTCGCGCCGGCAGCTTATTAGCCCTACCGACGTGCGGAGTGCATGGAACATAGGCTAGCCTGGCAACCCCGGCATTTCATCAGAAACCGACTGTCAGGGGGCGGGAGATATACCTAGTGAGCCTAGTACTTCGAGTAGATCCTTATTCGAGGAGAAGGTAGAGGGTGAAATGAGTAAGATGGTGGACTGAACTAGATTGGCATAAGGGAGCATCCCTGAGTGGGCTTACATACTCGTATAGTTTCCTCGGGGGAGAGAGAGAGGTGGAAGGGTGACGTCATGTTGACGCGTTTTCCCCGTACCTCGTCTCCCCCAGTGGGTGATGACTCACTCAGGGATCCTCCTGTTCGCTTCTTTATTTAAGAACTAACTGCTAGTTGATATGTGGGTCATAACAAACCATCTGCTCATAACTGGGTTATCCAAGTACTGGGCCACTGAGCCCAGCATAGCCTGTCTTGCCCGCCTGTTCTTGGATGACGTGTTTCAGCATCTCCTCCAAGCCACAATCCTCACAACTCACGCAGGCCAATGCGATGCAGTTACGCCCCACATAGCCCAAGATTTGAGCGTATTCTGCCAATCAGCCGAATCTCCGGCCTAATCAATTCGAAGTGAGTGAACCAATGCCTCACAGATACTCGAGGTTTCATTATTCGGTATTGAACACCGACACTTGTAAGATTTCGAGCCGAATGTTCTTGGAACTGCTCGCTTGTTTCGGAGCACAATTCGGTTCGTGAAGAGCACAAGTCCTGCACAATTTCATCTCAATCGCGGTTAGCATATCCAGGTGAAATGGCCCTCAGTCTACCTCCATTCGCCAGTTTTCTCTCCAAACCATCGAAACGAATCTCCTATCAGAATCTCCACCTGAACGGATTCGCATCTCATGTAGGACTGCGAGCCGAACGTTCTTCGAACTGCACACCATGCTTGTTCTTGGTTGTTTCGGACGCCCAATTCGGTTCGTGAAGAGCACGTGTCCTGCTGATTTCTTTCAGATTCAACAGCTCGCAAAGAATTCGCTGTTCGCCTCGACGTGCGAGCCAAATTCTCTGCGAACATCCGATGACGTCCAGCCGACTCTACCTTGTAAACAAAATAATTCATCTCGATCGTAGTTAGCATATCCAGGTGAAATGTCCCTCAGTCCACCTCCATTCACCAGTTTTCTCTCCAAACCCCACCTGGCGCAGCTCCAATGATCTTTTCACTCGTTACATTCGCCACCCTCAGAGTCGCATTGTTCTTCCTCCACCACTATTAATCATACAACTCCTCCTCCGGACCCCCCATCGATTACCCTTTTCAACCGTAATTTCCTCTACAATTAAAACAAAAGAAAACGACAACTAATGTCCCTTTGAACGGGAAATTACTGTACCGACCTAACGTTGAGAAAAAGTCGCTATTTTTCTCTCAAAGTTCAACCGCAAACTCCAACAATCCTGGATTCCCCTTCGCGATCGTGAGTTACAAGTCGAGTTTTATTCGATTTTATTCCCTTAATGGTAGGTTTTGAGAAGAAACGAAATTACACTCTGCTACCTACTTCTTTATGAAGGCTGGGAGCTCGGAGATTATGCAAATCCAGGGGTCGAACGCTATGAGCTAATAGTTGAGAGAGAAAAAAAGGCCTTTGAGAACGTGCCTACTGGTAGCTCTGGACAGTCGTTAGTTTCAAGGTCTTCAGCGACCCCTCCAGATCTCCCTTTCCCAGCTTCCTTCCTGACTGGACCATTGTTAATTTTATTGTGTAATGGACCACGCTTTGCCTCTCGACGGAAACCGCGTTTTATCAGTGAAAGGCTGCCACTTCTTTGTGAAAAAAAACGGTGGTTTCGAAAAACGTACGCGTGCGACAGCCTATCTGGCCTTCCATGACCGGGTTGAGAGGTTCCCTCGTGAGCCCTGTTGGACAGAATACTACCTACTGTTCCAGTGCCTCCAACATATAGATGGTCTTCCATGCTCTCCATGAGTCAAAATTTGATGTCAGCAGCTCCAAAGCTAACAATCAGCAGGTTCAAAATAATTCATTGCCTCCGAGTGGACCTCTGAAAAACCAGCCTTCGCCTGTTTTTTCACAGACCCTAAGCTAAAAGAACCCATATCAAAAGATATTGACGTATTTTCAAGTTTAAGTGGGGAGACTATGCTACTGTACTGTTTATGAGCTGGTCATATGCTCAATTTATGGGAAATTTGGCGCTCTTTACAACGGTGTAATCAGATTTGAACCAGGAAAATTCACTATTGCGATTATGGAGGACCTGAATTGTCTCCACTTTTGTGAAGGGATGTCAGATTCTTCAAAATGAATCGATTTAAATTGCATAGATCTTTTAAAAAAGAATCTAAATCTAAATTTTTCAAGAATTGATACTTTTTAAGCAAAAGTCCTACTTGAGTAATTACCAAGAGCTAGATATAACTTTTAATGCTTAATGTCTAGAAAAATTTACTTAAATTCTATAGTTTCATATTACCAACTTTATCTACCTGTATCTTTCATATTGATGTTTTTTCTCTCGACAATTTATATCGCTTAAAAGCTGTGTACCTACAGAGTAAATGACAACCAACTAATTTTTCTTCATGAACCTTCCATCAGTTAATAAATGTGGATAGTTGAATGACGTCATAAATTATAAGTTCCATCATGATAGGGTTGATAATTGGGTTGTGATAAGCAATGATTTCCATAAATATTCCTTATCCATAGTGGTTGTGATGGTTTTTGGTTGAAATTATTGTTATTGATGATAATTTATTTTCCATCCAGATTTACTTTGAATCGTTGAATGGGGTCTGTTCCTGATGAAACCCATTCAGTACATCCCCAGTTAGCCGCTAGAGTGCATCGTGGATTTAAGACATTTCAAATATGCTTATGAAAAAAAGTTGAAAAGAGTTGTCGAGAGTCGGACCGATTCTCGAATTTTTGAATGGATTCTCCGATTCTTCAAGTAGAAAAAAATCATCCAAAAATATCGATAGTTTTTTCAAAGAATCTATAATTTTTTCCCATCTCTTTCAGAGTAGAGGTGTGTAACACATTGGTCATTTGGCGGATTCGAATCCCAAACCGTCACTCATTACAGAGACCAGGTCTTTTGAATCCGTTCACCGGTTCACTCACAATACAAACAACCAACCGGTCAGAAGTGGTTACGAGTAGACGATTTGAATGAATCGAATGAGCTAAAAGACAAAAACAAATTAAAGATCGATTCGAATCGTATGAATCAGTCTTTGAGTGTGTTTTGTCCTTTTAGTCCTCAGTCCATTCTTCACTTGGATGATGGAAGGTTTTGCTTAGAAAACCACTTCCATCTACTTCTTTCTATTGATACTTCCTTGTCATTTTCACACACTAATGATCCATGTACAAACATGCATGTATATAAATATACATTATACGTCCATATTGCTGGCAATTAATTTATTTTGTTGGCCTTCTGCCCTTGTTCTTGTAATTTAACCGGAAAACTCGATTGGTGGGTGTGGCAACCCCATGAAATTATTATATTAGTTTATTTAGGTTCCTTAGCAACGCTGCCTCCGATCTGCTAAGATCAGACAGTCGGACATGGAGATTATTCGTCTTCTATGTTTAAATATCATTATGACAATTTTGCATATTAAATGTTTGCTATATTGAAATAGAGTTCAAAGGTTATTATATTTGGCGACGGGAGATGGTGAAAGTAAAAGCAAAAAGGAAGAGCGGATCCGGGAAAATGAAGTTTGAAGACGATCGGTTCGAGCTGGACCAGAGCGATTCTGAAGGTAATGTGGCGAATGACGAAAGACCAAGAGACAAGGTAAAACTTATATCTCTATTCAAATTTACTAATTTTGATCACTTGAAAGAGGAATGGAGATACTACATCCAACGTTTCGAGTTGGAATTATCACTCCAAGGCCTGGATGGTGATGATACAATAAAAAGAAATTTGCTTTTGAAATGGATTGGCCCAGAGCCATACCGTTTAGCAGTAGACCACTTCAATCCTCATTCCGTGATGTCAATTGTATATGACGATATCGAGGCATTTTTCAAGGATCATTACCAAACTAGTAGCCACTATTTAGCAGAAAGACTTCAATTCAGCACATTTTTTCGACAACAACATCAAAATATTCGCGAATATATAGCACAGCTGCGTAAAATCGCTATTCCCTGCCGTTTTGGTTCTTCGTTGGAGGAGAGACTTCGAGACCAGATCGTTTGTGGGTTGCAGAATTCGACGATTCAACATGAAATTTTTCGAAAATTTCCTGATGATCAGCCCTGTAAGTTAAGAGACTTGGAACAGTTCGTTTTGACTTTGGAAAATGCCGAAAAACAAACTAAAACATTAAGCATTGCTATAAAACAATCTATTGAAAGTCATGATGATAACAATACTGCAATTAACCGATTACATACTCAAAAATATGTTCCAAGGCAAAAAACGCCTGTTCATCTGGACAGATCCAAACACTGTTTGAGATGTGGAAACATCAAACACCCAAATAGACAGTTATGTAAGGCCCTAGAAACCACTTGCTCGGGATGTGGGAAAGTTGGACACTTTGTCAGAGTATGCACTTACAGAGGCAATGCTATCATAGGAGGGACTACACCTACACCTAACACCAGGAAACAATTTTCAAACACTAATTACCTTGCGAATGATGATTTGTCCGACGATGCAAATGAAATCAGTAATATAACAATTTACGCAACTGGGGATAAAGCCAAAAGGTTGAGAATTCATCCTTTGATCAATAACACGCCAGTAAATATGCGATTTGATCCTGGTGCTGATCGAACGGTCATTTGTTCACAAATTTGGCGCAAATTAGGTTTCCCTAGATTAGACAGCATCCCTGACTTCATTGGGTACCCTCATGCGAGGTTTCCCATGCGCGGAGAATTGCAGGTGTTAGTTACTCTTGATAATGAAAAGCATTACCTTAAAGTAGCAGTAGCTATTGAAGAGCGCGCGGAAAATCTTTTTGGTCTTGATTGGATTGAAGCATTTGGTTTGTTACCCAAAGACAAAAGAATCCAAGTGTGCCAAATTGGATCAAGTAACACAGTATCTGAAGAACAAAATGAACGAGATCGCGGACAAATCATGTCAGAATTTAAGGATTTGTTCGACGGCAATGGATGTGTCCATAATTTCCAGGCAAAGATCAAAATCATGGATGACTGCATTCCAGTGATTTCAAGAGCTCGACCTGTCCCTTTTGCATGGAAGGAGGCAGTTAACAACGAACTTGACAGACTTGTAGGCGCGGGAATTATTGAACCGGTAGACACAACGGTTGAAAATGTTGAATGGGCATCAGCGCTCGTGATTCAGATGAAAGAAAACGGGAAAATTCGTCTGGTCGGTGACTTCAAAAGTACAGTAAATCCATTCATTATTTTCGAAAACTACCCACTACCAACCTTTGAGGAGGCTGTTTCTAAACTTTCTTCTTACAGTGAATTCAGCGTGATTGACTTAAAGGATGCGTTTCATCAGCTTGAGATTCATCCAGACTGTCGCAAGTATTTTGTAATTGCAACTCATCGAGGATATTTTCGTTACAGAAGGATGCCACAAGGAATCACCATGGCACCTTTAATTTTCCAGAAATTCATGGACACTATGTTGAACGATTTGGAAGGGATAACTTGGTATCAGGACGATATAGCTTTGGGAGGAGTAACACGCGAAGATCATTTACAGAGGTTACGGACTGTTCTATGCCGATTAAAACAAATTGGGTTAAGAACTCAGTCAACTAAATTGAATTTGTTACGTCCTGAAATCAAATATTTAGGCTATAAGATCAATGCGACAGGCATTTACCCATTGGAAGATAAGGTGGCTGCAATACGTCAATTTCCAGAACCAAAGAATCAAAAGCAGTTACGTTCATTCCTGGGAAGTATTAACTATTACTCACGTTTTTTACCATCACTGCAAGGATTCTGTGCACCTTTACATCGTTTATTACAGCAAAATACCAAGTGGAATTGGACTGAAGAAGACACTACTATTTTCAATCACCTAAAAGAACAACTTTCTTCTGATAAAGTTGTAGTTCATTACCGTACGGATCTACCACTGATATTGACAGTAGATGCTTCAGAATACGGGCTTGGAGCTGTGTTACAGCATAAATTCCCAGATGGTTCACTGCGAGTGGTTTGTGCTGCATCCAGAACGTTGGTCGACTCTGAAAGGAAATACGCTCCTATTGATCGAGAGGCCCTTGCTATCATGTTTGGAGTTTCCAAATTTGAAAAATATTTATTGGGGCGTCAGTTCACGCTGAGAACCGACCATCGACCGCTCTTGCGCATATTGGGAAGCAAAGAAGAACTCCCAAAGGTAGCCTCTAACCGATTGACAAGATGGGCTATCCATCTCAGCAACTTCAATTACTCTATTGAGCATATACCAGGTACTCAAAACAATATAGCAGACTCACTGTCCCGCCTTCCACAGGACAGTAAGGAGTTAACTATATATGAACAAGCACCACCAAAAATGTCTAGATTACACTGCGTTGTTTTAGAAAAAATGATTATGACTAAACGCCAGATCGCCAACAAGACAGCATCGGATCCCGAATTACAAAAAGTCATTTCATTCACTAACAGAGGTTGGCCTGAGCTCTCCATTCTTCCACCTGAACTTCATACATTTCATACGAAGAGAAACGAACTTCAGGTTGAAGAAGGATTGCTGATGTGGCATGACAGGATTGTAATACCAAACTATTTTCGAAAAGTTATTCTTCATAAATTGCACGAAACTCATCCTGGAGCCTCCACTATGAAGAACATTGCCAAGAATACCATCTGGTGGCCGAACTGCAACAAGGAAATAGAAGATTTTGTTGATCAGTGCAATACATGTCAACGTTTACGAACTGATGAACAGGAAACGCCTCTCCACCTATGGAACATGCCGGAAAGACCTTGGGACCGCATTCATATTGACTATGCGGGTCTTTATGCAGGGAAAATGTGGTTTGTTGTAATTGATGCATATTCCAGGTGGTTAGAAATTTTCAGACTCCATGATGCTACAACTGATGGCTCCATCAAGGTGTTGAGAACGTTATTCTCCAGATTTGGACTTCCAAGTACGATTGTTTCAGACAATGCTTCCATATTTAAATCCGAGAAATTCAAACAATTTTCAACTGCAAACGGGATCCATTTGGTGCAAACAACGCCCTACCATAGCCGCACAAATGGACTAGTAGAACGAGCCATTCGAACGTTCAAAACACGATTTGAAAAATCAGCCGACCAATTTTCTGACCCTGAACACAGATTGCAAGCTATGCTTTTTGTATACAGAAATTCCATACACTCTTCAACAGGGCGTACTCCAAGTGAAATGTTCTTAGGTCGTCAACCTCGGACTTTCCTCCAGAGCTTGGGTCCGGATCGTCGTGCGTATGCTGACAGAAAGGCGCTAAAAATGAAGCTGAATCACGACAAAGGTCTTTCAGAACGGCACTTCGAAGAAGGACAGCCGGTATGGTACAAGAGGAAGAACGATAGAGAGTGGACACCAGCAGTGATCCAGAAGAAAACAGGCGATCTTTCATATCGGACTTCTACCCAAGATCAAGAGGATATTCATCTCCATGCAGACCAGCTACGTCCTCGCAGAAGTGGAAGAACCCGAAATCCGCCAGCTTACCTAGGAGACTATGCGTAGTGGAAACGAACTTTTCACAGGAGGGGGGGAAGTGTGGCAACCCCATGAAATTATTATATTAGTTTATTTAGGTTCCTTAGCAACGCTGCCTCCGATCTGCTAAGATCAGACAGTCGGACATGGAGATTATTCGTCTTCTATGTTTAAATATCATTATGACAATTTTGCATATTAAATGTTTGCTATATTGAAATAGAGTTCAAAGGTTATTATAGTGGGTTGATGAACGAATGACCGTGTTCATTTTGATAACCCGTTCAGTTCTGACAAGGTCATTTTGAAGATAAGGTCCTTTCAATACGTTCACTCCTGACCGACACACCTCGATTTCAAAGAGATACAAAGAGACTGTTTGTGCTCGAATGTTTGGAAACATGAAAAGGTATCCAAACTAGGTGATTTGAGACCTCGGGGTTTCGGTGGGATTCTAATTTCGCTCGCGGCGCGTGACTCCATTCAACAGTAGCCGACCATTTAGATCCGTTAGGAGGTCGCTACCGTGAAATAAACAAGGAAAAAACTCCACTCTGGAGACGACAGACTACTACAGACAGACGAGAGTCTCATCATGACGAGAATCCCGCGGGTAATTCATTGACTCGGACGGTGTCTTCGAAAATAACTGGGGCGCGTCGAATCACGCGCGGCCGTCATTCTGAACGAGGGAAAAGAAAAAGGCTCGACAGCTGATTCGTGTAGATATTTTGTGGTGACAAGGAGCGAATTATTACACAACGGTTTAGTATTTCCTGTATATACTTCTATGCTGATATGATAAACCACAGTTGGTAGCCCAATATCGATAACTGGTGTGAGAAAGAGCTAGTCGATCAGCCTTTAGCTGTATTCTAGCGACCGAGCTGTGAAACTTCTGAATGGGGTAAGCAGAGCCGCTAAAATCAAAAGAACGTAATCTTTAACAATTTCATTAGAAAATAGTTTATTTTATTAATACTTCGAAGTTAAAAAAATTTGTAAAATAAATTGTCCTTAGATTTCGTAATCTATAGCCCTCAGAAATCTAAATAGTAATTATAGTGATAACAGAGAGAAAATAATAGAGATAAATCTAGATAGGAGAGATAAATCTAAAGAGATAAATAAGCGAGGAATTACAGTGATAACAGAGAGATAAATCTAAATAGGAGAGATAGATCTAAAGAGATAAATAAGAGAGGAATTACAGTGATAACAAAGAGATAAATCTAAATAAGAGAGATAGATCTAAAGAGATAAATAAGAGAGGAATTACAGTGATAACAAAGAGATAAATCTAAATAAGAGAGATAGATCTAAAGAGATAAATAAGAGAGGAATTACAGTGATAACAAAGAGATAAATCTAAATAAGAGAGATAGATCTAAAGAGATAAATAAGAGAGGAATTACAGTGATAACAAAGAGATAAATCTAAATAAGAGAGATAGATCTAAAGAGATAAATAAGAGAGGAATTACAGTGATAACATAGAGATGAATCTAAATAAGAGAATGAATGAATGAATATTTTTATTGATCTGTACATAGATTAGACCATTGGTCAATTCTTACTCTATGACAGAAAATTATAATTTGATTGCTAATACATGTTAATGACAGTCTTTATAACTAATATTATCATACAATTCAAAGATGTGTGTGTAATATTGAAAATAAAATCTTATTTAAGCACGAAATAAATTAAAATAGAAAGGTAGGTGACTTCTTGTTCACAATGCAACAAGCTTTTCAATAGGTAATTAAACATTTCTTGTTTTTTGATTCTCCAAAAGTAATTCTTTGAGGCGTTTCTTAAAATTAATAATTGACATAGATGTGTCGAATATAGTAGGATGAAGGTTATACATTCGGATGCTTTGAACTTGGAACGACTTACCAAATTTTTCTGTTCTATGCATGGGTACTTGAAGCAAATTTCTAGCATTTCTTCTCTTTCTTTCGTGAATTTGCGACATGAATGTCCATTTATGCATAAGATACTTGGGTTTTTTAAATTTTAACATTTTAAATAGCATTGTTCCTATTGTAAGGCTTCGCCAATCCTTCACTTTTAACATTTGATTAGACACGTAGTATGGAGTAACATGTTCATATGTAGGAAAATTGAAAATGAATCGCAGACATGCATTCTGTGCTACTTGCAACTTATCTATCATCCCATTATTTAGGTCACAATATGCGATTGCACAGTAATCCAATATTGGAAACAATAACGTTTGTACCAGCTTTTTCTTTACATCTTGATGCATATAATATGCCATCCTTCTCAGCTGATACAAACCTATATAAATCCTACTACAAACTCCTGTCACTTGCTCCTTCCACTTCATTTCTCCGTCCACTATTAATCCTAGATTTTTGACAGATTTTTCAAAAGGAAGCCGGTCAAATTCAACTTGCACCTGGCAGAATTAATCTTTAGACAGTGGAGCCTACACCATTCATTCAGCCTACGTAGGTCCTCATTCATTAAAGACACTCTTGTGGCTATACAGTAATAAAGATCTGCATAAAGCTGGTATTTACAGTATTTAAAACATGAAGATATTTTATTTATATATAAAACGAAGAGCAATGCAGATATTACTGATCCCTGCGGAGTACCGAGCGGAGATGGCGAAGTGAAGAACTGAAATCAAAGTTCAGGATGGTGAGGCGATAAGAAGTTGATGTATGCAAATAAAACTACTTCAACCTTTCATGGGTAAAGCTGCATTTACACGATGCCACCAGGCGGTTGTGCTGATTGGTTGTGCTGACCAGCTACTGGCCTCTGAACTTCACTGGCGTCCCTTGATGTTCCTGAGGAGTAGATTTCACGCCAGTCCAGAATGGCTACGTCTGAACGGGTACTGAACCGCCAGAACTGCTGACGAGCAAATTTATAAGTCATGTTTCTAATTAATTTACTCGTTAGTCCCACAGGGCCGGTGGTCTCATTCGATCCTAAAAATTGAATAATATTGTAGAGCACGAAGAAATGGATGGTGGTGCTCTAATTTTGAACAGGAATGTACACTGTACAGAGAATGACATAATTATAACATATTAAATTGAACAACAAAATCATTAATGTTCGACAATCAATCAAGTTCGTCGTTGTGCCATCTGAAACCTCTCTCAATCTAACTCGCCCGGTACATATTTTCCAATTCTCCGTCCTTCCTCGCTCATTTGAGATTTAAATTATATTCCTTCGACCTTCTCCCGCTGCAGACCGTGGGAAATCGGTTGTGATCCGGAGCCTGACGGCTTTGTGTTCTCCTCAAACAATACTCGTATCGACTTATCGTTCTCAAACTGATAAATATAAATTACCGTTCTGCCCGTTTCCTGTTGAGAACTCATTCGTTCGTACCCTGTTTCCTCCAGCAGCTTCAAAAAAACAATTTTCCGTCGATTTATTTCTGTTTTTGACATGGATATGTCCCTTAGCTGGGGTCTGTGAAAAAAAAAGTACCTATAATTATTTTTCAGTCCGAAACGTGTACCGCGATAAACGAATTGTTCTGTCTGGTAACGCGATCTTGGTATAAAAAATCCCTGTAAACAACATTATGCTAGTTTCCAAACAAAGTTTTTGCGTTTTGAATCCGTTGTAAACAATTCATCAAATTTCCATAAGGATTTGATTCGTAATACCTGGTCACAT
Organism: Apolygus lucorum; assembly: GCA_009739505.2. Taxonomy (NCBI): domain Eukaryota; kingdom Metazoa; phylum Arthropoda; class Insecta; order Hemiptera; family Miridae; genus Apolygus; species Apolygus lucorum. The sequence goes on along the minus strand of CM019170.2, from coordinate 1,596,145 downwards.
CCATGATCTTCTGTTTTTCCTAATCAAGAAAGAAAATAGATGATTTATTAGAAATCTTGATCTTCGGATAATTCGAAAAGTGCCTGAAGATGAGTGACTCCTACCTAAAGAATTCCAAGTAATAGATGAAATAACACAAAAGCCTGTACAATAATTTTTTAGAAATTTATCAGTGAAAATTTTCTTTAAAACTATCTAAATATTTCTAAAATTTTCTAAAACTTTCCGAAAATTCAAAACTTATAAAATAAGCTTTTTGGTCACGGATATGCAGAAATATGTTAAATTGAATTGGGTTTAAATTGTTGGACATTCCTCAAAACGGATTCTTATGAACAGTCGGAGCCCAAAAACTGAATATTCAAAGTATGTAAAAATCTCGTCTTTTCATCGTATTTTTATACGGATTCCTATGAATAGTCGAGTCTACAACTGAATATTCAAAACATGTAAAATCTCGTCTTTTTATCAAAATCGCATTTTAAGAAACCTGCGGGACTAAATAACAGGAAATAATAGGAAAAAAATCGCCTAAGTCGTACGAATAAACATATCGACTCTTGGCAGGGAAATGGGCCAATACGCCATGTTGGTCAAATTTGAGTTAAGCGCATCGTATTCTTTGTTTTTCGACCCTCTTCAAGATGAAGGAAGAATCAGGTTGAACAACACAAAAAAAGCGGGGATTTGAGAAAAACTTGCATAACCAACGGCACTTGATAAGTGGGAAAAGAACCGATACACCACTATGGCTACTCGATTTTGGTTTATTGGGAATAATTTTAAACCTATTGGATCAAACCAAAGCCCGAAGATACCTCTATAACCAAAAAAAATAACCGGTTCCAATGAAATCACCGACGTTAAGGCCAGTGAGCCCAGGAGATTGTCTGGATTGGTGACCGCTCGAGAGCGGTATTGCAGGTCTTGATGATTTTTTGGGGAACCCGTTGTGTTGAAGATCTGATCATCGAAATCATTTGAATGAGCAAAATCATCTGAATCAACTCTGATCTTCCCTTTTGAAGACACCTAAGAAAAATTCAAACATTCAACACGAAAAACTACGGACTTCGGTTTTACAGTCAGATAATTAATAATGATCAATTACGCCATTTTGTCCACCAAAAAAAATTGTTTAATTTATTTTGCGCCAAATTTTAATCATTATTAAATGATAGAATTCGACCTGAAAAGGTGGTTTACTTTACTTTCTTTTTTACATTTTATTACACAATAGTTAATTTTTCTACCGTTCCTTTTTTTTCAATAATATGAGTATATTTTACGTAACAATAGACTTTACTTTACTCTACTTGTTTTACTCACTAGAAAAATAACAGTAACTTGAAAACTCTGCCTCAGAGAATCGTGGTTTTCCCAACATTTTGTATTTTGGAGTTTTGGCCCTTTTCCCTGCCGAGCGTCGTTATTATGATAATATTACACTGTGTCACAATCCGAGGTATTATAGTTCCGAAGGGATCTCTTCAAATAAGATCAGACTGTGATGAAAGTGAGATTCCTGCATAATGGAGCAAAGCTATTATTTTTCAATCGACGTCGAGTCGACTCTCGCCCTAATGATGGAGACGGAAAGCTCTCGAAAGCAAATCTGTTCTCATTCTTCTTCGCCAAGAGACCAGAAAAACGACGGGGGAAAGTGTCGCTAAGAGGTTTTTCTCATCGTCCAACGACCAGGTTGACTTCTTAATTCCGCCCGACGCCTTTTGTTTATAGTTGGGACGTTTTTAAGGGACGTCTTTAAGAGACGTCTCGATTGCTCGTTGTAACCTCGAGTGAAAAGCCCGGGATTCGACCTCCATTCTGGAAGAGAGATCGTCCGTTCCGCACGTCCGAGTAGCTCAGATTGTGGTGATCGCATGTGGACCTCCGAGTAGACACCTCAGCTCAAGGGCGCCTCGTTATTACTATCGCTTCCTCGAAAATTGAGGTCCTCCACTCATTGCCAAATCTTAGAACGTACAAAAAAATAATAATGATTTTAAAAAATGATAAAAAGTAAACAAACGAAAAATTAAAGAACAAAAAACATTTAAACAAATAAAAAAATAAGATTATAAATATAAATACTCGCATATTTATGAAATTTAAGGAAAATGTATGGGAGTGCGGATCAAGACGCGGGTGGTGGCGCCACGAAGTACTTCTACGGCACTAACCATGCAGGACACGCTTAAGAGGGTCTCAGTCAGTAAATGACAGGTTTTGTCCTTTTTCTCTGGCAATTATTGTTCAATTTTGATGACTATTTTTTATTTTTTAGGCGATTTTGTGGCTATTTTTCAATTTTCAAATCTCCTAGGTAGATGCTCTAGTAAATTTTGAATATCCTTGAAAATTTCAAATTTAGGAATTTGGGAACTTTTGGAATTTTAATTTTGTAATTTCATTAGTGCGTAGGTGTAGAGATTATAAAAATAAGAGTGCCACTTGGAAATTGGATGATTATTTCTTGAGAAAATTTCCCCCTCCCCCCCCCCCCCCTCCCCAGCACCGTTTAGTTATCGGAACACCCTTCATATAGTATCTCATTTCAAAGCTCTATTCTATAATTAAATAAGCTATAAGTAATCAGACCTTTAATTTCACTATACACTAATGGTCCTCCAATGACTCAGTCGGAAATCACAGGGGAAGTAAAGTGAATGCGGCAACCACGTATTTCAATTTGTTTCACAAATTTTCGACACTTTTAACTAAGCAAAATGAATTCTGTTTGAAACGGGACCACCACAGATACTGGTAGAACAAATTTCAAAAAGAATCAGGCAGATTGGTACCAGAATTAAGAAACGCAAGGTGTTCAGACTTGCAGAGAGAGAGAGAGGAAAAAAAAATCGTCGTCCCCACCACAACCCGAATAGAGAACCTCCTCCGTCGCGGGTCTTCGGCCCTTTGAAGTCGGTCAAAAACTTGGAACAATTGTCAATGAAAACTGACCAGCTAGCTCTGAGGGGCGGTGAGTGGTGATGTTGCTCCTTCAGACGAGGGTCGTGAGTGGAATGAGGAAACGTTCGTAAGATATTAGACTAAATCGGAACGTGGAAGGAACGGCGACCGACTGAGACCCCCGAAATCAAATTGAACAAAGCGAATTTGCAAATTATTACTCAAAACAGCTGAATCAAAGTGAACAAAAAGCAAATTATTACTCTATGTCCGATTCATCCTGCAAATGATTTATTTTGATTTAATTGATCGTTTTCAACAACAACTTAACAAAATCAAATTTAAGAAATTTGCGGGTGGTGACGCCACCGATTACTCCTAAGGCACTCCCCTCCTCACACAGGACACGGTCAAGGCTGCAACCCGGATGTTATGGAAAGTAAACGCTCAGAAACAAAGAATAATACTCGTACATGAAGAGGGATTCACAAATTTGTATCCTGACTGAGGTTTTCCCCATAAATCTACAACAAATTAATATATTTTTCTAACTCGTAAAATCAGCATAATAGAGGTTAAATCAACGTATCTCAACTTTGAATTTTAGTCAATTTATATGTTAAATTTCGAGACAAAATTATGCGTCGACTGGAAGGCAGTGGAGGCTGTTCCTCAGGCACAAAAAATCTGCCCACCCGGCTTTCGATCATTTTACGAGCAACCAACGGTCATTACTTAGTCATTCCTTACATCTCCCAAACACAAATTTGTCTTTTCTTTCTCTTCACTTTTTTTTTGGTTTTTTTATATTTTCGGGAACCATAAAAATAAATTTTAAAGTCCTCTCAATTATACGGGACGGCGAGGGACGGGGTTCTCGAGTTTGGGTCGGATCTGAACAATGGGCTCGCAGGAACGGGGCGGCTATAAATTTCGAACGGGAAGAAAAGCGGTTCGAGGAAATGGGGTGTTTATCGGGAATTCTTGAAAAAAGAGGTGAGCAATTGGATGAGGCGCTCCAAGTGTCGATGCTGCGAAACCTCGAGGCTGTGGCTCATCAATTGGAAAAGTCGCACAACGAATACACTGGAGTAGATGTATTGATACAAAGATTTATCAGATAATACTAATTATATAAGAGCTAAAGGGTTAGTATTTCTCTCAAGAACCAGCGCTCAAACCCTGGAGTGCTACCCCAGATTTTTGGACGAGGCTACCCATTCGTCGATGCGACGAACAGCATTACTTTTCAAGCTTATGAACTAATTCAAGATGAATAAAACATAAAATTTTATTACTTAGACTCAAAGTAGGACTAGTAAGGAGGTATAAAGAACGAAAAAATTTTTTTCAAAATGAAAATTTCCACTCGCGTTTTACGTTTCAGGCTTTCCTGAACAATTTTGGTTCCGTGTCTGTCTGTCTGTCATGAGATCCTTGTTACTGGCGGAACTTCACGAAGCTATGATTTCGATGAAATTTTCAAGGATTGTGCAGGTTGGCATGTAGATGATTCCCTACGGAAATCATCACATCTGGACCGAAATTAGCCTCTGCGCATGCGCAAACCATGTAACACGTAAAATACATACCTATACAGGGTGTAACACCTATGTTACTGCCATAGTCTAGGGATTGATTCTACTACTAATTTGTGACTTTTTTGTTTCTTGGCTTTTTTTATCACCCTTAAAATACGACTTTTTTCACTTTCAAGATTTTTATCGTGTTTTTGACTTTGTATGTAAAATGTTAATAACTCCTTCAATTTAATAGGTAAACTCAAATTTGACGATATCATTGGAAAGAGCGTTAAATTCGTGGTTGAATGAAGAGTGTGAGAAGCGGCGGCGGAGGAGACCCCCCTAATCCTCCCGTCAAACCGTCGATTTCGTTGAAAAAAAAAATCACGTTTTTTCTCATTCAAGCGCGGTTTTCTCCACTAACAAAAATATTGGAAACAACTATGACCATACCGTTAGAAAGCTGAGCTTTTGGGTCAACTTTTAGGCTTACAGGCAAGCATTTACACGCTGGAAAGCAGGGACTTATGAGCGGTTGAAAAAAGCTGAGATTTTCAAGAATTGACAATTTTTCCTCTTCATAAGTTCCTTCATCCTAAGTTCATTTTTCACCCATTTCGTCCATTTTAAAAACTTTGGTTCTCCATCAGGGAGATAGGAAATTCAACACTCTTCCCAACGGTATCGTCTAATATGAGTTTATCCAGTAAATTGAAGGAGTTATCAACATTTTAATGATACAAGGTCGAAAACACGAAAAAATCAAAGTCTTTTGACCTTAAAAGTCACAAATTAGTTGTAGAATCAATCCCTAGGCTATGGCAGGAACATAAGAGTTACACCCTGTATAAAAGCCATAACTTCAAACATTTTATCCGAATTCGACGGCATTTTTAGGAATTGTGCTGGATGACGTGTGGATGGTATAAAAGACGCATGGGGCATTTAATGTGACGTTTTTTCGTTTATGTGCCAAAGTGAAGACATAAAATGTCAAAATCGTTCACCATTCGTTGGGAAGCCCTAAATGTATGCTTAAATTATATAAAAGACATAAAATGTCCCAATGTGTTGCAGATTTGTTTATAGCAGCAATGCAAATCAAAATTGTTTTCAATCAAGTGTAATACATTTCTATGAAGTTCAATTCCTCACTACTTTTCTGCTTTGAAGTCCTCGAGCTTATTTTTATTAACAACTCTAAAATTTATTGTGTTTTTTTGTGTTTCAGGTGAGAGATCTATTGAGCATCCATTTCACAATACAGTGAGTAGGCAGTAATTTTAATTGTGGATGAATAGTTCATCATTCACCAGTTCGCGTTTTTTGACCCGTAACCTGATTATAAAGCTATCCTGAATCTCCTCTAACGTATTTCGTTAGAGGAGATTCAGCGTATTTCGTATTCCTGCGTTTTTCGTTCGGTTTGAAATGTCTTTTCCGGTTCAGGAATGTGCAGTATGCCTTGGAAAAGTACATATTTTGAAAATTAATCACACTGTTAACATGAGAATGTCACGTCCTTACTGATTCAACGTGAAGAAACAGCGTCTCGTGCCGCGTCGGCACGCCCACACGGTCCGTAAGTCTTGCGGGTAAGGTATAACCGGAGCGCCGTTCAGCTCCTTCTGTCTGAACCGAATCAAAATATCGAAGATAGTATCATAATTTACAACATAGCTAAAGAAATTCATGAAAACACGTAATACTTTTAAACAATGAAAAAAAATTTTAAATGTTTCAATTGCAAAATTGAAAAAAAAATGAAAAATTATTAGGTACCTATTCTGATGTTTGAAAAACTGAATTGAAGTTTGAAATATGGAGAAAAAATTATCAAATCAACCAGAATTGCATCTTTTTATGTTTTAATTAAATTTCAAAAAAAAATGTTAAAATTGAAAGGTATTTTGAAATTGAAAAGAAAAATTGAATTGAAATGAGCAAAAGAAGTTTATCAATACAACCAAATATCAGACAATTAGACAATATCAGACATAATTGAAAATTTCTTTCCACGTTGATTGAAATTTTTCAAAAAGTGATTTAATTTGGAAGAAAATTGGTTCAGACCGTCCAAATGGGTAATCAAAAAGATTGAAAATGTATCATTTTTGTTGTTTGAAAAATATTTATCGAAATAAGCAATGTACTGAGAAAATGTCGATGCAACCATTATAGATAATTGATTGCAATTTTAGTAAATTAAAAAAAAAAAAAAGAAAAATGTTTGAACTGGTGAATTGAAAAAAAATCGTTATTTTGATGTTTGATAAATCAAGATTGGCAAAATATTGATACAACGTATCGATTCAACCAGGTTCTTGTCATTCAATTTGTGAATTATAAATTTTAAATTTGTTCGAATTGAAAAATCGAAAAAACTTAAATTACTTAGGTAGGTACCTACTCATTTGATATAATTAAGCAAATTATCGATGAATTACCTATTGATCAAAGTTTACTACCAATATCGAATCATTTTAAATACAAATTCAATAATCAAAAATAGCTGTAAATATCTTTTTTGTTAGATAAAGTCCTTTCCGGTTCGAAAATATTTTAATAACTACCTACCTGTGATGAGAGAAATACGAATTTCAAATTCTAATTGTGATTAATACACCATTTGTAATTCATTCTGTTCTCATTCGATAATAACCGACTCATTTCTCGGTGTTTGGAATTCCTTTCGTCCAGACTTCCTGCGTTGCGACGCGGGGTTCCCATCGGAGGAGGCCTAAAGCCGTTCTGACGTAACGTCAAACCGGCTCCCGGGCGGCTCAAGATCAAGAAGTTCCACAAGCCGACGAGGCGCCTCTGGTTCGCCGCCGAGCGGCCTCTCATTCGCCGGCTCTTGTGCCTGTTGAGGGGCGTCCTCCCAAAGCGGATCCAATCCGAATCGGCTTGCAAGCAATATTTCTTGTGTTTTACATATTGAAAATTGCATAAGACATTTTCAATAAGGTGTTCTTGAAGAAAATTTCACGCTGATAGCAAATACTTATACCACATATGTGTTGAGAATAAAAATTGCCTCTAAAAACTTTTAAAAACCACTTTTTTACCACGTTTTTTAAAAATTTGGCTCTTATTACCTTTGATAATATGTTAATATGCGGTAAATGTGGAATCCGGTAAATTCCTATAAGAATACCCAATATATTATGATATAATATATGTTATTATATTTTCTGTATGCACTACGCAAGAAATATAGCTTGCAAGAAAACTGCATTTTTACTGAGGTTGCATCAAAGGCGATCCTCTCGTCAAAATTACAAATGCGGTGGTTTTCTTTGAATCTTGACTCGACTCGGGTTGGTTTAACCCTTGGTCGGGTATCCTTCCTCACGCGTCTAGGAGGTCAACAATTTTTGATTACTGTGAAGAAAAAATAGATGTTTAATATTTTTTGATGTTTGGAATTGGAAAATGAAAATTGACTCTTATCAACAATTAAAATGTGCGTAGATACACGACGTGCGATCGTATGTTTTCGAACAGTTTATTTCCTCCCTCTTCATGTTAAGACATTTTCCACTTTCTTGAAAAATGACTGGTTTAAATGAGAATTGAAAGAGGAATTTTCAATAAGAAACCATCAATCAATTGATTCTGACTAATCGATTCACCAATTTATTATTCAAAGCCTTGAAAATCGATTATTTCCAAAAATTGGTTTAATGAAAATGTTGTTGTGATTCGTGGGCTGAGCTGGAGTCAGTGACTAAATTCAAAACCTTTAGATTGGTTTTGAAAAGAAGATTCCAGGCTATTATCCCTCAAAAAAATTACTTGTTTTGTAAAATAAATTAATTGTTATAAACTTTGTAAAAACACAAAACAAAACATCGAACTCCAGTAGGAAATTCATTTAAAAATTTCAAGAAGTATAGAGTAATAATAATCAATTCCAGTACTTGTCATCATTGTCCTTGAGAATTATAAGTTTTTTCATCTTATTAGTGATGCATTGTTTATTAGCTATGTCGTAATTATATTGTACCGTATGAAGGAATTAGTCTCAATGAAAGAAAATACAACGATCTGAAATTTGAAATATCAGTGAAGGAAAAAGTTTGCTAATCGTTTCAAAGTATTCAATTATCCGCCTGATAATCAAATTAAAAAATATTAATAATTGATTTATTGAATAAATAATTATTCTGTATATTGTAACATTAATATACAAAATAATCTATTATGTTGATGAATCGATACTCTTACCTACTCTGAATGTTTTCAGGCCATTTTATAGGAGATTAATTCGCAGTTCATTCGTTGAAATATCACTCTCGTGGTGTAGTTGACCAGCTGAAATCCTCATTCGTCCCTGAAATTAACCCTTTCATTAACTCCTTCAACCAACAATTTTCAATTATTCGCCTAAAACCGCCCTGTCGGTTTTATTTCGACTTCGTTCGTTTTCAATTTTCCTAGTTTTCCGAGGCCTCCAAAAACACCCCTTGACCTCGATGTACCCGACCGCATTCTGCTGGGGGAGTGGGGGGGGGGGGGGTACCAAATTAGAATTCAAGGGTTGACCGCAAAAGCGTCCCCCGACTCGACCGTCCGCCATTTGCATTAATTGTCACCGCCAACCCTTTTTCATCCGTTGCGTCTCTTCCAATTTCGAATTTTCACCTCCTCATCTCCGGTGTTCCTTATTGGGTTTTTGCTTCTATCTGTTCCATTTACTATCCAGATATCAAACCTCCATTGAGTTCGATTGAATACCAATAATATTGGTATCGAAAGGAATGATGTTGTATTTGGATTGAAGTACGACATGAACGGTTATCTGGTCGACAACTTCATCCAAGTTAAATGGGCAGGATAGTTTCTTCAAATTGGACATTTTGAATCGTTGGAGAGTTTGATTTAAAACATTTTGATACATTAAAGAGTTTGGTTTTGGACGTTTCAATGCATTGAGGAGTTTGATTTTGAACACTTTGATACATTTGAGTTTGGACAATTTGATACAATGGAGAATTTGATATGAACATTTTTATACATTATAGTTTGATTTTGGACACTGATACATTGGAGAGAATGATTCTAGACCTTTTGAGCTATTTGAGTTTGATTTTGGACGATTTAATACATTGGAGAGAATGATTTTGGACATTTTGATACATTAGAGAGTTTAATATGAACATTTTGATACATTATAGTTTGATTTTGGACAATTTAATACATTAGAGAGTTTGATTTTGGACATTTTCATACATTGGAGAGTTTGATTTTGGACATTTTGATACATTGGAGAGTATGATTTTGGACATTCTGATACACTGAGGTGTTTGAATATGAACATTTTGATACATTATAGTTTGATATTAGTCACCGATACATTGGAGAGTATGATTTTGGACGTTTTGATACATAGGAGAGTTTGATTTTGGACATTTTGATATATTTGAGTTTTATTTTGGACAATTTAATACATTAGAGAGTATGATTTTGAACACTTTAATATAATTTGAGTTTTGACAATTTATTACATTGGAGAGTTTGATTTTGGACAATTTAATACATTAGAGAGTTTGATTTTGGACATTCTCATACATTGGTGAGTTTGATACAGTGAAGAGTTTAATACGTTTGACATTTTGAATATATTGCTACATAGGAGAGTATGATTTTGAACACTGATATAATTTGAGTTTTGACAGTTTATTACATTGGAGACTTTGATATGAACATTTTGATATTTTATAGTTTGATTTTGGTCACTGATACATTGGAGAGTTTGATTTTGGACACTTTGATACATTGGAGAGTTTGATTTTGGATATTTTGATTCAGTGGAGGGTTTGAATATATTTTTTTTTTTTTTTCAAATCGATATATTTTATCAAAAATATCAATATCATAACAACTGAGCATTTGTGCCCATCAAGCTAATTTCTATGCATACAATATTTACACTTTTTAGAGTTAGCAGCCCAATGGCTGCGCTCTAGAAGAGAACCCCCCACGCACTACACTGTGTCAGTCACAAGTTCGTAGGGTTTTTTTTCTATCCAGTCGCCGGACGGCATTTGTACTGTCTAGGAGACGGAGAACTTCGGGGTTTGTATGACCATGAAGCCGATGTTCGTGTTTAATAGCATGTTGCTTGATCGCTTCGCTGACGGTTTCCATTTTAAGATCACGATGGAGGTCGTCGTTGCGCACATACCAGGGGGCATTTACAATGCTCCTTAAGACCTTATTTTGGAAAGTTTGTATAACCTTGATGTTAGATTTTTTCGTGCAGCCCCAAAGCTGGATGCCATATGTCCACACAGGTTTCAGGATTTGCCTGTATATCAGCAGTTTGTTGTGAACGGAAAGCTCGGAGTGCCTACCGAGTAACCAATACAGTTTTCTATACTTTATCTTCAGTTCTTCGTTTTTCTTTTTAACGTGCTCTTTCCATTTCAGTTTTGTGTCAAGGGTCATCCCCAAGTATTTAGCAGTATTAGTTATGGGTATCGCTTGTCCGTTCAGCATGATTGGCAAACTAGTTATCTGCTTGTTAGTGAAGCTGATCTGGGTAGATTTTTGTTCATTCAGATTGAGACGCCATTTTTTGGTCCATTCACTGATATCGTTGACGGTTCGCTGTAATTTTGAAGTGGCTTCTTCGAGGGATTCACCTACCGATAGTAGGGCAGTATCGTCCGCAAATGTTGCAATGATTGTGTCCTCGTTGCTTGGTACATCATTCGTATAAAGAAGATATAGGAGCGGGCCCACCACACTTCCTTGAGGAACGCCTGCCTTAATTTCCTTAAGACTAGAGTATGCTCCTTCATGCTTGACTCTGAAGTGTCTCTCACTGAGGTATGATTTTAGCAATAGGTAGTATTGATGTGGCAAGTCCCTTTGGAGTTTGTATAGTAGACCTTCATGCCAGACCTTATCGAACGCCTGGGAAACATCAAGGAAAACACTAGCACAAACTTGTTTCTTCTCAAGAGTGTTTTCAATTACTTCTGTGATGCGATGTACTTGATCTATAGTAGAGTGTTTTTCTCTGAACCCCGAACTGATGATGAGGTATGTGTTCCTTTTCTTGAATGACAGTTTTCAGCCTCTTTATGAGCAATCTCTCAAAAAGCTTAGACATAACTGGTATCAATGATATAGGACGATAAGACTTTTTATCAGATGATTCCTTGCCTGGGTTTAGGATCATAATGACTTCTGCCACCTTCCAACAGCGAGGTACATATTTCAGTCGAATTACAGCATTTATGAGATAAAGTAACATTCGTATTCCTTCTGTAGGAAGTTGTTTGATGATGCAGCCAGTAATGAGATCGTATCCCGGTGCTTTACGCGTTTTGAGGTTTCGTATTTCCTCTATCCTCTATTTCCTCATCCTATATCATAAGGATAACGTCTCGTATCCTTATGAAATAAGGGTTTGAATATGAACATTTTGATGCATTAAAGAGTTTGATTTTAGACACTTTGATACAGTGATGAGTTTAATACGTTTGACATTTTGCTACATTTGAGAGTTTGATTTTGAACATTTTTTTGGCGCATGGTGTATATCATAAGTTCATGAAATTGTATGCTTAATTATGGAGATTTTAATACATTGAAGAGTTTAATATGTTGGACACGTTGATTCATTTTACATTTTGATACCCTGGACATATTGATCGGTGGGATATTTTAACAAGTTGGATATATTTATGAGTTATTCATTTTGACTATTGCCATGTTGGGTTGGCAGTCTGGTTTTATCCCATAGAATTACATGGACGTATAGCATTAGTTTGTGCGAAGATACTTGTATTATTGAGCAGTACAATTGATACTAGGTATTCCGCAATATGAAATTTATGAAAATGATGAATTCTTAGTTGGGTCACAAACACCAATACAAGTGTGAAATCAGTCACGATTTTGATGATGTTTTCCCACTCTGTTCAGATCTTGATGAAATGCGCATCCATTAAAATTTGGTACAATCTCTGCCGCTAGGCTGCAGCTGACGGCTGAAAACAATGTCTAACCCTTTCTCAACCCCATTCACGATAGGACGATGTTATAGTTAATTTATTATTACAACAATGTTTAACAATGAAAATGCCCTGACTTTTTCACGGGTGGATGATTTAATTTACAGAAAATGATAAAACATTGTGTACCTAATCATTTGCAACGTTTCCATCTGGAGATCACCAAGTGAAGCTCAATCGAGGCCACTCAGTCGGGCCAATAACGTTGTATTGCAAAGTTGAGGACAAACTTCTGGGTACTGTTATCGTTCCTGATTGTCGGTAGAGAGGGAAAAGTTGTCCCGAGTAACAATCAACGGAAACCAAGACTCCGACAGACCAGTAGGTTTGAAGCTCGAAGTCTCAGAGGTTCGTGAGTCTCAGAGACGAAGGAAGGTGGCAGTTAATTAAGCCGACGGTGATGGACTTGACCGAAGTTACAGCGAAGTTTCCCGAGGATTACTGTCACTCATACTAATCCGATTGTAGGCTCTGGAGGTTTGGAGACTTCGGGTGCCTCGACTCTTCCCCTCACTATCACTGTTGTTTCGCCTTCTTCCGTGGATACCAGATATACGTAGATATCACGGTAGATAAGACCTACTTGAAGTTTATTTCCTCAAAATTGACTTTTATGACATTAGACGCATGTACCGGGTCTCGTGGTGTACATGGTAAGGAAAGTTGGGGCTGCGAAGCGACCGGCTTCGGATTATTTTGGAAAAAGGCAAGCAAGGCCGAAATCCTCGATTGTTATACTCCACTTTCATCGGGACGTAATCAAGTCCAAACTCGGAGGTCTGGAGGGAGCTTTCGGCCCTCATCTCGTAACAGTCTGTACCCCTCAGGGTCCACCTCGACTTCCAAGGATACGCCCCCAAGATCTAAACAAACGCTTTCATCCAATTATGTTAAGTGAAGTTCAATGGGAGCTAGGAAGAAAGGAATGACAAGTGAATGTACGCTTTCCAGGCTCGTTGAATCATCGTCGAATACGTATTATTAGGTTAGAAGTTATGGAGGGGAAATTTATATCTGTTCAACAGGTCAAAAATATCAGCAGTGGAAGTTCAGAGCGTCTGTCAATTTTAATTCCAAGTATCGTTCAGAATTTAATGAAATTTTAGTCCGATTATGAAGAGATTCTCTGGGAATTGGAGCAAGACTTGGAAATTCTGATTCATTGGACATTTTGATACGTTGGATATTTTGAGTCGTTGGACATTTTGATACATTCGAGACTTTGAAACGTTGGAAATTCTGATACATTGGACATTTTGAGCCGTTGAACAGTTATATACATCGGAGACTTTGAAACATTGGAAATTTTGAAACATTGGTCATTTTGATACGTTGGACATTTTGACACATTGGAGACTTTGAAACATTGGAAATTCAGATACATTGGACCGAGATTCCTTGGATATTTTGACCCGTTGGACAGCTTGATACATTGGAGACTTAGAAACATTGGAAATTCTGATACATTGGACATTTTGATACATTGGATATTTTGACTCGTTGGACATTTTGATACATTGGAGACTTAGAAACATTGGAAATTCTGATTCATTGGACATTTTGATACATTGGATATTTTGACTCGTTGGACATTTTGATACATTCGAGACTTTGAAACGTTGGAAATTCTGATACATTGGACATTTTGAGCAATTGAACAGTTATATACATCGGAGACTTTGAAACATTGGAAATTTTGAAACATTGGACATTTTGATACGTTGGACATTTTGACACATTGGAGACTTTGAAACATTGGAAATTCTGATACATTGGACCGAGATCCCTTGGATATTTTGACCCGTTGGACAGTTTGATACATTGGAGACTTAGAAACATTGGAAATTCTGATACATTGGACATTTTGATGTATTGGAGTCTTTAATATGTTGGAAATTCTGAAACGTTGGACATTTTGATACGTTATATATTTTGATTGCGAAGTGACGTCAGTGGAGTAGTTTAAAGTATAAAAGTAACTTACGGTGCAGTGAGTAACAGTGAGTCCGGTATTCCATATCAATGAAGGAATCCCCCTAACTATGCAATATTTATCGATTTTCATTTGCAATTCAATTTACTGCGAAAAAACCACATTTCAAATTATGCCTTTTTTTAGGCGTTGTTTTAGAGAGATATTCGCAAAAATTGGCAAAATTTCTTTTTTTCAGATAAATGTGTTTTGTCCAGTTTTGATTCTTGTATTTCAAGAAAAATTTTTCCTAATAGAGAATATAACGGATTCAAAGTAGATCAGGGTTAATTTTGCTTTATCTACGTGAAAATTCTTGTGATGCTGTGGATTGTATTTTGATGAATTCGTTTACGGTTGGTTTACAAAGTGTATCTTACAATTGCATCTACAATACTCCTTAGTAGATTGTTTTGACACCGCTGTGTAATATCGCAGTTAATTTGAGTGTGCACCGCATAAGTTCCAACTGGCTTGAGGACTTTATTGTGCAGTGTATTTGTTCAGAATCGACATTGTTGAGTACATTACCAGAATTTGAGAACCAATTTTGCCTTCGATTTTGAGGATATGTATGTTCTGATATATTTTGAGGATAACATGGAACAATTTCAATGAAAGTGCACAACTTAATAGATATTTGTTAATCTTAGTAATAATTTGAGTCTGTGCACTAACTCAATTTATTGCCAAATTTATTGACTGAAATTTCATAAACGGGAGAGAATTCCAAGATATACTTACTAAATATTCTAATTCTATCACTGACTATTTCTTGGAACTTGGATAATTTTAGTCGGGTTTATAGGAAGGAGGTAGTCTTTGAAAAAGACCATTAATATTTGGGGTTAATAAAGAGGGGCAATATTGTAGGTATGAGATCAATGTAGGTACGGAAATCCTCCAAACTTCCCATTAGGAGAACATAATGGGGGGAAAAAAAATCATTTTCATTTCCTAACTGAATGTTTAATATAAATATGTACAATAGAAGATACTTTGAGGAATTTCAAAGTTCGAAAATCGCCATGGATCGGTTGAATTTATTCTAATTTATTTCTGGGAGAATGATTGTGAGGCCCTTTTCCCAGATCCCATTAACCAATGATGAAGTTTGGGACATCGGCATCATTTGGGGCGATTAGTGCATACTAAAGAAAAGTTACTAGATGTTTTGTATACAGTTGTAGTAATAAACAGGTTATTTTGTCAGTCACTTCTGAGGGGTAAAAGGTGGGGAAAAACATTATCAAAACGCCCTAAACTTGAAAACGTTCGATGTACGGATTGGATGGGATTCTGCTCTTCATGGAGACGGTCTTGGGGGATCGATAAAAGTTGACTTTTCTAAATAGAACCACGATTTTGGGTAGTTATACCCGGAGCAATCAATTGACCATTTTTTTAAATGTTCGAAACTCAAAATGAAAGTGGACATTTTGAATTTCGAAGACCCAAATTTGATTTGATGCACGAATACAACGCAAAACAATATTTAAGGTACCTTAAAAAGCTGAGGTCTTCTCATAAATGTCAGTAGGTAAATAATTAGTGAATAATATTGTGTAATATTTTGAAGCGTTTTCTCATCGCTTTCTCTTCTCTTCCCTTTCTGTATGCCCCCACCTCCCTTGGCTCAGCCCTGTATGTCTACTTTCATGTAGGATGCAGTACAAAGTAGATTGATGTTTCGCCCTCTCCTGTCCTTCACCAGGGTTTCAATACCCGCTTGGCAACATCCTGGAAATCACTATGGTAACACCAGCCTCCTCGAATCATCTCCCCCCCTCTTCGCCTCCTTCAACTTCAAGGTTACTGGAGCGGTTGCCAGGGATGATACCCTGATTTCCAGCGGCACAGTGGCCTCCATCCCTCCTCAGTCTGGTCAGCCTGTTGCTCCCTGCGCGCGCAGCCCTTCCTTCCCCTACAGAAAAACCGCTTCTCCCAGCCCTTGACGAAGGGCCCCCCTACAGCCACCAGTCTACGATGGACAGTCGTTCAGGGCATTTCTTCTTCGCCCTTCAAAACCTTCCCCTTTCGCGTCAATTTGTCCCTCTTTTTCGTTCATTTCCCCCTAATTTTCCCACACAGTTTTAAAATCTCCGTCGAGCAAACCGTGTCATGGACCAGAGGAATCACAGCTTGATTGACTTGGAAGAACTCTACGCTTGGTTGCAACAGCTTGAAGATCCCAGATACAACAAACCAGAAACACACAGTTTTCCCGGCGCTGCAGGTAATTTACAACAAAATAAACAATAATAAGAAGATAATTTTCAGTAAAAACCAACATGTATGAATTCGTCGTTTCTCATCAAGCAGATAACGAAATTTTAGTTTTCAAATTCCTCAATTAAAACGTTTTATATCAAGAGGGGAATAAAGTCCAACTTAACTCCGAAGTGATTTGTTACCATCAGATTGTTGATAACACTTTTCTAACAAAATCTTCACCTTTCAATATCAATTATTTCAAACTTATAAGTTTTTTTTGTTGACAATTTTATTGCATCAAGTAATATTTTATTAACAACATCATTTTGAAATTAGGATAAGATACTTCAAAACCAGGTACTTCACTGAGTTTTGTTCACTTTGACACTTTTACTAAGCTCTTCCACATCCACATTGTCTCATCTGCAATGTCGAGAGGTTTTGTACGTTCAAGTCTTCTGGTGATTTTACTTGTGTCAGGGAGACGGACAGCTTCCTCGTTGACATGAAATGTTAGCCTGTGAAGATGACGCACGGCTTGTCGTTGAATGACATTTGACAATATTTCTCAACTCAGTATTTTGAAATCTTTGGATGATTTCTCGATTTGATTGAGCAGTACAGCCCCAAAGCTGCTCTCCGTAAGTCCAGACAGGCTTTAGGACTTGATTGTACAGAGTAAGCTTATTCTGGATAGACGGTTTTGAGCATCTACCCATAAGCCAGTACAAGTCCTTCCTTCTTCTTGACGCGGGCTTTCCACCGAAGCCTGGCATCTAGCGTCATACCAAGGTACTTGGCCAAACTTATAAGTGCGGAATAGGGTTTGGTTGCGTCAGTATTTCTTGACAGTAAAAATCTAGTCAGAAGCATTAAAAATATTGACTAACCAAAAACCTTTACTGTATTTATTCTGTTCGTGGCTCTTAGGAGATTTTGTGGTTTCAAAAACCGATACCTAGATAAATTTGAGCTAAATGAGCTGTATTTTTTTTACTACAAATGATCTGATTAGGGCCCTATTTTTGTTTATTATTTTCAATGGGAGAGATGACTTGCACTCTCTCATCAATTTCATCTTTTACGTTCCAAGATGCGGACAACAGGTTAGTTAATAGAAACAATGGGGTACTAATTACTTGAGCGTAGTAGGAAACCGATTATAGTGAGACTTTTGCTTCCTCACTACTAAAGTTAAAGAAGCTTCTTTTATTGAAATTTGGGTCTACAAATTTGATAAATTCCACTAGAATTTTGCTCATCATAGTTCATTGGACAGGTTTGGTTCCGAGTCTATTTATGGTCATAACCTAGTTCCGGTCATTACTTACAAAATATTGGTCCGATTCTCATGAAATTTTCAAAATTTGTGCCTGAATGGACCACAATGAATTTTATCGCTCTCGGATTGCTTACAAAATTTGTCGTTAATCTAATTCTCTAGAACTAATGCCCAATTTTGCTCAAATTTAGTTGTAATTTTTCGGCTGTATATAAAAATAATTGCTTATCCAATTAATATATTATGAATCAGTTTTAAAATAGCGTTGATGTTCAGTCATTACGACTATTATCTAAATAATCGTGGTAATTATGTTGCCCATGTGGTCCCCTACAAATTTCATCTCCACTCCATAAAGCTACAAGGCTAGAAATTTTGATCCCAATATCTGACTTGTCCTTGAAAACCGCCGATTCGTTTGCCTAGTTGGGTAGGCAGTATTGTGTTCCCAATATTATTTTTATCCTTACTTTTTTACCCTCTATTGACGATATTTTGCTTGTGAAATCAATCTGGGGCTTCCCTTTTAAGTACCCTCTAATTTTGATCAAAATCGCGTCTGTGATTTACCCCATAAAAACCTGAAATTTCTTCAAAATCGGACACAGATTTTGACAGGGACAGACACACAAAACCAAATAAATTAGGATTTTTATTTACGATTTAAAATTGACTAGGTAAGTAGAAATTGCTATAGATATTGAAGAATTCGTTCAAATATTGAAAATATTCCTAAACATCGTATAAATTCTTCAGAACTCACAATGGGTAGAAAGAAACTGCCCCCGTTTCTTATCTCAACTCAATGTGAAGTGAAAAAAAACACCGAATTGTAATTTTTCCAGATGGATAAAATAGAACTTTCAAAAATTCAATTTAAATTCTGACGATTCGGTGATAGCGAATGATAGAATAGGGCCGTTCATATGTGGTGCCAACTGGGTCGAAATACCTCTTAAACATCCTACAAATTCTCGTCAACTCACAATGGGAAAGCAACTGTCTAGTGATGATGACCCATTTCATATCTCAACTCTTGCGAAATGGAGAAAAAAAACTTCACATCATTGGAATTTTTCCAGGGATGGAAGAAAAAGGAGAGAAAAATGTCCACCAACGTTTGTCTACTTTTCGAGTAGAAGCAAAGCAGCGATGCGATAACGTCTTCCCGAGGCAGATAATATGTCCGCTTTTTCGTCGAGTGAAAAGGAAGAAAACTGCGAGGGTGGCAGGTGGCAGGAAAAGAGACGTCTCTGGCGACTGCCTGTCTCCGCGAATTTATATAGAAAATTCCCCTCCTCGGCGGCTTCCTACCGTTGGAAATGAGGAAGCGAAATTCGTGGGTTTTCCGGGGAGGGAAGGGCGACGTCTTGGGAAAATAATTTTCTCCGGAGAGTGCGAGTACATGAAGATATTTTGAATATGAAAAGACTTTCCTTCGAATTAGCTCCTTGGAAAGAGCAAACAATATCTCGTGGAACCGTCTGATATTGTGGATTTGTGGAGTGGAATATAAAACGGGAACACTCATTTACAAATGAAGTCTGCCAAGATAGGAATAAGATCACTCGAGAAGAGATGTGGAAACCCATTTTAATAAAAAACGGAGTTAAGAAGAACGTTGTCTATTTCCACGAAAATAATGAGTTACAAAGTTAAATCGATTTCGACGGTTAGGTCATCATCAATAACTAACAATAACTTAATATTTGTTACTGATGATGACCTAACCATCGAAATCGATCTAACTTTGTAACTAATTTGTTTCTGCCAAATATCGATATGTGTGTCATATATTTACGCCTACTAAAACTCAGTAAGAACCTGGACAGATGTTAAGAAAAGCGTGGACTTCCTGAATTAGTGGCAGCAGAAATGATTGAAGGGTACAGAACAGTAGTAATTACCATTTCTTAAGATGTACCTGATCTTACAACCTAGGTAATAGTTTCCCGAAATCAGAAATTAGTACGATACGTTTGAAAATTCTTCACTATTTAATTATGTCAATTTTTAGAACTTGGTCTGGCTCCAACCTTCCAATTACCTTCTTCCTTGCAAGGTCAAGCTCCAATTATTTTTCTCATTGCAAGGTCAGGCTCTAACCTTCCAATTACCTTCTTCTTGCAAGATCAGGCTGCCTTTACCTTCTTTCTTGCAAGGTCAAACTCAAATTACCTTCTTCTTGCAAGATCAGGCTGCGTTTACCTTCTTTCTTGCAAGGTCAGGCTCCAAATACGTTCTTCCTTGCAAGGTCAAGCTCCAATTTCCTTCCTCATTCCAAGGTCAGGCTCTAACCTCCTTCCTTGTAAGGCCAGGCTGCGTTTACCATCTTCCTTGCAAGGTCAAGCTCCAATTACCTTTTTTCTGACAAGGTCACACTCCAATTACCTTCTTTATTGCAAGGTCAGGCTGCGTTTACCATCTTCCTTCCAAGGTCAAGCTCCAATTACCTTTTTTCTTTCAAGGTCACACTCCAATTACCTTCATTCTTGCAAGGTCAGGCTGCGTTTACATTCTTCCTTTTAAGTTCAAGCTCCAATTACCTTTTTTCTTACAAGGTCACACTCCAATTACCTTCTTTCTTGCAAGGTCAGGCTGCGTTTACCATCTTCCTTCCAAGGTCAAGCTCCAATTACGATTTTTCTTACAAGGTCACACTCCAATTACCTTCTTTCTTGCAAGACCAGGCTGCGTTTACCATCTTCCTTTCAAGGTCAAGCTCCAATTACCTTTTTTCTTCCAAGGTCACACTCCAATTACCTTCTTTCTTGCAAGATCAGGCTGCGTTTACCATCTTCCTTCCAAGGTCAAGCTCCAATCACCTTTTTTCTTACAAGGTCACACTCCAATTACCTTCTTTCTTGCAAGGTCAGGCTGCGTTTACCATCTTCCTTCCAAGGTCAAGCTCCAATTACGATTTTTCTTCCAAGGTCACACTCCAATTACCTTCTTTCTTGCAAGATCAGGCTGCGTTTACCATCTTCCTTCCAAGGTCAAGCTCCAATCACCTTTTTTCTTACAAGGTCACACTCCAATTACCTTCTTTCTTGCAAGATCAGGCTGCGTTTGCCATCTTCCTTTCAAGGTCAAGCTCCAATTACCTTTTTTCTTACAAGGTCACACTCCAATTACCTTCTTTCTTGCAAGGTCAGGCTGCGTTTACCATCTTTCAAGGTTCTTCTACAGCTTTCATCAGTTGATAGATAATCATTCTAAAGCCAACTCCCAACTACCATCCAAATATGAAGGAAAACATGTGAGAAAGCGCTTCAAGGTGACATTCATAAGGGACCATCGTGGAGTCCATCATCGAAGTTTTTCCCAGGACAATTAATTGTATGTTTTTTTTTCTCGCGCATCGTGATTTTTACTAATCCGAACTATTTGAAATTGATCAGGAAATTTAATTGGAACCCGCAAAATTCGAGCGAATTTGGACTATTTGTAACTGTGAAACTGGACTCGTGAGATGTGCGAAAATTCCCTCAGATTCCTATTACAATTTTCTAATAATACAATTTTTCCTCACTGACCAACAAAAATGGTCACCATAATTGATCAGAAAGCTCTTATCGTGAAATGCAAGAAAAAATTTCGATTTCGGAAATCCTAAAATCGGTCTACTACTTTCTGCAGTGTGGGAGGAAATCTTTGGTCGATTTTGATGACATTTGCGGCATTATTTGTATTTTCAAATGCTGTAGAGACTGCTGTTGATATTAAAATTTTCAGAATCTAAAACCAAGATTAATGCCCGCAAACCATATCGAAATCGGCTGAGATTCAAAATTTGAGGTTGGAATAGGCAAAACTTTGCGCAAATAATCAGTTTTTCTGGATGTTTTTGTACTTACCTTTTAGAAGGCGTTCATTTCTTGCATCAATTTCAGTGATTGTGGAATTGATTCTATTCAGCAGGCTTTGGGTTCTGTCGATTCTTCCTTATGATCTCGTAAATTCTACAAAATTTCAAGGAACAAAATCTTATATCTTTTATATTCTCTTACAATGATAGTGAGGAAAAGTCTAAGATATTTTGTTTCCGAGTCCACCAAGGTTCCCAAAATTCAAAATCCCCGCTTGCGTTTTACTATGGGAGGAAGCTATGTGCCACATCCTCTTGGCAGACATTTTTGGGTTTTCGAGGAGTTGGAAGATGTGATGGGAAGAAGCCAAATAACCGAAGCCTTCCTTCAGATATGAAGCTCTTCACGTATCAAGGAAGGGACGGAAGTTTCAACCGAAAAAAAAACAGTCTAAAAACGAGCCTCAACTTCCGTTTACCTGCAGGTCGCCCAGGTAATGTCACCACCCAGAAGAGATACTTTTTTTTTGTCAGTGTGCACATTCTGTGAACACATCCATCCGGGAACTAAACCTCGTAGACGGTGTCATTTCACGGATCCTTGAACATTCTGATCGAGAACGATATAGCTCTAGACTGGCGCATAATTGCTTGTTGATGTACGAATACCGTAAAATTCGCTCAAAATCTGAATTGAAATTGCCCGCAATAATTTATTTTTCTGTTTCTTTCAAAATCGGCCACGGATATTACAGTGAAGGTCATATAAAAAAACTGCTCATGCGAGGTTTGGAAGGTTCTTGTGGCCACGTCCAAATTTTACCGAGGGTAAAAAAGTTCTATTTGAATGTAAATTCCGATTCACGGCTTCTAAGACTGTTATCGGTTTTTTACAGACTTCTTTCACGTGACAGGAGGTGTGATTAGACGCCGTACAGTACCCAAACAGGGGAACGAAACTCGATAAAAGGCTTTGAATTTGAAGCACGTCACAAAATGTGGTTAACTTCGGCGACCTCGAGAGAGCGAATTCCCACTCCTGACAGAATGAATAATGTTTCCCTCGGGTTTTCAGAACTGTTCGAACTGAAGATGAAGAGAGAATACAAACAGGATGATTTTCCTTGAGAAAAAGAGACTGATTGTGGGGCCCAGAACACAGAAGCTATCTGATTGTGTGGTTGAGGGAGACTAACAAAGGGAGGAGGGTGGGGGTGCCTACCTCCGCATGACTTGGGATGAGTAGTTTACTTGTTCATCTAAAAACATCGTCTGCCATGTTAGATGGGCAGTGTAGCGTCATCATGAAGAACAAACATCCTACACTCTGTTAGTGCGAAAAGATGGGATTCGTGAAGAGAAATGATATTATAATAATAGGTCAAATCGTGATTCATGATGATGAATTATTAATGAATATAATATATTCATTCAGCACAAATGAGGCTTTTGATTAGAACCTACGTTGTGTACGAGATTAGATTGGATCCTTGATGTAGCTTACAACTTACATGCAGTTGACTTCGATCTCACAACCAGAATTCATGGCTGGTGGATTCCAGTCCTGGACCAAGTCTAAGGGTGCCTCCATGTTTTGCTAGTTGAGAATTGGATTGAGCAGTTGGTATTCTGGTGAGTAAGTTCCTGATGATCATTTCCAACCATTTATGCTGCACAAATGAAACTTAACGATTAATATCTACGAAGTACATGGAAATGGATAGTAATTTTGAAGCAGGTTAAAACTTGTTTGCTCAACTGCTAAATTTCTTTCATTTTGTCACAGGTGTCATGCTACCCTTACTGCCAGCTACAATTCATCGTGATTGGATACTTATAGCAAACCTACTTTTGAATAACACTTGTCTCTGACGAACAGTTAGCTACCATGTGAAGAGAGTCAGCTCCAAACCCAGGATTCCGTGCCCAGAGCCATCAGTTATCTTCTCATGGTCACCCCTTCCTGAATGTTAGGTAATACTGTTCTGCTGATGTCTGTTGGAGGAGATATTCGCTATATCAAAGTCTCTGTCTCAGCTCAAGAATTCGTAGTGCTGGATTCCAGACCCGGAGCCTTCAATTTCTCTTCAATGCACTAATCATCTGTGCCGGTGGACTCCTAACACAGAGCCTCTCTTGAGGACACTTCTAACTCATTCGGTTCTGTAGTGGGGCTTTGAAGAAGGATTTTACTGCTTCGAGAGAGTCCAGGAGTCTTCCTAAGCCCCGAAATCTTCCAATTCATCCCTTCTATTTATAGCTTTCGGAGAAGGAATTTGCTGGATGACAGTTCATATCTCTTACTCTTTCTTGGAGAGGGAAATCAGTGTTGAAAGAGTCTGCCTCAGTTCCAGAATCTGTACTGGTGGATTTCAGATCCAGAGCCGTCAGTTTTTCAATGGACTCTCACCCCTAACAAACTAGTATTCATTTCTGAGAAGAAGGATTTCACTGCAGTGACCAGGAGTTCGCCCAAGCTAATAAATTATACTGGTAAATTCAAGAACCAGAGCCATTGCGAATGGAATCCACACCTGAGCCTTCAGTTTCTATTTAACGGACACTCCTCCCTAAAGGACAGATCAAATGGATCTAGTGCCTCTTGGTGAGAGAATTCACTGTATTGAGAGAGTCTGCCTCAGTCCCAGAATTCATACTGGTGGATTCCAGACTCGGAGCCGTCAGTTTCCTATCAATATTTAAGTCGTACTCCTCGTTATGCAGATCCGCCCTCCCCTTTCCCACGGCTAATCCTTCCTTCCCCAAAGGATCCCCTTGATATTTTATTCATGAGATATAAAACGTCTTCGCTTGATTTGAAGTAGTATAATAATAAAAGTCCCTTCGAAAAATACCGACGGATTAAATCACCTTCCAAAAAGCACATAAAGAGGCGCTCCCAGGGTTGAAATAGGCTTTTTAAATCTGTTTTAAAGGCGAAATTAAACGTCATGGCTCGTTCTGGAGTTGATTGCCGTGATTTCAATTTGAACCGAGGGTACAGGTGGGGGGTAGGAAATTGAGGACGCTCCAGAAAAGCTTGGAATCCGTAAAGCAGTTTTACGGGAGGAGGTAAAATTTTATCGGGCACTCGAGTTCCCTTGAATTCGCTGTAACGAGGGCTGAGGGGCCATTGAGGTGGCCGAACCTTCAAACGCCGGTTACGACAAGTTACAGTCGGTCACTGGAATGATTTTGCAGCTTACGATGGGTTTCGGGGACATTCCGTTTTGGTGGTAACCCTGGAAATCACGATCCCATACTGCCTTTTGAACGGGCGGTAGAACCTGTGTGGAACCACTGAAAGGACATGGAAGGACATGAAAGTTTCATTCAGCTTGACGTATTGCACGATATTTCCAGAAAAAAATTATACTTGTGCCACGTTGGGTGAGCTGGATAATATCAAGCAGGATGGAGGACCATGAACACAGGCAGTATGGAAGAAATATCGAAGATGAAAATCGTTCAACACGGATAATAAAGACTCCAGAAAGAAGAGTAAAAAATGCCCAAATGATTAACAGCAATGAAAAGAAACATGAAAGAGTAGAAATGAACCAGAAGTCCGAGTTAAGATCATATAACTTACCATTCATCGGATTTGGAGTTTACTACATGAACGAAAACACAGACTATCAAACTGTTGGTTGGAGAAGTATTTCGACAAAATTTGAGAGACAGCAATGTTAGGCGAAGAAGATGATGTTTAAATATGTTCCTTCTTTTTGTTCGTTGCAGGAGTGTCGCGAAAGCGAGGATTTTAACCTCTAGTTATTATTACGTACTGTTGGATCTCCACTCTAATTGTTGTCACTACTAACAAATTCTATAAAATAAAAATAATATTCGTTCAACAAGAATCAAACAGAGAGACGTTTCTTCCACACATTAGCAAGTTACCGATATTATTCTACAGATGCGTTGGATATTCTGGTACTTCCTACAAACATTGAACATTATTTCAAAACATACCCGCTCTCTGAACATTTCATAAAAATTTGTCAAGGTCTTCTAAATAGTAACTTATATCTCAAACAAGGAATGAGACAGACTGACATACACCAAAGAAATTTATGTCCAAAACGTAGATTTTATAAAACCCACATTGTTTCAATGTGCTGTACAAAGCTCACTACTGTCGGTAGTGAGGAAGCAAGACCTCGAGAAAATAAAGACTTTGTTGTTGATAATTAAAACCCTCGTAGAGCTAATATTTGGACCGAAACTATTCCAGTACACCTTGAAATAAATTTTCCCCTCATCTCACTCAATTTTGACCAGTTAAGTTAAACTAGTCAGATGATTTTTCATATTTTCTACATTAATCGTTTTGGAAATATTACATCTAAAAATGTATACTTACCTACCATGTAGCTATTTTATTTGATTTGATTTATTTATAAAAGAAAAATATCCCTTGAAAATTGTACTTATAATCCAGTTATTATGAAAGAAAATAAACCCCTAATTTGATGATTATTAACAAATAAAAGTTAACAAATAAAGAGTTCAGTCGAAAAGTAATTTTAGTGGAAAACAAATTTGAGATTCAGGATTTTTCGAAGAGACACCTTCGGGAAGGAGATTCAATCAGTTTCGAAGGGACTCAACGGGGATTCAACAGGGAGTTAGTTTCCTTCAACTGCGTGCTTTTTACCTAATTTACCTTCGATTAACGTTATTATATTACCTAAAAACATCCTGTTCGGTGTACAATAAATGAAAAGCTAGTATTAAGATTGACAAACGCCAAAGTTATGAGGAAATTACCGCGAAATTACAAAATTCTTAATACTATTTGTCTCATAACTATTTTCCCCAAATTATAGCAAATATACGACATGGATTTTCATGTTTTGTATTTCATAGTTCTAATGTGGACAGAAGAGGTAATGATTTTCCAACTCACCTGGTACCTAAATTCGACAGTACCTTAACTGATAGCAATACATTATGAGCTAATTTTCTATAATTTTGTACTATTATGTTGTTGCTATGAATTAATTCCATATTTTTTGTTCTTTGCAGGTAAATTTTGATTCCGAGCTGTCAGCGAGGTAACGTAACCTAGAAAAATAACTTACAGAGCAACTCCTTGAACTAATCCGGTATTTCATATCAATGAAGAAATCCCCTTACCTATGCAATATTTCTCGATTTTCAATTGCAATTCAATTTACTGCGAAAAAAAACTCATACATTCCAAATCGCTCCTCTAAAAGGACGCTTTTTTTAGGCGTTCCGATCGACAAATGAATTTTTACGCAACACCTGAGTGATGTTCGCGAAGCCTGTCCCCCTATACCTGGAGCATCAGGTCCATATTGGGAGCCCGACGAGATTACAACGACATTCTCGCTTACCTCGCGCCTAATATGGGATAGATTTCGGAGAGTTCGCCACGGCCGTATTTTATTACTATTTTGCTAAAATGAACCAATCTAGTCTTTTTAGCATGCCACCCAGAATTAGGAGGTGCAAATGAACCTTAGGTATCCTGTTGGAGTCAATAAAACTACCTTTATTTCGACCAAAAACATAATTGGTTGAAATGATCGAGATTGACTTACATTAGCTGGAATTTAATTTCTGGTGACTTCGCTTAAATTGAGTTTCCCTTATTCTTTTGTTCAGCTTATTGTTGAAAAACAACACTGCATGTAGCACCAAGTCCTTATTTGGAACCTGGCAATACTACTATTACATTACGGCCCTAATAAGGGTCGGAGTGTTCGCCAAGATTGAATTGTATTAGGTATTATTCACCAAAACGAACCAATCGATACCGCTGAAAATTCAGAGTTCTGAAGATTCCTACCGGCATGATTAAGCTGCCACATTTTGGACAAAACCACAATTGGTTGCTGTTATGTCGTCGTGTGAAGGCGATGGTCTTCACGTCGGCTTGTCGATTTCTATTGGTCTGTAGGTCTATTGGACCTACTCAACTAAGGTGAAGGATGGGACAACACTTTCTGCCCGGCGCGTTACCGCCTACCGCATGCAGGAGTGCTTAAGGAATTCAGCTCAACTGCATACCTCGGCGCGATTGCTCGCCAACCGGAGGGAGGCAGTACATTTACCTAGTTCCTAGTTGGGGGCAGACAACTACTAGATGAAATGGGAGCGGAGGCTGGCGCAAAGTGCTTACCGAGACCTCCGAGGAACTTTGGGCTTCTAAGAGAAGGCGAGGTAGAGCGAGAAATAATGAAGTTGATTGGTAGAAGACGAATGCATGAATGTCTCCTGGTGAAGCCCTGAGTCCTCCTTTTATACTACTTTAACAAGGTAAAGGGAGAGTGGAGGAGGGTGACGTCAAGTGACGTGTTTGTCCCCCATACCTCACTCTACCTACTTGGCACGATGAGTCACTCAGGGTTTCCTTGTGTCCTTTATTGGAGAACTAACATATTCGTGTATATGAGTCATTACAGTAGCCAAATCACGTTTGCTCAGAGCAAAATTGGTTCATTAAACGGAATTCAGTTTGACTTTCCTTATTTGGAACCTGGCAAGATTGCTGTGACATTCTAGCTTGCCAGATCTCAATAACGGATGGGTTTTGAGTGATCCCTACGGCTTAAAATTGTATTAGTAATCCGTACCACTGAAGATTTAGTGCTTTATAGATACTTTACCGGCATCAATAAGCCTCCTCAATATGAGCAAAATCGGGTCATTATAACGCCAGTGCAGTAACTACAACAACCAGAGCCCATTTTAGTAGACAGAAACAACACTGTATTAACAAATAGCTTACCTCGTGCAGGATGGAGTGATGGATTCTTTAGTGTTTGCCAACTGGATTTTGTAACTTATTGCCAAAAAAATAATCCATTCTTTCTTAGTACTACCTCCTTAGATTCCCTCCAGCATCAATAAGACATCTAAACAATTTGATGTTAAAAAAATGAAACTGCCAAATTGCGTTTGCCTGATATACCCATAACCTTAAAGTATGTGAATATTAGATGGTGAAAAATGGTCTTTTGAGGAAATTCATTTGGTACCTGTGCAGTAGTTAGGTACCGCTAAGCCTGGATTGTAGGTAGTTTTCCGTTTCATTTTATTTTCAAATTTCAGCCTATTTCGGGAGTCATCGCGTGGAATTCATACTGTCATGATTAACCTTGATTAAAAATAATCTCCTAATTTGAACGAATTTGGATAATTTAGAACTAGGAAACAGTTTTGAGAAATTTTGTGGATCCATTAAAAGTATCGTCGTACGTTAATCACGGACCAAAATTGTTCAGAAAACTCTTATACATTCACATTTTTATTTAGGAAAACACTAATTTTCCAGATTAGGAGATCCAGGTTGAATTCTTTAGAAAAAGAAGTGGTCTGCTCATAGGAGGTATTTTCATTACAAAAGAGTGGCAAAATTTTGCGTTTCATCTCAAACCTCACTCATCGTGTGAGATGGAGTTTAGATTTCTTCGTTCCCTCATATCATTTGATTTAAGGGTTCACTGCAGAGCGAATTGTCAAATTAGGGCCCCGAACTCGTGAAAACCGTTCTTTCTTCGTGATACCACCCTGTTGTGTAACAGATGTTTGCCAAACGGGCTCAACGAGAGAATAAATCACCCCGCACGACTAAACATATGAAATAGGAGAAAAAAAGAGGCGGCCGACTAACCCAAACACCAGGAAAAAAGGTCAAGCAAAAGAAATACGGAAGGGTGAATAAGATACGAGAAAACACACAAACCCGTTTCTAGACAGTGGAGAAAAATACTACGAAATATTGTTGGAAGGAGGAAGAACCGGATTTATGGGAGGGGACCCACTAACTGATAGTGACTCGCAAAAAAGATAGCTTGAATAAACTATTCTAAACATGTTCCATTTCGATGACCTATAAACATTCTAGAGTGACATGTTGTATCTCACAAACCCCAAACTTACCGGAGAGAAGAAAAATCGAACCTGACTCAAGTCAGAACCAGCTTACTGAGATATCATTGAAATGCAACACAGAGATGCAAGCCTGTAGATCGTCGAGAACTAAGCTTCCAATCAAGGGCTGATCAGCTGTTCCATAGAGTAGTAATAGTAGTAATCGTAAAAATACGCGGAAATCGCATCTCGTAGTTATGTACATACTTTGCGCTGATCAGCTGTTCCACAGTGAAGTAATATTGTAGTCTAAATTAGTAGCAATATGCGGGGGACGCATGACGTAGTTGTGTATGTTCTTTGCGTTTTCAAAATTTATTTAAATTTGCATGCAGTGATGAGCGTAGCCGAAAATAACAACCAAGTGAGAACAAAATACAATGACAACTCAAAAGTATGATTCAAAAGATGTAAAACATTCTTTGAAACCGGTGAGATAAGTTGTGTTAATTGATTCAATGTTTGTTGCATTGATTGATTTTGTAGATTATCAAATCGAACAACATAGTTCAACTCAAAAAATCCTGAGTGATATGGTTTAAAACATGGTGTTTACCGATGAGATACGATGTTCTATTTTGAAATTCCCAAATAAGATGTAGACAAAAATTCAATTTTACCTCTACGATAGATTCGATTATCCGGGTTTTTTCTAGATTTGAGATAAACGATATGTTTTTCTAAATACTACGATGAACTATCTGAAGTACAAGGAGGTGGTTCTGGTTTGCTTGATATTGGCCACCTTTTCTTGATCTGAAATGAAATTTTCTGTTTGTCGTTGAGGTTGTGTTCAGGGAGAGAAAAAAACTGTCCACCAAGTGACTTAGTCTTATCCTTAGCAATGTAGATGATCCCATAATGAATTTTGAATAGAAACACTATAGTGATTCAGACTGGAACCAGTTATGGAATATCCAGAAAAAAAGGACTGAAGCTGAAGAGTCACGATGTCTGAATTTCTTTCTTATCAAAAGACCTCTCTTCAAAAAACTTTTTAAATAGAATTTTTATCAATTTGAGTATGCGCTACATCCTTTGTTGACCAAAATGGCACCAAATACAGGATTTTAGAAGCATTTTTGTACCCCATTCTTCACGGATAATAGTTCACCAGTGCGTTTCTGAAAGGTAATCAGTGTTGTGTGTGTTCAATTTTCAAAAACCTCTAAGATTATAATTTTCTTTATTTTATTGAAAAGGAAGCTTTTCATCCAATTTTTTTATCATCATTAGGTAGTAAATTACTAATAATAAAAAACAGTGAGTTCACACTGATTAGTGATAACATGTGGCTTGCATGAAATTTTCAAGGAATTCCATGTATCCACAATACCATCCATGATTATTATCAATCATAAGTGAAAACTACCTGTATTTGTGATTAGTGATTACATGATCATGCCCAACCATTAATTGAAAAAGCTACTTTTTAATAAGATACAAAATTTATAATTTTGAAGTAATTGAGTGATGATTACATTATAAATTTGAAGATGATCAATAAGATGTTCAAGTAATGAGTGGTTTATTGACATTTTCATGTCTTTGCTTTGGCACATGAACTGAAAAATCGTCACGAAAACTAAGCAAATCTTGCTCACGCGACCAATAAATAAAATAGACTCCCTGTGTTGCATAGAGAACAATCAACAACCTTACATTTTGCTTTGGCACTTGAACTGAAAAATCGTCAACGAAAACTTTGATGCGTAGTGTTGTCAACAAACTTGTTGTGTAGTGGTTGACATGAAAATGTCCCAATGTGTTACAGACTCGTATGCAAGCATTTTCCTTTCAATAATGAACCTTTGGAATCGACCAATTTATCAATTTTGGTGGGTAGGGAGGGTTACATTATTTACTATCCTTATTGTTACATTTATTATCCTTATTATTTTTTAAAATTTATTATCCTTATTATTGACATTTTCATGTCTTTGCTTTGGCACATAAACTGAAAAATCGTCACGAAAACTTGCTCACGCGACCAATAAATAAAATAGACACATTTTGTTGCGTAGAGAACAATCAACTGTGTGGTTGTGTAGTGGTTGACATGAAAATGTCCCGATGTGTTGCGTAGGTATGTAAGCATTTCTTCCCATTTTTCTTTGGCAATTATTTATTTATGATGTGGTTGCAATTCCGGACATTCAAAGAAATCAATTGTTGGAATACCCGTGGGATTTTGTAGGCCAACTCAGTAGCAAGAGGAGGTCGGAAGAGGCAGCACAGAAGCCGAGGGTGATGGGACAGAACATAAGGGTGGTTCGGTAGATGACAAAGACTGTGGGGTGAAGTGGGACAGAGCTTCCCTTTGTTCTACCCACTAAATCTTCGTTCAAGGAACCTTTTACTTAACCCTTCAACTCAAGGGCTTGTTTCACAAAAAATACTTGTGAAAGGGGATGGTGTGCAAGGTCGTAAGGGTGACTTGTTCGTTTTGGTTTCTGTGGACAAGTGCTCATATGGATGATGTTTATCTCTAAATATCTCGTTTTTGTGAAGGGAAGAGGTTTTGTACGATAAAACTCAATCGACAGTGAATAAGAAAAACTGACGCGTTTCCAGATTTCCAAGTGATGCTCTTTAGTTCATTATGTTTATTCCTGTTTTTCGAATTCCTCAATCTTGACCAGCTTTTTGGGATTTCTCTACTTATAAGCTCTTGAGCGAAGGGCAGAGGATTCTGTATGATGTTGAGTCGAAAATATTCCTTGTTAATCGACTCTTAGCAATACTATGAAGAGAAACTCTTGAAGCAATAAATCTCGACGTAGGATTCAAACCTACTAAAACCTCAACTCCTTCGTCCTTGTACTGTTAGCAGATTGAAAGAATGCGGATGGTTTGGTAAGGTGTTCGTGTGTATTACATTCCCAAAAACATCGTTCTTCTAACCGCCACTCAAGCTAGGAAAAAAACGTCTGCCAAGTTGGGTGGGCAGTATAGCTTCCTCACTCATTGTAACATGGACGTATAGAATCAGTTGGCGAAAACTCGGCGCTGCGCGCCTCGGCGGGGGCTTCGCCCCCTGCACCCCCGGATGATTTCCGCTTAGAGCCTAATGGCTAAAATGTGACATACCTTGAAAAGGTTTTTGCTCCCTCTCCCTCTTTATCTTTCTTCCACTGTAATATTTAAGCTCACTCAGCTGATCAGTGACCACTCAGGCACCTTTAGCATTCTCCATTGACCCGCCCTCTCAAATTTCAGCTTCCTGCGTTCAACAGGAGAGAAAATGGCCTTGGAGCTCACTCAGCTGATCTGTGATCACTCAGGCGCCTTCAGCATTCTCCATTGACCCGCCCTCTCAAATTTCAGGTTCCTGCGTTCAACAGGAGAGGAAATGGCCTTGGAGCTCACTCAGCTGATCAGTGGCCACTCAGGCACCTTCAGCATTCTCCATTGACCCTGCCTCTCAAATTTCAGGTTCCTGCGTTCAACAGGAGAGGAAATGGCCTTGGAGCTCACTCAGCTGATCAGTGACCACTCAGGAACCTTCAGCATTCTCCATTGACCCTGCCTCTCAAATTTCAGCTTCCTGCGTTCAACAGGAGAGAAAATGGCCTTGGATCTCACTCAGCTGATCAGTGATCACTCAGGCGCCTTCAGCATTCTCCATTGACCCGCCCTCTCAAATTTCAGGTTCCTGCGTTCAACAGGAGAGGATGTCAAGCATATTTGTCGTCAAGCATATGATAAATCATAGCGCTACTTTCCTGTCGCTTTTTCCTCTCGCTTTTTACTGTAGATTTTTCCTGTCGAAATTCACGTTTGCGCATGCGCACTCGCTCCTATTGGTCCGAAGGTGCTGAAATTTATAGGGGACCGTCTAGGACCTAATCCGCACAATCCCTGAAAATTTCATCAAAATCGGACCACAGGTTAGTATAGTTTTGCCCGGGACAAGGATTGACCACAGACAGACAGACAGACCGACAGACCGACAGACAGACAGACAGACAGACAGACACGGAACCAAAATTGTTCGGGAAGCTCTAAAACGCAAAAAGCAAGTGGAAATTTTGATTTCGGAGGACATTTTTTTTTTCACTTCTTTCACGAATACAAAGCTTCCCTACCTTCGGTAGTGAGGAAGCAATTAGACCGAGGGTTGTTGAGTACTGACCGTTGATGAAGTGAAAGGATTAATTTATTACAGGCAAAACAAAACAAATACAGAACACTAATAAAAAATAAAACAGGTTCCTTACCCTTGGGAATGTGTTATGAATTAAAAGAATGTACATTCATTCCTTCAAAAATAAAATCACACTTCCAGTTAAGGATGATGCTTCTTTCAAATTATAAAGGCGACTGAAGGGTAAACAGAAGGGCAAATGAACTCACATTCATGATAAAAATCCTTTCTAACAATGGGGTATTTCGGTGGGTCGGAAATTCAGGTTTTTGACCTCAAATTTGGATTCAGCACCCTTGAAAACCGATATACTCCAACTTTAAGCCCAATGATACTATAACATGTGGTAGAAAAATTAATTAAAGAGATCACACGTTTGAAAAAGGCGGGCCGCTATAAATGCACACACACTAGGCAAGGACTACGCCGCGGACAACGCCGCGCGCGTGTGTGAGTACTATTTTGTAGTATCCAAGAGGTCTTTCAAGGGTTTCCGTGCATGGATACTTTTTTCAAAGACAGTTGGCTAGCTACGTCACGATTGGCTAGCTACGTCACACCATTCAAATCTTCAACTTTCCTTAGCTTCTCTGATTTTTAGGACGTCCCACAGTAAGACTTGGGCGTCCTTATGCGATCGATCTGGGGTGAAGGAAGACAACACTCAACAGAAAAAAAAATAACCACACAGTAATCCGTTTTAGACCACTCTGAATCCAAATCCGCGAAAAAAACCGTAGGTGTATGTCTGTGTGT
Organism: Apolygus lucorum; assembly: GCA_009739505.2. Classification (NCBI taxonomy): domain Eukaryota; kingdom Metazoa; phylum Arthropoda; class Insecta; order Hemiptera; family Miridae; genus Apolygus; species Apolygus lucorum. The sequence goes on along the minus strand of CM019170.2, from coordinate 1,561,592 downwards.
GTGTGTGTGTGTGTGTGTGTATGTGTGTATGTGTGTATGTGTGTATGTGTGTGTGTAACAAAATCTTGTGTACTCTGCACAGGCCTTAGTTCTCAACCGATTTTCCTGGTTCTTTTTTTGTTCGTCGCGGAAAACTATCAAGTTGTGCACTACGTCGCCGGAATTTCGAATTTTGCCTTTTAAGGGGGGGAAAGGGGGGGTTAATGGTCGAAAAACGTGCGTTTTTGGGCATAATCTTGTGTACTCTGCCCAGGCCTTAGTTCTCAAACGATTTTCCTGGTTCTTTTTTCGTTTGACGCGGAATACTATCTAGTTGTGCACTACGGCGCCGGAATTTTGAATTTTGCTTTTTAAGAGGGGAAAAGGGGGAGTTAATGCTTAAAAAACGTGCGTTTGCGTGCGTAATCTTGTAAACTCTGCACAGGCCTCAATTTCCAACCGATTTGCGTGTTTCTTTTTTTGTTTGACTCAAATAACTTCCGAGTTGTACATGATTTTACCAGAGTACCAAAATTCGCAAGGGGAGGTGGTGAGTGGGGGGATAATATTCACAAAATATCCGATTTTTCAATATTTCGGTTCTTTTACTGCTTACTAATTGTACCCAAGCTTTGAAATTGAGGAAAAATTCTCATTATACCTCCGAATTTTCATGAATTATTCTCTGTACCACCATGGAACTAATTGGTGCCACCATGGTGCCATGATGCCATAAACCGCTTATTTCGTGGTTTTTTTTGTTGTGTTTCACCTTGAATACGGATGTAAACTTCGACGGACTGCCTACCAAAACTAACAGATGAAAGTTCAATGTTACGACGTATTTCCGCTTTGGTGCCAGACTGGCACCATTGTTGGCGTTGGGGTGGTGGGGGGGGGGGGGGTGAACTCGAATTCGCATGTTGGGTATCGTAGATCATGGATATTGAAATGCTCTTCAGATTCGAGGCTCCCATGCCGCTAGAAATGTTAAGGTGGATAATTGTGGGGGGGGGGGGGGGGTCAGTATTTCTTGCCTAAAGTAATAAATAAATTACATCGAGTGAAACAGTTTTATTTCACCTAGAATACGGATGTGAACCTCGACGGACTACCTACTAAAACTAATAGATGAAGGATCAATGTTACGACGTATTGGTTGGCGTTGGGGAGGTGGTGGTGGTGGTGGGGGGGGGGGGGGGGTGTGAACTCGAATTCGCATGTTGGGTGTCGTAGATCATGGATTTAAAAATGCTCTGCAGATTCGAGGCTCCCATGCCGCTAGAAATGTTATGGTGGATAAAGGTGAGGGGGGGGGGGGTCACTATTTCTTGCCTAAAGTAATGAATAAATTACATCGAGTGAAACAGTTTTATCGCTTACCAACTGGTTTAACTGATCTAATGCTTATCCAATGGGACGTCCCCTGGAATGCATGCATTACTAAACAATATGTTTTAAAAACATTTTCTCGACGAACAGACCCGATTACCATTATTCCTGAGCCATACTCTTTTGAAAAAAAAAATATAAAAAAATTGACCGAAATACCCCATTGGCAGAGTGGAGGGGCTCTCTACCTTATTATGACTCGAGTTGCTAGATGCCTCATTTACGGTTACTAAGGCCCTTTCCCCAGCCTGACTCAACAGGCTACCTACCTAAGATTTTGGAAAAGGTAGTCGTCTATGTTAGCAGGAATGCCCTTCAGGAAAATGGCCAGCCGCATTCTTTCTATCTGCGAACAGTACATCTGTTGGATACTCCACTTCAAGGTGCCGATTATATTTACCAGGTGCCACTCCTGTTCTTGTTCCGTCTTGAAGCAATTAGAGTTCTCGCTCTTCTCAGCATATTATGCCCTAGATGTCCAGAGATTATAATGTGCACTTGCCTATATGCTTCAGTCCTAAATGTGTCATACAGTAGTACATTTAAAGATCGTATGGAGTGCATCATTCATCCGCTTCCTTCTCTAGGCACGATAGTACTCTATACTCACCAGATTCATCAAAGGTCTGGAGATTCTCACTCTCCTGCATCTTGCTCCAAGCTGGAGACCACGTACACCTCTTCTGTAGCCTGCTTCTTTTGTTCACTCCTCCATCCACATCGTGCAGATAATTTTGGCACGTTGAGAACTTTTTCCCCTTCTTATGAAAATATGAATCGAAAAGTCCGTTCCCTAAGAAGTGCTGCATTAAAAAGAAATTCCTCTCCGTGTTCCACCTGCTTTCATTGGGAATTTCATTAGGATTTCCATATTAGCACCCTGCATTCAGCCACTTGCAATTTTTTGATTATTATTTCCTTTTATAAGGCTGCTGCTAATTTTGACTTTGACTCCATAGTTATGTTGTGTTCAAATTCCCCTATTCCTATTCCCATTTGGAACTGTGCATTACTTCGGGTTGCGTCCATCTTATTCCTCTGAAAGAGGCCAATTCATGCTCACCTGATGCCTCTCCTGTTCTGCTACAAAGGTCCAGAAATCTTCACTTATCAGCATCTTGCCTACATGCTGAGTCCTTATATGCACATGCAAAGGAGATGCATCTATCATCCTCATTCTATGGGCATTTGAGGCATAATGAGTTTCGTTTAGATGTACTCTTATTTCAATCATCTCCCTTTTACATCACGATTCTATCCTGTAAACGATCATCCGAATAATAATAAAAACCCCGCAGGACTGAGTAACGACGCCGCAAATCGATCAGGGGTGGTTTTAACTCTGAGACGCAAAGGGCAATTAACAATCAAGCCACAGCCGGGGCGGTTCAGACTGAATTATTCATGAGAGGGTATAACGGTGAAAGTATTGTTAGAAGAGGTGGACCTCGCGCCGCTAGTTGAATAGTGCAAGGTCTTTTTTCACGCCTTCTCGAGTCATCGGATCCCCCCTCATTCATCTTTTTGTTGGCTTAGAACTGTTCAAGTCTTCACTCTGCTTCTCTCAGATTCGAGTGGAAAATCGAGAGCAAAACATCGCAGTTTTTGTTAAACATTTCGTCTAAAATCGAAATTTTTGCATTTGGTTTTAGATATCACATACCTATCAATTTTGATGTTGGATCTCTGTCTGTGTTGGACGATCTTGCTGGTGAGTTGCAATAAGAATAACACCAGCCAGCAGCACCAGAAGAATGACGCCATTCTTCCAAAAATAAGCAAATTATGGGTACTTCGAAATTCGAATCCTAGAGCAGAAGATTTTTGTCGTGCAGTTTAGGAGGCTACATTTCGGAGTTAGTCATAAAAATACGTAGTATCTTCATAATTAACAAACCTTGGGACTTCAATTGGTAGCACATTGTGAAACTGCACGTATTTGTATGCTCAGTAGGACGTGTGCCATCAAAAACGCTGCAAATTATTACACAATGGTTTATTATTATTTATTTTTCTATATAGATCACTCTTCTGCAAAGCCACCAACCATCCAACATGAAGAAAAACATCGATCGCATTTCGGTCAGCTTTAATTTGAACGGAGATTAGGCCTCTTTTGCGATTCACACTCGTGTTTCTGATTTATCGTACGTCCAAACTTTAAATTCTCGTAGTGAGCAAACGATTTGTCCTACAGAGCTCCGGGTGGTCTCAAAAAATTCTAAAAATTCTATAGAATCCTAAATTGAAGGAAAAACAATACCTTTATATCGAAATTTTTTGAATTAGGGCGTTTTCAAAATTTCAAAATTGATTTTGGAACCCTTAGAAGTGACCTACATCAACCAAAATCTTCGGGGCACAACTAGACCCCAAATGGAGCCAACATACCAAGTTTCATCAAAATCGGTAAATGCTTTTTTGGATTTTTGGATTCTACGTACCTTGAAACGTAAACCATCAAATTTTGAGGGGGTGTTAAAATTTTTTTTTCTTGGTCGATTCCAAAGGTTCATTATTGAAAATAATAAACCAAAACAATGAATTCATCGACAGGACTTGTAGAATCATCTGCACTTGACTATACAACATCTGAAGATTGCGGATCTGCAGGATCCAGAAAACATTAGTCTTCGGAATTTTCTGAATAATGCATTACAACATCGGTATTTAGCAAACCTTGGGGGCTCAACGTATTCGGAGATGTTGCGAGATACCAGTTCTTAAGTTCTTATCACGTTCACTCACGTACCTGATTGAAAACATGTAGACATCTCCAAGCAGGTGTTCGGAGTGAAAAATATTGAGTAAGCCAGCCGGTGCACCTTGTAATATTCCCGTCTCATCAACCATACAGACCCGTACGGCACAAATGCAAAAATGTATATGGCGGTGGGCTTTTTTTTCTCTTCTCTTCGATGCCATATAAAGATAGAAGAGACGTATTATCCCATCGAGCGAAAATGGTCGCTTCTTCGGAGATTTATGAGGGAAGTTCTCTTGTGTCCGCAGCGCTCCTTGTGAGAAAGGAGCCATTTAACGAAGAATTCCGCCAAAGGGAACTCTGATGGCAGAAGTGGTTGAGGGTATTTTGGTCACGTAGTGTCATGGGAAGGTTGAGCATTCGCGGTGCATGAGACCCCATCCTCAGTCACGTGCCCTGTCCCTCTTAGGACATTGTGTTCCTCGAATATGAAGAGCTCAAGGGGACACATCCTGAGAGATTGATATGAACTGGGGTCTGTTCTGAATGTGTAGGAGTCGCTTCGTTTGAAAGGAAAATAATGACTCCCATCGGTAAATCGCGGCTAAAATTCTCTACGTTGAGTTTTCCTCGTCCATTTTCGACGATTTCGCGAAATCTTGAACAAAATGCTCCAATTACGCGTTTACAACTCCAACTGGTTGCCCATAAGTTTGGGAATTTAGTAGGGTCATAAAGTGTACAAATTCAAAAACATACATACTCCATCAAATTGAATAAATCTTGAACTTTCTTCACTTCACTACGCTAAAATCGAAAAAAGAGACCTTCTGGTTCCGGAGTATTTTGAAGTTGTTCAAAAAGACTTCAAAAATCTGCAGGATCCAGAAATCATCGATTCCTCTCGAAGTTATAGCCCGATTTTTCCATTTGGAGGGTCGTTTAAAGTCTGTTCCAGAATAGTTGTCGATGAATTCCACATTAATAAAAATAGTTGTAGAATTCTGAAAAAATAGTAAAATATATATTTTTTTAATTTTGCTTGAATGTAATGTTCAAAATGCTGTTTTTGGTGCAATAAAACTGTAAAAAAATTATTTGAATCGGAGATAATTGTTGAGTACTAGCAACATAACGCTTTGGAACGTATTAGTGCTCTGATCTATGCAGATTATGTGTCCATGCTTTACTGCCCATCCAACTTGGCAGACTTGTGTTGTTCGAGTAATGAAGTTGTTTGATTTAAAAAAAACTGTTCTGAACTGGAATTCAGGGTATCCAACGGTTAAATTGACTCGAAATCTAGTCTAGCTCTCACTTCTTGGATGATTGAAATGTACGATACGGTTAAAACCTAAATAAGGAAACTATAATAGGATAAAAGAAAAGAAAAAATCGTGCCCGTAAAAGAAATAGACTTCTTTTGGTTTCGGGATGTTTTGAAGTCGGGCAAAAAGACTTTGAAAATCTGTTCAAAGATCTGCAGGATCCACCAATAATAATTATAAATTCCTTTCTGTTCTGAACTGAAATACAGGGTATCTGCAGTGTAAATAGACCAGAATATCTGGTTTCCCAGCTTCCCCAGTGCCACATTAGCTCTCACTCCTTGTGATCGAACTGCATGATACGGTTAAGACCTAAATAGGGAACCCGTGAAACCGCAAAATCAATCTCTACGAGAAGCCCCCAACGAACAACTTGGCATAATATGTAGAGCTACTCCGTGTCCAAACCCTTGCGTCACACCTCAGAGAATGTAGAAGAACCTCGGCCCGACTGGTTTTATTTCGTCTGAGAACCGCCTTATGGGGTAACGGTAAGCTCTACAGGCCCCTGTACTGTACAGGCTTACAGGGCACATCCCTCCAGGCTGTGGATTTCATACTCGTCTATGCGTGAAGGACCCGACAACCTTGCACTACAGGCGTATTTCACGCTTTATAATCGTTTGTGGTGCAAATGTGGGAAGTGCTCGTTTCGAATCGATTTGACGAGAGCTTCAGTGCGGAAATGACTGACTCGTATAATCGTTGTTTATGGTTGGGATCTAACCTACAGTAAAAACACATTTCAAGAGGGTGTAACACATGGCTTCCACGTTCTCCAAACTCAAATAGTGTTGAAAATAGGGATGGGACATCGATATCGATAATATCGATACCTTAAAGCACTAAGGGGCTGTCCAAAAACGGAGTTGTGAGAAAAACGCAAAATAAGTTATCACCAGTGCACAATTCCTAAAATAATAGCTTACTACACCAAACTTTTAAATTTCTTCAAGAAATTTTCGAGCTATAATCGTCAAGAAGGTCAATAATAATAGTTTTGTTAAATTTGAGTTTTTCTGAAGTTGAAAAAACATTTTAAATGTGGAAGATGGATGGACCCCCTTTGTGCTTTAAGGTATCGATATCGAAACATCGATGTTTCGGTCCGATGATATCGATATGTTGAGGAGATGGTCTGATAACATCGTTCGATAAATTTGACCTACTAGGTACTGCAAGGAAACCAGACTACATCCAATTTCAGACCAGATAACTTCATTGAATTTACTTGGGATTAGAAGAACATTTCCTACCTTTCAATCATCACTTTATATAACAAGACAATTACTGGAAAACAATAGAAAAAAGTCTCTTTATGCTTGAAACAATAATATTGAAATGGGGAAGTATGGGATATCGAAATGAAGTGCTTAAAAATCAGGTTATCCAAAAGATTAGGTTATCCAGTAAAATAAAATCAGGTGAAAACAAAACTTAATCCACTCCTCAAGAATGGAGGAAGAGCTGCCTCATCAGGTTGTCTCCCTTGATTCTAAATAGTTGACAAATTAATTAAATTTCTCGCTTTTTAAAAACATCGATCTTTTACCTTACGATTTTGTCGACATCGATATTTTCCGTTCGATGTCCCATCCTTATTTGACAATACCCAATACAAGAAATGAAGATTTTGGTTTGTCCACAATCCAACGTAAAGTAGTATTTCTCGTTCTTGAAACGATAACGCCTAAACCGTTTGAACCTCCGGAGTTGGTGGAACAGGGTTTTCGCACAGTTTATTAAATTCTGATAAAACTCTTCAATCAAGCAGAAATGTTTACCAGAACTTCAGAAAACTATCTCCATCGCCATTTAGAAATTTATTCCCGAAAGGACCATTATATTTACCTAAATTTACGAAATTCAGGAAAAATGAATCACGAAATTATTATTATTATTGTGTGGATTGAACGGTCATAATAATACGATAAAAGGGTGGAAAATCTGAAGATTTTGAAAAATTGTTAAACACTGATGCATTATTCATTAAATTCCGCTGACCAATCATGTTCAGATCCGCTATCTTAAGAGATTCTTGATAGACCTACTTTATTCCTAGGCCAAGAGTCATTTGAATCTGTAAAAAGTCGTCTTTGAGGTTACACCAAATTGGTGTGAATTGTGAATACTGCACCTACTTAAGCACATAAGATTCTTAAAGTTCTCATGAGATAGAGAGTTGAAAGGATTTTAATTGTGGAATTACAATACATACTCCGAGATTTGTTGTACACTTTGTATGACAAAAATGTGATTTTTAATAGTTGACCGCTTCAATGGAATAAAACACGGATCTACCGGAGTCGTGATAATTCTTGAATGAGATTCGACTCTTTCCATCATTTCCTCCACTCTGGGGGTTATAGTCGTACTTCTTAACAGGGAAGGAAAGCAATAATCTTAATGAGAACAACCCCCGTCACATTCTCGTTTGCTTCCAGCCCGGGAGAACGGTTTTGTGCAGAAGGTCGGAAATAAGGACTTTCAGGGAACCCTGTAGGACCTGGCGGTGGAAGGGCGAACTAAGGAGAGGGGGTAATCCCATAGAAACGAATCTTCTCATTACCCCCTTTCCAAGTTTCTCATCCCACTTTCCTCGCCGATTTCACGAGAAACTCGTTATGACGCGATCTGTAAAGCGTCTTTGGCAGGTCTGTTCTATTTTCATCGCTGTACGACTTGTAAGAGGATTCAAGTTGTTGAATCAATCATACTTTTCAAAATCTTACATTTGATAACGAGGAAACTGGAGTTTGAGGAGTTGATGTGCTACTCTGAAGCTTGGAACTTGGAAGGACACAGCCACAGAGCATCCGTACCCCGATAATTATTTAGTACTATGAATTAGCACTGGAGGGTTTCTTTTCAAACTGCAAGAGGATCCCTGCACAGATGAGTAATCCTGATAATAGACTCAGTATCATTAGAGCATTTTGCTTGTCTTCCGTCAGGTTGGCAGCGTTGCTTGAAGGTTTACTTTTATTTTAGGTTTAGTTTAGGATTATTTACTAATTTGTTCCTCGAAGTACTTCTCAGAGCTTTCAAACGAGTAAACAGTAGCTATAAAACTAGAGCATTTTTGGTTGTTATCGTTAGTTCTTGCTCCCACGAAGCTGTGTTTTGACTCCTGAGTCTCTTGTCAAGGTGGTGTTATCAGAAGAGTGGTCAATGAAAGATGCAATTTGCGTATAACAAAAGATGCTCAATTTGCAGTATGAACACAATTTATAATGAATTCCATCTCAATGGAGTATGACTTGCTCTAACTGTTGGATAGAGCAATTGAGTGTGGTCAGTTAAAGTGTAGTGCTTCGGCATCTTGGAAAATCTCTTTATAGACGTAATGTTGGAGGGTTCTCCACACTGACCTGGGAATTACAAATTCGCATTATGAGTGTATGAAGGTAGGTACTGCAGCCACAGCATGCAGAAAACAGAAGCCATTGAAAAACGTATGATGTAAAGTAAGATAACGGTCACTATGCAGACATGAAATTATTGAGTTTATTCTATCATCCAGTTCTTGAGAGTCGGTAGGGTTGATTAATATTAGTCAATTTTCGCCAACGTTTCCGTGTATTTATACACCATCATCAGGGCTTAATATTGTTGTGAGGTTTTTTTCAAAAAACTTCGAAAACATTGAAGTAAGTAAAGAAGTATACTGAATTTACAAGTTATACTGTTACAATTGTCAAGAAACAAAACAAGAGCATGTTTAGTTCACAGTTGCTCAAAAAAAACTACCGACTCTCAAGAACTGGATGATAGAATATCTTCATTCAGCGGTAAAGAACCAGAAACCCTACTATTATTGAGTTTAAGTGCAACATTTTAAACAATCCATAAAATATATCAAAGTTTGCCTGTGCGAGTTAGCTTATTTTGAAAACATAGTATATCAACCCAATGTGAAAGTTCAATATTTGAGGTTGGCAAAACATGTTCGAGCTCGATTCATATACCTACTACCTACTTCGAACCTCAGAGGACAGGGATTTCTGTGAAGAACGTTCTGCACAAGGCTGTACACGCGTTGCTTCTTCCCATTTCCGAGAATTCGAGATGGGTCTGAGCCAGGATTAGGCCTTCTATGAAACAGTCGTCCTGGAAACAGCAGGTTGTCCGTAAGTGCTCCAGTTCGTTTTCTTTGTCTGAAAATCATTCCGAGAATCAACTCACTCTGCACATCTTGTGGTTCCAAAGGACGCTTGAATTTTCGGAAAGGGGATTTGAGGGAACCTATCCTGCTGAGAGGAAAAAACAATTTGTAAGGTTGAAACTGACTGTTGAAACACACCTAATTCTGTCGGATGGTGGAGGTAAATTCCTGAATTGTAAATAGACTTGAGATTTCCAAAGTTCAATGAAATAATGTTGTCTGTTTTCACAAATGGAAAATTATTGAAATGTCGATTGTTTTTACGGAGTACACCAACATTTTCCGTTTTGGTTACACCCTTTCACTCTCAATATAATGCTGGCTGAAATCTTTTCCTATGAATTTTTAAAGTTTCGACCGTTTATGACGTCACAGTGGGCTGGGTGATCCCGCCCAGGTGAGAGGGGCGCGTGACGTCATAAACGGTCGAAACTTTGAAAATCATAGAAACAGATCTACTCATCCAAAAAAAGAACGGCTGGTGTCAAAATTCTCAGGATGTAGTCTACTTTCGATTAAAAATCTTTAAAAAATCAAGGCGCACCCCCCATTGCAGACACATTTGAGCATTTTCAAGCCACGAATGAACCCGAAGTTCACCCATTAAAAGTAATGAAAGACATCCCAAAAAATATCCTTATTCCCATCTGTTTAGTAGAGGTCTTTACTTTGTTCGTTTACTAACTCTTTGAACCAGATTGACCATTTCTTAAATTTTACTAGGCTTTAAATTTTAATTTATTGAATAATTATTTTCTTATTGCATATATGTACACATTATTACGGTTGTGGCAATCTGATACCAAATATAACTATTTTAAAAAAAACTCTTTGAAGTCAGTGTGCTCCCTTGGTGGGGAAACTGCTCTAGCCATGCTCATACGGCTGAACCACAATAAATCCTTGTCAGGAAATACCTACAAAAGTCAGCACTTTGAACCAATCGCCTTATTCGTTGGGGTCAAGTACAAATAACTCGATTCGAACCACAGTTGTATATTCAATTCTTCTTGTTCTACCAGCTCTTTAGACTGGTTTCTTCCATTGGGAGAACTAGTCAAACCACGCCCAAACTGCTGAACCATACCTATCAAAGTTAGGTAATCTAAAAATATAACCTTGTTCCTGCCTGCGTTGCAGAGATCTTCACTTGATTTTTCAACCATCACCTCGTATTTAGACAAGTTTCCTCCCTAAGTTATTTAACCAACTTTTTGTCCATATTGGGATTCATCGTTCCCCTAATATTAAAGACTCTGGTTCCGTCTACCTGGTCGACTTGGAAGCACAATTCACCAGGTATCACAAATTGATTCGTTCCTCCAGTCACGCTCGTTGCTCTATCTAAACTGCCTCTACGGATTGAAACGTAAACAGTCTTTATAATCACATCAACTAGCCTGGTTGTGAAATCGACTCCACCTCGTTTCCTCTCAATTCGGCTCCGGCAAATCTCTGAATTGTAGATACGCCGTTTTTATCGCCTCGGCAAATTAGACGTTATCGTTTGAGAAGTTAATATGTCTGTATTATGTATCAGGTCCTTTCGCCCACGGGGCAACTTAGCAGAGATAATCGGAACCGATCGACCGCTAGTCGCGAAATGTCTGCGCCAAATAGAAACTTGACCCGTTTACCCAGTTAGATGGCTACGGATAGTTTAAATGGACGTTCCGATTTGATTACGTTCCGTATAATCCCATTTGGAGTCTGCAATGGTCCAATTTCCCTTATGAACCGTGCAAAACACTGATGGAAGCAAATGCCCCCGATATGCATAAACCGTCATTGAGTCAAAAATATCCATTTCTAGCGCGGTAATTAAAAATATTGCGTAGAGAATTGGTTCATACAGCCACGAACTGGCACAGAAATGGGGAAAATGGAACAAAGTGAGTCAGAATACGACTCTAGGCGAACAATACTTTTTTTTTATCAGCTTTTGTAAGGGATTTGACACTTATTTTGAACACAATGCCATAGATTTATGTTACTCTTCCCATATATTTTTTATTTAGAAAAAATCATTTAAACTAAGCGTTTTCAAAACATTATCATCAAAAGACCGAAAAAGTAGAGTAGAAAAGCTGTGGAAAATTGAATTATAATACCACCAGTAATTGGCAATTTCATGCAGTTTTGAGATGAAAATTTGTATTCTATTGAGATGAAACTGTGCTGAATGTAATTCGTCAAATGGTTACCTATAACTGCAGTATTGGATCAAAAGTAACGTTTTTTAAGATCACGCAAGCACTTTACCTACCTTATTATCGATCCAAATTTGAAATTGTTGGAGAAGCCGAATAATATTATCTGCCATTTTCATCTAGTTTCGTGTTTATCTCTAAACCCCATACACACTTTTATGGAGATGTGAAATTTTCGAAAATCACAAAACTCGTCTCTTACAAGGTGGTTACTTCTATTAGGCGATCTAAAATCTGCAAAATTACGTTTAATCATCTAGAATTTTTGTTGACACTTCGAAATTTCTGTTGTTTGAATAAGTACTAATTTATTTCAAATTGAGACATAAAATTTGAAAAATATACCTGTGGAATGCTCGGTATATTTATTCACAATTTTACATATTTATTTGCATAAGATAATTATTGTTTATCTTGATATTGTTGTCTTGGTGGCATATTTCGAACTTTCACGGAATGTTTTAGGGTGTTTAAAAGGCTTTTTAGCGACCTAAGAATGTGGGCATAATTTTCCCGAATTTTCTTTTTTGTGGTGAACAACAAAAATAATGAAACATTGTGATTTATTTTGCACACCCTCTCATGAAGAATTTTAACGGTTTAGTGAGATTTTGTTTAAGTAATGTTGACTGAACAGGAGAGACAAAATATGTTTATTTTATTACACTAAAATGAAAATTGATGCTTTTTAGAGATAAATTTGAACGCAGCCTTCAATCCAAGGAGCCGCCAAAAGGCCCTCGAAACAGACTGCATCCAATAAATTACTGTATTTTTGTTGTTGTTTACAGCAGCAATAAAAGTCAAAACTGTTTCAATAATTTCTATGATCTTCTATTTCTCAATACCTTCTGCATTGCAAGCTTAAGCTAACTACCTTCAAAATAAGCTCAAGCTTATTTCTATTGATTGAATTCGTGTTTCTTGCCCTAAAATTTTCTTTTTTGTGTTTCAGGTAAGAGATCTATCGAGCATCCACTTCACAGTACCGTGAGTAGAATGTAATTATAATAGTGGATGAATTCGAAAATTCGGTGGAGAAATTTTCGAAATGGTTAGTCATTTTCCCAAAACGTGGAAAAGATATTTGCGTAAAAATATCGTCAAATTTTCTTTGGATAAAATTGAACAAATTTAGGAGGATTCAACTTTTTAACTAGTCTTGGAAAGCCCGGGCGAGGACGCAGAGCCTCCCAGGGATGGAATCTGCAGTTGGAAAGGTGAAAGACAATAGAATTGATGGAGTCATTCCTGTAGTTTTAGCTCAGGCTGCTCCATCGGGAACACCCACCAGGTTTTGATTATTCACTGATTCACTGAACTGAGTGTATTGTGCATTACCCCTATTAGCATGTTATGGAACAGTAGTATCATTCTCCCACGGGAATATTTCGGGCTTTTTAGCGGTGTTCCCGGGAATAGTCGGTCTCTCAGGAGTTTGAACGTCAAGGACGGGAACCGGCTTCGAGCGAGAGACGAACCAGTTTCAAACCTGACGAGCCGTTCAAATCCTCACATCTCAGGAAGTCGAGCACCCTGCAAATGCGTTCGGGATGTTTTCGATACGACTGAGGTCCGCGAAACCGGCATGTTGCCGGTACCGTTAAAAGAGGTTGCTCTCTGGGCGAAGGAGGTACCTATTAAGATCGCTATCTGCGACTTTAAAGAGTGGGTTTAGCGAAACACGAAAAACAAACACCGGATGTTTTTTCTTTTATGGTAACAGCTTTGAGTAAAACTATGGAATTAGCTCCAGGGTATGAATTAGACTTCATAAGGTAGAGAACATACTTCTGAGCTCCAATTCCACTCCACATTTTTACAAGTTCTGGTTGATGCTCAGGCATCGCAAATAATCCCAACAGTAAATAGCTGGATCCATCATCGTACTCTCTGGACAGCAGCTATAACGAGTACACAGTTGAGCTGATTTCCACTCAATGTTGCACAGTGGAGTGCGGATGGGTGAAAATTTAGCTCTATCGCTCATACGTCTAAGGGGATTTCGTCTCAGTAACTTCTAGTTTTCTCCTAGAGCCTTGGTATTAAATTTCAATGCTCCTGGTTGAAATGGACACGATTATACAGAATTTCCGCTTGTGTTCAGCTGCCAAATGCTTCTTCTGGTTGTGCGGGAAATAAGTTAGCCATGTATTTCTATCTCTGAACTGATTTTCTCTGAGCACTTCTAGTGTTCCCCAAGGCGCTGAGCTGTAACTTCCAATGCTCCAGGATGAATAGATTATGATTACCCAGCTGACCTTATTCCTAATAAAAAGCTACACAGTAATTGCCCTCAGAGAGCCAAATCACAACTTCTTCTGTGCAGGAAATTAGCTGTATACAGGGTGTCCCATGTTAAGGACAGAAAAACTTCGGGAGTCGATTCTACAACTAATTTTAGTAAGAAAGTGTCTCCTAGCAATTTTTCGTTAGACGCTTAATTTCCGAGTTATTTTAATTTTAAGATTTTTTTCGTGTTTTCGACCTTAAGCCATAAAAATGACCATAACTCGCTTAATTTACAAGCAATTCAAAATCTAGTTACACCGTTGGATAGGGCGTTAAATTTGCCATCTTTCTAGTGGTTATACAAAAAATTTGCTTACTGATTCCATCACCGTTGGTTTGTGAAAGCTCAGTGTTGAATTTTAGTAGGTCCGAATCTTTTTTTTTTTTTAATTTACTAGGTATTCATGCACGAATTGAATGTTCAATTCTCGCAACTTTCTCGATTGTATCAAAAAGAGATATATCATAAAGAATAGCGAGTAGATGTGGAATAAAAAAAAAGATAAATAATGATATTTTAGAGAAAGTAAAAATGATATTTATGAACAAAAATAATCTTTATCTTCATCGAAGTACGTTATTGACTAAACATAAATGAGATAATAAATTATCCTCTACCAAAATTCAACACTGAGCTTTCACATACCAACGGTGATGGAATCAGTCTAATAGCGTTGAAAATGACGTAGAATTCCACCCCTAATTCGTCGAACCTGCCCGAGGCCCAACGAACCAGAAACCTTGATTTCCATGAGCGCAACCACGTTTTTTAGCATTCAAACGTATTTTTCACCCCTAATTAGCGGAGTAAAATTAAAACAAATTATACCATTAGAAAGCTGAAATCTTTGCGCAGTTTTTGATGTAGAGGTACTTGAAAAATCATTTGGAAATAAAACCTTAACAATCAAAAGAAAAAGTAGGAAATTTTGACAATTTTACAAAAATGACTTTACGAATTGATTTTACACCCATTACGACTTTACAAAATTTATTGTATAACCACTAGAAAAATGGCAAATTTAACGCCCTATCCAACGGTGTAACTAGATTTTGAATTGCTTATGAATTAAGCGAGTTATAGTCATTTTTATGGCTTAAGGTAGAAAACACGAAAAAAATCTTAAAATTAAAATAACTCGGAAATTAAGCGTCTAACGAAAAATTTCTAGGAGACACTTCCTCACTAAAATTAGTTGTAAAATCGACTCCCGAAGTTTTTCGGTACTTAACATGGGACACCCTGTATAGATCTAGTTCACATCCGATCACTTCTAGAAGTACCTTAGGGGGAAATTATCGGCGTTTATTGCCCCAGAGAAAGAAAAGTCAACTTGATCGCTAATGCAGCCAATCCGACTTCCTGCCAATCAGTTCTAATCGCTCAAAGAGAAAGAACGCAGCATGTGTTCAATCACAACCAACTTAATAGCTCAAGTTTCATACAAATTCTGCTGTACATTGAACTCTAGTACGCCACAGTGTAATTCCGAGCCATCATAACACGTCCCCCACATTCGCGGTCTCCCTAATTTATAGGAGCACTCATCTGTCAAGAACAGAGCGGATTGATTGACTACATCAAACTGTCAGCTCCCTGGGAACGCGCGCAATAATCTTCAACTACGACTGAGCTGACTTTGACAACAGGCGATGAACAATAACATCAACATGCGTTGTGAGCTGCACATCAGGTTTGAAGGATATTACCGAATAATTTTCCCTACTGCCTCGTCGTCGCATCTATTGAAGAGTAGACTCTGCGTTGTCGTCAGGTTCCTAAGCACATTGCCAATCAAAGTTTCCCATGAAGTTCTCTGAAATAGGCAGCTCCAGAATGGGGTATTTCAGTCAATTTTTTTATATTTTTTTCCCCAAAAGAGTATGACTCAGGAATAACGGTAATCAGGTCTGTTCGTCGAGAAAATGTTTTTAAAAAATCAGAGAAGCTAAGGAAAGTTGAAGATTTTAATGGTGTGACGTAGCTAGCCAACTGTCTTTGAAAAAAGTATCCATGCACAGAGAAGAGATGAAACCCTTGGAGGACCTCTTGGATACTACAAAATACCACTCACACACACGCGCGGCGAAGTCCGCGGCGTAGTCCTTGCCTAGTGTGTGTGCATTTATAGCGGCCCGCCTTTTTTTCAAACGTGTGATCTCTTTAATTAATTTTTCTACCACATGTTATAGTATCATTGGGCTTAAAGTTGTAGTATATAAGTTTTCAAGGGTGCTGAATCCAAATTTGAGGTCAAAAACCTGGATTTCCGACCCACCGAAATACCCCATTCTTGAATGTTATACACTCCTGCTCAAAATTAGAGCACCACCATCCATTTTTTCGTTTATCTCTTTCCTTCTTCCCTTATAAATTGTGTATCCTGGACTGGCCACCAAGGAGCCTAAACATGAATCCGATAGAGCATGCTTGGGACATGCTGAAAAGAAGAATTCGAGCCAGAGATCCACCATCAGACAATCTTCAGCAGCTGGAAACAGCAGCGAAAGAGGAATGGGACAATATCCCCAGGAAGGTATCCAAAACTTGATTAGAGGCATCGGTCGATAGCTGCAAGCCCTCATCCTTGTTAGAGGAGGTAATACCAAGTATTGAAAAGCTAAACTGGCATAATTCAAACCTTTTTTTCAATTTTCATAATTTTACCACAAGAAGTAGATTTTTCTATAATTCATTAAAAACATATTTTTTTCTCGAATTTGTGCCTTTTTTGGTTACTTTTTTTTCTGAGTTTGCAAACAATGTGTGCAAATAGATAAAAACTTGATAAAGGAAAAAATGAGGGGGCAAACGAAGAAATAGATGGTGGTGCACTAATTTCGAGCAGGAGTATAATTTTGATCAACTAATGTTTGGTGATTTGGTTCTCTCACTCCCAATGGTAGGAGCATAATGAGCCTACTTGTATTCGTGCGAGACTTCGAAAACAATGACTTCCCTTCAAAGTAAAAAATTTCTCCTACTGCTTTTGTTCCGAGGGTAAATCTCACGAATTTCCTATTCCAAGAGGGTCCTCTTAGTTACACAATTATGAAATACACATTTTTTTGTGACATTTTCAGAAATTGCATGATTTAGTCCCAAGACCGTTATTGGCTTGTTACGATTTTCCGAAAACCAACTCCTATGATTTTGATTAGTTTGCGGTGATTGCTCCTTGATGATTGTGCACCATCAGTATTGAAGACAGAGAGGCGTTGTATCTGTGCATTGCATTTGAATAATTCGTGATATAAAGTTGGGTCCTCCAAAATCCTGTGGAGAATTCCACTCGCATTTTGCATTTCAGAGCTTTTTCAACATCTTTGGTTTCTTGTCTGTGGTCAATCCTTGAAATTACCCAATTTTGATGAAATTTTCAGCGTTCGTGCGGGTTTCATCTTCAGAAATAGCTTCTGCACTTCCCAAACGTGAACTTATCTGAACACAAATACCTCTCGATTTTATCGCCCGATTTTTCTCAAATTTGGAGAGTAGTTTGTGGTTGGTCCTAACATGGACGCACATTGGGTTCATCACGATACGATCAGTATTTGAGGCCTCATTACCTGCGAAAAATTATCACCATAATAAATTGAGAAACGACTTCTCAATTGTGTTGGTTTTTGTCAACTCACAAAACCATCAACATGATCGTAAAATAGGAGTTCCAATCTAACAAGCAATAATAGGTAACAGCATTTTTTATTCCTCCGAACGTCAGATTCCAGGTTTTTTAACATTTTACGTCTAATTCGGTAATGTCAAACCCAAATTTGATTTTTTTCTGTGCACAGATTGAGTCAGCAGTGATGAACTCAACAAATAAGATGAAATATCAAAATGAAATGATTAAGTCTTCATCAGCAACTTAACATTTCGGCCTATCGCGAAAAAATGTGATTTTTTATCTTCTTCGCTCTTTGTCGAGGTGAAATTGACAATTTTACGGAACCATCGATCAGAATTCGGGACAAACCCGCCTTGGAGGTTCCCAGTGGAATGTCAGCCTAATTGGCATGAAACTCCCGAACGAGAGTTCGACGCTGTTATTGCATAACGGTAGATATTTGACCGATACCAGACTCGTGGGATATTTCGGAAAAAATACGATTTCAAAGTTCAGGACGAACGAGAGGAAAAAAAATGTAGCAGTAATTTGTAATCGGTCGACGTTGAGGTTGTTTGAATGGTTCACACGCCTCTCCACCTCATTAGTTTATCGGAGGAACCGACATGAATTGACACGAAATTAATTGTCATCGATAAATACCGACTGTTAGTAGAATCTCCAAAATCGGACCATCAAAGGTGTAAATGGTGAAAACTTTACCATGAAATTCTTGAATTCTTGTTCAGGATATTTTGAATTGATTCTTGAATTTCATCTCATTTTTATGTCTAAGATAGTTGAAGGTAAATTTTGATCATTTGGACAGAAAAGGTTTTGGTTTATTTAAAATAACGGTAGGAACATTGATAACATCATTAACACTACCACAACAACCACACCAACATTAACATTATTTTCATCATGAATCTGTATGAATACCCAGGTATTCAAATACAAATAAAATTTGCTCATAATCAGGTTCAAAAGATTCGTTGAGAAACTCATGCTGCATGACTGGAAGTTTTTGGCCCTGTCTCAGGTGTTTGTGTGCTTTACTTACAGGGGTGGTCTGCATCTCTTCTCCATGTTTTGACTGGCGGGTCGTTCTATAACTTTCCACCCTTGTCATACTTCACCCTCATTTTCTTTCTTCCGTTGTCCTACAGGTGGTCGAATAGGAAACAACAACAGGTGCTTGGGAGCGATTTTAGAGCACAGTATTATCAGGATTCGGGTGGAGTTTCCACTTATTGAATGAAACATGGCGATGCATAGATAGATAGATATTTGGCACAGAAAAAAAAAACAGTTTGTTCAGTTCAACAGTGGAAAAAATAGTTGAACCGAAATTATGCTTTTTCTTAGATTTCCAATCGTACCATAGTCTAGGACTGTGTTGTAGAGATCTTAGCAAAAACACACTATACATCCCAATCCGCATAATCCCTGAATATTTTATCGAAAGCGGAATCTTTCAGGAAGCCTAAAATGCGAAACGCGAGTGGAAGTTTTGATTTTGAAGAACTTTTTTTTCAACCTTGAAAAGTGATAACAATGCTTCCGCTACCTTACACTCGGTGGCAAAAAGGTTTAATTCAAAATGAAAATGATTTAACTAAAAATTAATTACTATAATACCAAAGTAAGTATGAAATCCAAAAAACGATAATTAACTGGGCATGATAAGAGATAGTTCCTCGATGGCCGTTACTCGCTCATCAGCACTTATCACTACATCTCTTCCCAATGTAAATCGAAGTAACGGTTTTTTCTCGTTCGACTTTCATACTTCATTCCCTCGCGCGTCGCGTCATGATCATACGCTGTAATTACCTGCTGAGTATAGATCTCTTTTGGTTTTACTCTACTAGATTCAAGTACCAGTTATTCTATGATTGTTCATCCCCAATTTCAGGGTTTTGCTTTCATCTTGAGTGTTTTTTCGATAGATTTCAGAGTAGTTACATTCCGAAAGAAGTGCCGTATTTAAAACCCCTATTTCGGGCCAAAAACGATCTGGCAGTACGGTTTATGGTCATTTCGCTTACGATTCGTGAGTTTTGTGTTTGTGAGTAATCAGTGCATCGGAAACAAGCGGATATGGTCAGCTTCGAGCGCTTTACGGTGATTGATCATAGCGGTCACAGCTGAATCATCAAACTTCACCATTGTGAGGTTGGGTACGTTACTACCAAGGTAGAAATTAGTATGTAACTCTATTGAGAAATAATTACAAATTAATTAATATTCTGATGAGGATACTTCCTGCAGGCAATTACATTTGGATAAACGTCTGCTAAGTAGGTGTGTTACATAGCCTCCTCGTATCCTTTACCCGATTGTATAGATGAGTCGTTGCATTGTAGCTACCTTTGCCCTACCCTAATAGTTGACCATACACGCCAATCTGAACCATCCCTGAAAATTTCATCGAATTCGGGTGGAAAGTGTAGACGTTACGGCTGTTTCAAGGCAATTCACGTTTGCGCATGCGCACTGGCTACTATCAGTCCGAGAGGATGATTTTCATTGTTCTAGTTGCTTAGCTTTCCGGTTTTGAGCCATTTCAGGGCTTCCAACCAAAAAAATAAGGTCGCCAATCGGTTTGTCACGTCAATTTGCATCGCGTGGTGATGTTATCCCAATATGCCCGTATATTTATGGTCATTCGACATGCTGCGGTGGTGACGTATCTGGTGACTGTATCTGAGAAGCATCTTGAATTAGTTTTAAATCGGAAAGAAGACAGATTTTCAAGCGTAATTGGTTGAATTTTTGTTACCTACGTGCATTGAAGAGTTTCATATTATGTCCATTTTGCCAGGAAACAACCACCTATTGGGTAATGATATTTAAATGATTATTTATTTTCGAATATTGCAGTTGTCTTTGGCAATGGTGGTGCTTCGAATTAGGTAACCAATTCGGTTTAAAAACCTTGTCCAGTCGATTTGACTCTCACAAGAGACAATTTGAACTCCAGTTAACTTTATAAAATATTGTCTTTTTTACAAAAATTTACCCCCCTCCTCAACGGTAGTGTGCGTCGTGTGACTCGAAAATCGTATCTCAGATTCGTGAGCCACCAAGAATAGGATCTGACTCCATTTTCGCTTATACCTGAAAGGAGTCAGGTCGCAGGTATAACCGACCTGAGGGAGGCAAGATGCCGTATAATTCCTCCGAAAAATCGTGAGAGATGAGAAAGAAACTCGTAATGATCATAAGAGAAATATGTGAGAAGAGGGGGAGTCTTTAAAGCCGAAATCGTGTCTAATTAAAGTTAAGCCCCACAAGAGCTTCCAGCGGTGATATTTCGTCCCGGAGAAGGCCGTAAAATATGTGGAATCGTCGTGGAATCAGCTCGTTCTCATCGGATCTTGTTCCAGCAGCAGGTAGTCTGATTTGATGAAGCACCATCCGGCACTTATCGACGTTTTTATGTTCTTGTCGTCTCATTCATTTGAACCCTCTAGTTTAGAAGCTGCTGCACCAACATTTCATTTCAATCTTACGTTGATCGTTTTATTTTTGATATTGAAAGTCTCGAGTGCCCTTCGTCTAACGTACAGGTTATTGACCCGTTCTTCGTACTTTTCATTTTTCAAAATACCAGTTTATTTTACTGGTGGTCAAGTCGCCTTTTTTTCAGATCCAGCATCAGCCAGTTCACCTTTATAATCTTAGGATATTGCTTGCTTACATCTAGAGCTTCGTGCGCCAGATCAAAAAATTGGGTCTTTCTAAATCAAAATTTCCTATTTAGAGTGTCAGCATTCGTATTCTGTCTGCCTGAAGTCAATTCCCGGGAAAATTATTGGAAGTTTGTGAGGTTTGTATTTTCTCCACCAGGTTTATAAATAATTTTGGTCCTTCAAGCTAGATCCGTATTTGCGACCTATTCTACTCAATTTATTCTACTACCACAAGCAGTGTCTCCACATCACAAGTATTTTAATTAGACATGAAGTCTGTCCGTGGCCTCATAACGTTGAAGGTGCTTACTGAAGTGAACCTTTTGGATTACCATTTACGGTTTTTCGTTTTAAAGCCTAATTACAGCCTAAACCTTGAGATATTTTATTATACATTGATAAAATTAATGTAAATGTTGTAATAGAAAAGCCTATTGTCGAGGAGTTATGCTGCAATAATTGCAGCATAACTCCTCGACAATAGGCTAACCAGTGACCCTTAAACCGTGTCAGGATTGACACTGAACGGTTTTAGGTACTGGAGACGCTCATCCCACTCAGTGTTCAGGCTTACCTAAAAAAAATTTTTTTGGGAAGATAAAAAGGATTTTCTGACAATTTTTCAGAAACGTCGAAAATTCAGTAGATTTTGGATTGTATCTGCAGATAGTTCTAGAAAATCAATAGGGTTGGCAACCCTGACTTATCAGTTATCACGAAATGCCAACAAAATATTTCTATGGCGGGAACATCAATTTGGAAACATCTCCAAGGGAAATTGGGCGATATCAGTAACAAAGTATCGATACTTCCGATAATATCGAAAGTATCCAAACTACGATAGTATCGAATGCACAGTATCTATCATAATATCGGTGGTATCGGAAGAAAAGTATAAGTCCGATGTACTGTAACGTTCCTAGCGGAATTTCTTTTATATATTTAGAATGGCCAATTATTGTGAAATTGGTCATTTCTGACCTCACAATCAAATTCAGCATCTTTACCCCGAATTTTAGCTCCGAAATCTAAATAGTTTAAAAGAAACGAGCGAGAGAAAAATCGCGTGAAAACGAGACCCCGTCATACAATCTCTTTCTCACTTGTGTCCCCACTTGAGGGAGGAAGATGGAAGTTGTTCAGTTCAGGTTGTTCTTCTGTTTTTGATGTCGAT